>JAFEMH010003561.1:0-258397 GCA_022495995.1 Adenophora triphylla var. japonica | reverse complement strand
AGGGGAAAAGAAAAAAATTAGAGTAAATATAATAGAACAACTTTAGATATAATATATAGTTAAATATCTTCTTTAATAATGACAATAATAAATAATTTGATTTAAACACGTGTATAACATAATTACACGTATCAAAATATTTAAAATATATAGTTGTTTAACATCTAAAATCACACTAACAAATAAAAAATTATAAATATAAAATATTTTACTTTAACATATAATTCTTCATTTTTCGCTAAAAGTTACACTCTTTACATATTTGGATGTCTCATTAAAAATTATATTAAGGTCTAATTTATACTCTATTGTCTCATAATATTTGTTCATTGTGAATGTACTAGTACATGCCCGTGTCCAAGGTCACGTGATTTTTTTTTTTTTAATTTTTTTTTAATTTAATTTTTTTTAAGGGCAAAATGAGAAAGAGATAAAATAGTGAGGGCAAAATGAGAATTTCGACCATTAAAACTGTTCAAAGAACTGTAGCAAACAGCCCTTCCATTTATACTATAGATTTTTGGTCTGTTTCAAAAAAACTATTGAATTATTAAAATATTAACGCAATTCTATCATCGTACAAGCTGATGGTGATGTTAGGATTTTGCTCGAAAGTGGTCAGTATTAATTTTAGAAAAAAAATAGTACTCCTTCTGTCCCGCTTGAAATCGCACCGTTACTGTTTACTCGTAGATTAAGAAAAAAAATAATGATATAAATATTGTGAATGTAAAAGTAAAATAGGAGAGAGAATGAGTGGAAGGAATAATAAATTATAATGGTGTTGTGAGTATTAAAATAATATAGGAGAGAGAATGAGTGAAGAAAATAGTAAAGATTATTTGCCATTTTAGGAAGTGTGCAATTTATAATGAGACGTCCAATGAAAAAAGTGTGTAATTTATAGCGGGACGGAGTGAGTATATGTTAATACATGAATTTGGTTAAAAGGGGAATCAAAATAAAAAATGCTGTTATTTTTTCTTTTTTTTTATTGAAGGAAATGCAGTAATTAAAAAAATGTGTTTAGTGCTAAAAAGATTGTACAACTTTCCTAGTAAATGAGTAAAATGAGTCATTTACTAGTAACTTTCACTTTGACCTTTATTTGTAGCTCAAAAATAAATCATCTTTCCATCATTATTTAAACATACAATAACACTAAATAGCAGAAAATAAATAATAGAAACATCAATTAATTTGTGAAATAAAATGATTAAACTATTGTCAATCTAATCTGGTAACACATGGGCATGGGGCAACACTAGTTATAATACAAGTGGCAATACTAGTGTTTGTACCAACAATTTCCTCTTTAATTTCACATTTATTCACAAAATACAATTGATGTTCATGCAAAATAATGTTAGACAAGAAAGTAGATTTTTTTCTCAAATAATCCCTTTTTACTTTTTTATTTACCAAAATGACTCACTGTTCAAACTATTGCCCAGAATGTCCATTTTTTTGAAAATCGCTACACCGTGTAGCGAGTTTGATTAGGATTTGTCAAAACTCGCTACACCGTGTAGCGAGTTTAGGGTAATTAAGATTGGCCGTTGAAAAATTAATTAGGGCATTTAATTAACCCAAACTCGCTACACGGTGTAGCGAGTTTGACCAACCCTAGTCAAACTCGCTACACGGTGTAGCGAGTTATTTAAATTAAAATTCTCTACAAATCCGTCTGTCTTCTTCATACCCACCAAAACAAACCATTTTCTTTCATTCTTTCTTTCTCAGTCCCCCAACAAAACAAACCCTTTTCTTTCTTTCTTTCTTTCTTTCTCAGTCCATCTCTCATCTATCTCTCTCAAATCTAATTCCTCTGTCAAAATGGATCAATCGCCGCCTCATATCATACCTGGTCCCGCTGGTGACGCACAGGCCGCCATGCGTCGGCATCGCACCGGAAAAGCTCATGTCTCTCAGGGACCCCCCGCTCAGTCGACCCAAGAGGCCATACGTAAAAAGCTTGAAGAGCCGGTGGAGGATGATGATTTCCAGGGCAAAGCTTGGCTTTCTGCAATGGACTATCTCACTAGAGAGGGTACATTTTATCCGTTGAAAATGATCAAGGAAAAATGCAAAAAATATGAAAGGGTGGAACAGGTATAATATTTTACATTAATTATAGTTAAGGTTGAAATTTACAAATAATTGGTCATTATATTTTTGTTCTATTAGGTTGTTGTGGTTGTGAAGGAGTTCACACCAAGTGGTCATGGCTCTGTGCATTTGATTTTGAAGGATCCTACTGATACCATTGATACTTACATTGCTGACAAAGTGATGAGGGAAAGTGAGGGCGGAAGTGACATAGGTGTTGGTGCTGTTCTTATACTTACTCAGGTATGAAATATTTTCCTTAACAACATTACACTCCCTAAGGTTATATTCCTTAACATTTTGTTCTAAATGTTTTATTTTGTTGATCTATTAGGCTGTTATTTGAGCCCCCTCACGCTAAAAAAAAAAGTACTTAACATTGTTACTTCCAATGTTTCTAAGGTATTTCCTAAGGATTGTTAAGTTAATTTGTTGGACATGTAATATTTGGATTTCTGTTTAATTTAATATGTACCGGAATTTATGTAAAATTTTCCTATGTGATCGGGCTGTGGTCACTGAATTTTTTGGATTTAATGTAAGATTTCCTATGTGGCCGGGATGTGGCCACTAACTTGACAATATTTTTTTTGTGATGTTATTTTAGTTTTTTTTTTAATTATTTTGTACAGTTTGTGTTTGGTTTTGTTGCAATTATTCATGACATAATTTTTTTTTACACATAACAAAAAAATTTGAAAGAAAAACTTAATTCAGCAACATGTCATCATCATGTCATGTTTTAAAATAAAACATAAAAAAATATTTTAAAAATTATATGTATTACAAGAACATGTCATTATTTTTAACACATGTAATTTTTTTATGTTAGTACGAAGCTATTTTGAGCAATAATTTGAAGCGATTTAATTGTCCAAATTAAAATTTAAAAGTTGTTATTGTTACACCATTATATTTACTTCAAGTAACAATTTTTAAGTAACAATTTTTAAATATTCATTATGATACCTAAATGAACCTATATTTATTGCTCAAAATACCTTCGCGAACGATCACTCTTGGTGTTGTTTGTTTGAGGCGGCCGCATGAAACTAGTTGAGGCGTGCGCCTCGGCTGAAAAGATCACTCTTGGTGTTGTTTGTTTGAGGCGGGCACTTGACTAAGTGTGGGGCGGGTGCCTCAAATGCAGGGTAGCTTCTTTTCTTGTTCCATTTAGTGAATTCCGTACTTATGCTTAAACTCGCTACACCGTGTAGCGAGTTTTATTATGGTTGAAATCGCTACACGGTGTAGCGATTTTAATTGTACTTTAGTCAAACTCGCTACTTCGTGTAGCGAGTTTAGGTCAGAAAAAGCACTTTCCAGCTACCAAGTTCAGTTTTCAAAACCCGTGAATAAATGATTCACGTGAATGTGAATGTAACCACTTTCTCTCAGCTTTCTTTCTTTCTTTCTCAGCTTTCTCTCTTTCTCTCAATCATCTTTCTTCAAAATAAATTTTTTTTACATTATTTAATTTCATCAAAATTGTTGAAGATCAAGAATCAAGGTAAATTAACATCATCTTAATCATTGTTTTCACTTGTGTTTAGATATAAAATTTAATCATTTAATTGTATTTTATTATATTGTAGATATAAATGTTAGAGTTTTGTTATGTAGGTTTTAACACTTTGATTTCGTAATGTAGGGTTAAAGATGAACGGGGGTCCAATCATTTTTATATGTTATTGGGGAGGTGATGATGAACAACCGTTTGATGGTCCTCATTTCAAAAAAGGGCCAAAATGTGCAATAAGGGGTAATTGTCGATGGAAACACAATGAGTTGATTGATGAGTTATATAAAAGGCGAACTTAGATCGGTCTCAATTTGATTTGGAAGTCATTTACGATGCCCTCATTCTTTTGATAGCGGGATTGGTGAGTACTTTCCTTTCCGTATTGAAGATGATGCGTGTATGGATGTAATGTTCGATCAGTTTGCTAAATTTGGGGGGATTGGAAATTTGCAGCTGTATGTGGTTGTAAAATTAATTGAAAATCGACCCAATCCGTAGTTTGAAACACAACACACAGAGAGTACTTTAGGTTTTCTCCAATTGGTAACCGTGATGATGGGGTTGGTCCAAGTTCCCAAACTCTTGTATCATCTCAAACACCAAATTATGATGATGGGGCCATTTGGGCATAATTATCATGTTAATGATGATGATTTGGGCATAATGATCATGTTAATGATGATTATGATGTTGACTATGAAGAAGAGGAAGTACACACTGATGTAGATGCAATGCTAGAGGATGATGATGATGATGAATATGAGGAGGGTAGTAGTGATTCAGATGTCGATTTGGGAGACGGTGATGATGGGCCGATTGATGATGATGTGGAAGCACCTCTTGTTCACTATGAAGTGCCGAAAAATCGAAGATATGAGAGAGGGAATTATCCCTTTTACAGTGATATTGGTACATCTGCTCGATAAGAACAAGGCTTGATTGATTACGATCATGCACATAGTTTTCCAGTTTGGGATCCGGAACAACATGCGATTGCTAAAGGGATACGCTTTCCTGGCAAGAACGAGGCACAATTTGATATAAAAAGGTTCCATATTCACAACAATCGCAGGTTCAGGGTAAGAAAGAGCACACCGAACACATGGGTAATTGAGTGTCTATTGAAAAATTATCCATGCAATTTTTATGTTCGTGTGAGTAGGAAGAAGTTTGGCTATTGGGAAGTGACCAAGTATAAGGCTCCTCACTGCTGCTTATATTCTGGAGCAAGTCAAGATCACCCCAATCTAGATGCCAAGTTTATCGGTAGGGGAAGTCGCTTGGTGTTATTAAGGTCGATTCAGATGTCAAGGTTGGAGTCATTATTGCACACATCTCTAGTAGGTTCAACAAGGTAATCACTTACAAGAAGGCATGGTGTGGAAAGCAGAAGGGCATTGCAGAGGTTTTTGGAGATTGGGAGGAATCTTATAAGAGGTTACCCCGCGTCCTAGCAGCCATTCAAAAATATAACTCGAGGACAATTGTTGAGTACTCTATACCTCCTCCTCCTATCGGTGAGGCCTCCATGTTTCGACAGTATTCGGGCATTTGGGCCTTGCATTGAAGCTTTCTCTCATTGTCGGCCAATCATTTCGTGGATGGAACATTTATGCATGGTAGATATAAAGGGGTAATACTGATTGCCATGGGTGTTGATGCCCAGGACAGTATACTTCCGCTTGCATTTTCCGTTGTTGAAAAGGAGGACTGGCCGAACTGGCGTTGGTTCTTATACCTGGTTTGCAAGCATATTATCAAGAGTCGTGAAGTATGCTTGATATCTCGACCGTCATTGGGGCATTCTCAAGACCGTAGCCGAAGATACGTGGTGGCCAAACGTGCATCATCGATATTGCTTGAGACATATGCGAGCAAATTTCTTGGAAAAGCATAGGGGAAGGGTCAAGTATCTCGTTTTGGAGAGCGGGTAAAGCAACTCAAGATAGAAAATTGAAATCTATCTTAGAGAGTATCCGTGGAATTAAGCCCGAGGCAATTGCATGGTTTCGCATTTGGATGCCAAAAATGGACATTGGCACACGATGGTGGTTACGGTGTATGGCATCATGACTACCAATATGTCCGAGGTTTTCAATGGTGTGATGAAGGGAGCTCGTGGGATGCCAATCACAAAGAATTGTTGAAACCGCCTTCTACCGTTGTGTGGAGTACTTTCAAGTAAGGCATGGAATTTTCAATCAATGCCTTAGGAGGTAATCCCGATAACCCTAACATCAATCCCTACACCAATTTAGCCGTAAAGTCAATTATCACTACTTGAAGAACACCACAAAGGCAACACATCACGTCGGAGGTTCAACAATCACGAAATGGGGTGTATCAAGTGACAACCGCACGTCAGGGTGATCACGGAGGAAATATACAGATTGTCCGACTTAATGAGCGTACCTGCACATGTGGTAAATGGGTTGCCTATCGCATGCCTTGTTCCCATCTTCTTGCTTGTTGTTCTACACAAAATCTTGATGGTCGAGATTTCGTTTCTCAATATTACACCGTTGGGGAATACTACAAGACATGGAAGGGGACATTCGAACCAATCGAGCATGAGGACTATTGGGGTGTGGATGGTTTGGTGCCCAGTTTTTTCCCTAATCCCCTACTTCGACGTTCTGCGAAGTCCGGACGACCTAGATCAAGTCGCTTCCGTAATTCTATGGACTTTCAAGCAGATAAACGGAAGACTCTGTGTTCATCATGCCACCAAGAAGGGCACAATCGTCGTAGATGCCCGAACATTAGGGAGTAGATGAATGTTTTTCATGTAATTTATGTTTGGTTTGAATTGGATTCGCCAGCTTGCGCTTTATTTTATGTAATTTATATTTGAGTTGAATGTAATTTTCCAATTTAAAAATTACGTTAGTTATTATAATGAATATTTAAAAATTATAATTGATGAAATTCATTAGAAAAGTCAATTAAAAAAAACAGTTAGTTAGTTATCCAGCTTAAGTTTTAAATTTCGCTTTATGTTTGGCATAATTCCGTAAATTGGGTACATATTATAGTACTGGGAGCGGACGCTCCCCACATTAGGAGCGGACGCTCCCTTGGCGTAAACATACGATGGAAATGCAAGGGGCGTAAATGTTCTTTTGAAATCGCTAGACCGTGTAGCGATTTCACTAAACTCGCTACACCGTGTAGCGAGTTTAGTGAAATCGCTACACGGTCTAGCGATTTCAAAAGAAAATTTGCTTCCCTTGATAATCTCTCGTTTACTTGGGCGAATGGTTATTATCACTGTATGGGCGACCGCCCAGCTGGGCAGATACAAACAATTAAATCAAAACCAAACAACCAAATTAAAATCTGCTCAAACTACAAACTATAAAACCTGTTGTAAACAATCAAATTAAACATAACAAACATAAAACATTCAAATAACACTAAAATGCAAACATCAAAATAAAAACTAAGCTAATAGTATAAAGTTTCAATACAAATAAAAAACATTCAAATAAAAACTAAACCAATACAACAAAGTTTCATTACGTAATAATAATAAAAAAAAGTGAACTCTCTACCTATTATCATAGTAAGATGGGGGTGTAGGGTTTCGTCGGATTCCTGAGCCGAGACCCTCTTCTAAGCATCTCTTCCCGCCGTTGAGCAGGGTAACTCGAGCCGGATCGGAAGGGGCTGAGCCCCGCATGTGATATAGGAGTCCTCAACCCACTTCCACTCGTATAAGCGCCGAAGCCCATAGCTGGATGGTCCAGGGGAAGGGTCTACCGTCGGGCACTCCCAATCCCACCCCCACCCACCCCCACTCCCGCTCCCTCCGCCACTGAGTCCCGCCCCGAAACCCCCGCTCCAACTCCCCACTGGCCGCTCGTGACCGTGACAGCCATTCATAATACACTCTGCCGGGTCCGCGCTTGAGGCTCTTGCCTGGGCTCTGCTCGGCTCATCATGCAAGTCCATTTCGGGTGGTGGTTCTCGCCTGTTCTCGACGCCTAACCCGACGTTGTCGAGGTGGTTGTACCCCTGCACGAGATTTACCGGCTGGGGAGGCGCAGCACTGAAGGCGATGGAGCTCCCTAACTCCCGTGAACCCGTGTGTAATTCTCGCCCGCATTGAAGCTTGTCCGGAATGCTCCTCCGCCTCATTGTCGACATGCAAGCGCCGAAGGGTCTCGCACCTTTTTCATATCAAAAATATATATAAGTAAATAATTGATGTTTTGTTAAAAAAAAGAAAAAACTAGAAATAAAAACTTGAAAAATGTAAAAACATACCATAAACTCTAAGGCAAGGGCACGACCGGTATCCATCCCCCTCTATTTGAGTGAGGTGCCGCACAAACTTACACGTTATGTCCCGATACCATACCATATATCGGATTCGTAAGTCATATCGTGGAAGCCGTACTCCCGTGACCAAATTTTCGTGCCGGTCCCATCGTGCAATAAGTAGGCGATGCCGGCCACTCCATCTCACCGTCCCGTTTCCCGCCGATCCGAACGGTGCAACTCCGGCCGTTGTCGCACGGTGGTGGACAACCGGCCAAACCGCCTATAACGCGATCAAGTGCATGCCACTCGACCCTCTCAAAGCATACGGGAGGGACCTTCGCCAACCATATGTCCTCACCCCGAGGCAAAGAGGGCTGAGCGTATCTCCCTTCATAAGGTCGCCACGCCACGTGAGCCTCGTTTAGCCGGCCACCGATCCCGATAGCCTCACAGCACAGGCGCAAGAATCCTCTCTCGCATCTAAGCGATGCCCGGGTCCAAACTGAAATTTCATAATGTAATAATTATAAGATTTAGTTAAAAAAACATTAAGGAAAGCGAAAATAACGTATGATATATGTATACCGCATCCGAGGGGCATGAGCATGAAGTTCTCGCTCTCCGAATCGATAACGGATCCGCGGCCTCACACATCTCAACCGCTCCCAAGCCCAAATCTATATCAAATAAATGTATATCAAATACTATAAATAATGCCGCTAATTTGAAATAAAACTTAAAAACAACAACGTAATGAACATTAAAATGAAATAAACATGATGTCATTACACCTGTAGAACGCTGGAGAGATATCCTCGCAGCGTCTCGTCTCAGGGTTGAGTCGCACTACACACACTCGATATAGGAAAGTTTAGCGCAACACTCCCCCAACTGTCACCGATCAAGTCGACCCTAGAAATATCCGCTAAGCGTAGGAGATAACACAGCTTTTAACCTTGTTGCCTGCGTACGATTAGGCACTATTGTAGAACTCAAGGCAAGTGATGCAAGATATACGCCTGTATGTGTACGGTCCACAATCTCTACGGAGGGGCGTTATCGAGGTCTTGGAAGTGTGGGAAATGCGGGTCGTAATCCACTGAGCTTCAAGACTACTCCCATCCATATCGTCCTCGATGCCGCCAGACATGTCCTTAAATACCGCTGGGCACAGGCAGCCGCTGCCCAGCTGATGTGCTGGGAACTGATGTTTACGAGTAAGACAAGCATCCCCATCAATCGGCAACTCCGCAAATCATGCCGACATCCTCTAGGCGATCGTCATCTCACCAACCTCGGAGAGATGGAAACGTATGGGTCTCCTGACGCCATCTCGATCAAGCCTCCAAAGAACTGGGCCACACATATCGTATCAACTCTCCTATATGTAGGCGAACTCCACTAAAGCCACACTCCGCCAGCTCTCGGACAATATCCTAGGCAGCTAATATGCCGCAAGAGGTGGCACCATGATCTCAAAACGCAGGGGACTAGCAACCTCCACCTCTGCCCTTCAAATAAATCGAGCTCTATGCCCCTTCCTCATGATGCCGGGTCACTAAATAGGCATCGATAGGCCCGGGATCAATGAAAGCTTCCATCTATTTATTTCAATATCAAGTTGGTCATTGTTCTGATTAGGAGCAAGGAATTTTCACATAAATAAGAGAACACAAAAGTGTAATTACTAGACGCTGGCACCGCAATCCAAAAGTTATCCCACACTTCCAAGAAGTGCCTGCGGGGAAAGCGTCTTGGTTTCACCCTATACTAAGTAATACTTCAAGAGTAATCCTCATCGAGAAAATTTGTTTAATTAGTGAATCATTTTTGAGATTTGAGCGTTTTTTTAAGTTCATGCAACCAACACCGCGGTTCAATCCGCCATTACCCCATTTATTTGACAAATTCCAATCAACACTCATACAAAGTAAACATAATTATTTTATGAGGCTTGACACAGTTTTTCAATTTGTTAATCCGCACATATACATTACTTAATCGCCAAAAAGTCCTTAAATATTCCATCTTTGTATCTAATTAAACTACCTCATCTACTTAAATTTACACGGCATCCTCACATCACAATACAGTGGCTAACAGTAATTTGACGTTTTCTCTTCTCTCCATGCTCTCTCTCTCTCTTCTCTCTCTCTCCTTAATTACTATTCTTAAGAACTTGTTTCTTATTTTTCATCTATATAATATTAAAATAGATATCTCTACAATCTGAAAGTTAAAATAAATAATTTGAAATATCTTTCTATTCTTCTTCCTTTTCTTTTCTCTTAATTTTTAAATATTATCTATAACCATGAAATCTAAAAGTCGAAACCGAATTATCTGAATAACCGCTTATCCAATACAACTATAATTACTATTATTATCATATATTTCAAATTTTATAAATAAAATAAAATTAATTTTTCAACAGTCGTAATACTTTATTTTTCTCCAATCATGCTGATAAACAATGACAATTTAAATTATTTATATGCAAAATACAAAGATGCATCATATAGAACCCACCTATTTATTATAGCCGCAGACAAACTGATGTCATGAATAACAAATAAAAAAAGTAAATCCTAAATTACAAGTGTAAACTAATAAACATTAATTATTATCCTCAAAATTTCTGGATTGGGCAGTAAAACCAAACAAATTAGTCATACATATAAATGTGAAAATGACTAAACTTGAAGTGTGAAAAATATTTTTACAATGTCACATCAAAATGAAATAAAAACAATCCTAAATTGACTAAGTAAATAAATGATATAAAATAGTGATATCTATTAAATTCAACACAAATAGCATAATTGAGAAGAAATTGACTAAACTTACAATTTAACCGAGAAACAAAGTTGGCACAAACATGAATAACAGATAAATCAAACCACACATAATAAGTAATAGCCGAAAATCGATTCACAGCTTCTCCTTGCTTCAAAAACCAAACAAAATCATCTTTCACATTCATAAACTAGAAAGGCGAGGAGTAAGTTTCCACTTTGTTTGTGTTTGAAAAACATTAAATAGTTATTCACATCAAAAAGGGTTTAACAAATGTGAAATAGATTTCACAGTTGTTCTATAAAAGAATGACATAAAAATAGTAAAATCTATCACACGCTTATGCACAATAACCGAGAAAGTGACCTCACAATCATAATCGAGAAATTGACCTCACAACTTGTGTACAAACTAACAAATGTGAAATAGATTTCACAGCTTTTCTATAAAAGAATGATATAAAAACTGTTGAAATCTATCACACATTTATGCACAATAACCGAGAAAGTGACCTCACAATCATAATCGAGAAATTGACCTTACATTTGTGAACAAACATTCATGAATAACGTATAAATAACGGTAAACCACACATTTATACTAAGTAGCAAAATAATCAGAAATTGACCTCAGCCTCGCTTAGAAAGTTCAAAACCAAACAATTTCACATTCCAAAGAGGCTAGATATAGTCATGAACAAAGTTACAGATTCATTAGTTCATTGTCAAATCACATTGTCGTACGACTTAGAGAGCCTTTAGGGTATAGGGTAATAAGAGCTTTATGGTATATGGTTTAGGTTATAAGGTATAATGTATCATCGTATATGATTTAGTGGTTTAAATATGATGTAGTCATAAGGTATAATTGTTTAGGAGTCATTAGTGGTTTGTGGTATAAGGTATAGGTATACGACTTAGGTTTTAGTATAGGCTATAAGGTATAAGGTATATATATATGACTTAGGGGTTTAGGGTATAAGGTATATGTAGTGGCTACGCTTAGGTCTTAGGTATGTGGTATAAGGTTCAAGGATTTTTTTCAGAAGTTTTTATGAGAACCGTGACGATGGCAGGCTGACATTTTATGGAACGGTGGCGAGAATGAGAATTTACAATGCGAATGAGAGGGATACTTTTGATCCCAACTCTAAAACCAACTCCAGAATACAGTGAAATAATTAAAATGACAACCTCTTTGTTCTTGTAGAAATAGCCAAGTCAGAAAGCAATCTTTTGGCCCCAAAGAATGGCCAAGTCACTACTAGCTGGCCATAAGAACATCAAACTACCCACTCGGAAAATTACTCGCCGATCACCTTGTCCCGTGCCATTTCGGGAAATTCGAGCCCAAACATGCCGTGTAGGAGCAAGAACGCCTATGTACGAAGGAGCGGACGCTCTTTAAAAATGCAAAACTTCAAAATGGTTGGAATCGAGCCTTCACACGGCCACGCTAAAATTTGTAACAAGGCTTAAACGCACATCAACAAACCAAAATTTTCTGCAGCAAACCGAAATCTAAACAAGGCCATAAATCAGTCCTCAAAGATTCGGAATTATCATTGAATCTCAAGCTTGGTGACGAGGAACATCCCCGGGTATCGATCTCTAGCTAAAACCATAAGGACGATGATGAACATATGCCACCGCCGCTAGACGATCCGCAAGCCCCATTAACTTCGTATTCAACATGTCAAATGCTAAAGTCAACCCAACAAATTTCCCACATTCCCTAAGCTCATAGCCGAGTGTTGCCAGGACCATAGAAACGCCGGGACGGAGTTCCTACAGCTACCAAAGCAATCCGAATTCGTACAAGCTATTCCGACATCAAACTCAAGATCTTTCCGAAGACAGCCTCTCAACCCATCCCGAAGGGCCAGCAAATCCCATCGTTGGTCCTCCATAATTGGAAAAAAGCATGAATGAAACCACCTCACGGAAGATCTCGATCATGATTACCTCCTCCCGAAGCACTCACCTATAGAACCGACGATCCGTCCGTGCGCAGCGTCAACACCCTCACGGCTCCCAATTCTAGAAATTCTTTCACTCTACAAATACCAATCCTTACCACCCTTAATCCCAAAAAAAAGCAATTCAATGACATCTTACAAGCATCATCGTAGGCTTCCTTGGGATTCGAATCAAGAACACATTCCAACAAAGCACGTTGAACTCACTCATTGATACACAGACTCATTTGTTTGCCATCAAAACCATCTTACATCTGCAAGCCTCCACAACCCCCAAAGAAACATATACATCATCGTCCCCATGCAAACCAAACTCATTTGAGATCTCTTCTTGAAGCTGCGGAAGGCTTTGATCCGGTCAATCGTCCCAATGCAAGCCAATATACCGACTCCCAATCCCGAAGAAAGAAGACCAATGTTTCCATTACTGACAACTGCAATATCGAGCTGAAGGGAAATAAATGTCAGAGTCTCGCCGATGGCCGCGTACGTACAACATAAACAACAACCGAGGCGGAATGTTAAACCCCTCCTCCAATCTCGAATCAACAGGATGTATCCACGCTAAAGACAAGCGCCACCGTTTGTAAACCATCTAGAAGAAAAACCTCCATGGTAGAATGTTCTTTGCATAAATCTAGCACCCCAATCCAGCTTAAAGGATTTCGGTAACCGATGGTGTTCTACCAAGAAGAAGTCAATTTCGAACGAGTACTCCAATTTTGTCATAGCCGAGCTAAGATTCACCGCTATCCTCCTATTCCATATCGCCTATGAATCTTCCTAATACTTGATCATGAAAATGACTTGGAATCGAATCTATAAATCATTAATAGCAAGGCTATCTCGAACTGCATGCAGATCGAGTGGCCGACCGGAATAGGGCCTCAATACAGTTCCCTGCATTGGCTCACCTGCAACGACATCCTCGGCCAATGGATCCATCATACTACAATCCTCCGCCATAAGAGCCGCTTCCATGCACGTTGAGATTGAATCGACGGAAGTGATGTCGCAGCCCCATACTTCTCCCGAATATAACAGACCACAAAGACGTTGCCATTTGGGTGATGGTGGAGAACCCATGCCAACGTTGCCACAAAGAGCACCGTTGACTTCCCCCACCCCCAAACCACCTTCTTGAATAGGCCTACAAACCTTATCCTGCCACCCATCGGGACGTCGCCACTACTCCAGAGAGAGAAATTCGCCATTATCCCCTCAATCTTTTTATCACCCCCTTAGGCATATTTTAGGACCCAGTAGAATAAATAGGAATACTGCTAAGAACTGGACTTTTAATTTAATGGATTCCAAGGGTATAAGTTTTAGGCATGTGGTGTTTTTTAGGTATAAGCGATGCTATAGGTATACGACTTAGGGGCTTATATGTTTAGTATAAGGTATATACATGATTAATGGTTTATGATAGGGTATAAGGTATAAGGGTTATGTGACTTCCATTAGGGAAGGTTGATGTTTAGATCGTGTGAGTGTGATAAAGCTTTGATGAAGGTATAGGTATACTAATTTAGGTTGTAGGTATAGTTTGATAAGGTTGCACTGTGGTTTAAAGGGTCATAGTGTTATGGTTTAGGGTTATAAGTATGACTAAGGTATAGGTATACGACTTAGGTTTAGGTATAATGTTTAGTGATATAATCGGTTTAGGTACTAGGGTTTAGGTTGTATAATAGGAGAGAAAAACATGTGGAGGTCGATGAATTATCCGCATTATTAAAAAATAACCGGTGTTATTACTAATGTCTCCGTCCCAAAATAAATGACCATTTGGATTTTGGCTTCTAAAATTTGAAATAACCTTCTTGTTCTATATTGTGTTCATAAATTATTTTGTAAGTCAATTTTTAAATAACGGTGGTTCATATTTTATTAAAAAAAAATGTAAGCCGTAATCCAGGTCATATGTTATTAGTCCGCTCTCTGATATTACATAGAAATGACAACATAAATACATTTCTTTATCCTGATTCAAGTAATAATTTTTGACCAAGCAAATACATCATTTAGCAACTATAAATAAAATATGAAAGATCAAAAATCGGAGTACAAAATAATTTACGGTGAGAGGTACAATATAGAAGCAAAAAGGTTATTTATTTCCTAGAACAAATGAGGTCATTTAAAATTTCGGGGACGGAGACAATTTAGTAATAGAGCATTATTTGATCATTAATAATGCGGATAATTCATCGACTCTCCACGTTTTTCTCTGGCCTATTATACAACCCTAAACCCTTCATACCCTGAAGACCTTACATCAATTAAACATTAAATACGCACAAGAAAAGAATTAAGTCGTATAATACCATTGAGTGTTAGCGGCCTTTCGATCCCTTATACCCTTCGAAGAATTTCATATAGATTTTCATATACCCTAAACCCTATACCTTTCGAGTGTTCATTTCAAACCCTAAGTCGTATACCTATACCTTATCCTTTATACCCTAAATCATTAAGGAACTTCTTCCAAACCCTTATACCCTAACCCTTCATACCTTATACCCTATACACTAAGATCTTGCCTAAATCATATGGCACATGTCACAGTTATACCTTATACCCTATAACCATATGATCCAAGCCATTATACCTATACCTTGTGTATCACTTATACCCTAAACCCTTCATACCCTAATTAGACTTTATACCCTTACTATTTAATTAAGTCATTTCTAGTAGATTGGTGTATGTTATTGCTATGGGGCTGACACTAAAGGACAACACTCTGTAAGGGGGTTCACTTTGTAAAAAGACGACTTTGTGGATAATAAGCATTCTGAGTTTCTGATGACATTCTAAACCCTTGAATATGTTGAATTATGGCTGTTAATATTATTTATTTACTTACATTTTTATTAATTATGATTGTTAAAATGTTGGAAATAATGAAAATATGTTGAATTTTTATGTTACGATGTTTTTTTTATTTCATTTTTTTTGTTTTGTGTTATTAGATATAACATTCAACTCATTTCATACTCCCTTCGCCCCCGTCCCAAATTAAATGTCCAAAAAAATTATAAATTTGTTTTTTGCTCATTCGTACCTACCGCTATATCGATTTATATTAGTGAAATGATTGTTTCATTTTTAAATTTTTGTTTATTTGTAAATTAATTATTTCATAAATTTAAAGCTAAAATGTTTATTTAAGAGACTTAGGGATAAAATATGGGATTTTTACCAATAGGACCTTATAATAGAGTGGAATTTATTAATAAAAACAATATATTTTAAATTATTCCTTAGGATCCTAAAATTTAAATCAAAACGGGTAAAATAACATAACCCGCTTTATAACAATTTAAATGGCCAAACTGCCCTCCTCTTCGTCTCTTCTTCGCTCTAATCAACATCTCTCTAGTGGCAATTGGGCGATCGCATCTCTTTAAGTCGGCAAATTGGCGGCTGCTCCTCCTTCTTGACGCAATTGTCAAGTAAGGTGAACGGCATCGACAGATCCAACAAAGACGGAAAGAAATGGTCTCTTCTCCCGCACCTCATAGTAGCCCCTGATTGGAGCTTTTATTTGGTCTCCAATGGTAGGAATTTGGAATAGGCATCAATTGCGGAACCATTTCTCTCCGCAGTCTCTCACCCTCCATCGTCATTAATCTCTTGATTGACAACAATATTAACAAGGTTAAGCGAGGGAGTTATCGGCGTTACTGGTTGCGGTGCGAAGACCTCTCGCCGAAGACCCCATCATGTGGACCTTGCGAAAACTGTGCCAAGGGACGTCTCTCCTCACGTAATTCGTCAAGGCTTATGTCCGCTCACCTCAAACGTTCCGGCAAGATGGAGCTTCCAGAGATGGGCCGATATCGTTAAAACCGGGTACCTTTAAGGAACTCGCCCTCTTATGACCCTGATTGGATTTCATAATAGGTCCGCCGTCCACTGTGGCTAGGAAGATATACGCTTAGGGGAGGTGATCGGTGTCGGTGCTTTCCAGAGGATTTATGGCTGGGGACGCAAGCAGGAATGGTAAGTCGTCTCACCCCATTTCTGCAAGAGCAGTGGTGGTGTTGCCCGTTATATTCTTCAACAGCTTGCAAAACATGGGCATCATTGATATGGACCTACGAAAGGGTGAGAGCTGGTTAATTTATTGTTTCATTTTCTTTTTGCTTGCCAATGGGTATTTTGGCCACACTTGAAATTTATAAGCCAAATCCAGCTGAGTTGTACTTAGGTACCTACTATCAAGAGGAGTACTTACCATTTGCAAGGCTTTACAATGAGTTCTCCTCCTGACTCAAATAAGTCTCACTTTCCATTTCCTTGCTTTTGTCCCAAATAAATGTTGCCTTTTAAATAAAAACAAGGTTAAGCTTATTACTTGATGCCTGACCATACTTGTGATTTTGAAAGTATGTTGAGAGTCATGCCTTACTTTGTTCGAATCTTTTTGACTTACGGTTGTTCTCTTAGTATCCTCTTGGTGTTAGAGTAGCTCGCCAAGGAAAACTCTTTTTTTTAGCTTCAAAGCAATTAAGATTGTCGCCCAGTCTCTAGCTATATGTCTATGGAACTGCCGCCTCTACGATCAGCTTTCTATGTTAAATTTGGATGCAATGAATTATGCCCTCAAGGTGTTTGTGATAAAATTCCCGAACTTGTAATGTTGTTTATTAAATTTTCAAAGAGGGTTTGGCTCTGTAGATTTTCTATCCATTGTTGTAGGGCAACCAAAGTGAACTTAAAACATAAACAAAAGTACATGGGTTAGATAAGCATTATTTTAGTTAACATGCTAATCCCTGGAGTTTCTCCTTGTCTAAGTTCAAGGCATATAAATTTCCCTCCTTAATTCAGTATGCCAATAGAATTGGTGTAGTGTATGAATGTGATTTGACACTTAAGGAACTGGTAAATGATATCAGTAACTTTTGTTCATGACTATATCTCAGCCTCTTTGGAATGTGAAATTGCTTTGGTTTTTGAACTTTCTAAACTGAGACCGTGAGGTCAATATTGGGCAGATTATTTTGCTACTTAAGTATAAAATGTGTGGTTTACTATCCGTTATTTATCCGTTATTCATGAAATGTTTGTTCACAGCCGTGAGGTCAATTCTCTCAGCTGTATAAGGATTCGTGGAGGTCACTCTCTCAGTTATTGTGCATAATCCCAGTGTGATAGATTTCACTGTTTTTATATCATTCTTTTATAGAAAAATTGCCGAAATCTATTTCACATTTGTTGGTCTGTATCGTGCACAGACCGTGAGGTCAATTTCTCAATTATGATTGTGAGATCACTTTCTCGGCCATCGTGCAGTATAACTGCGTGCTGATAGATTTTAATGCTTTTATGTCATTCTTTTATAAAAACAACTGTGAAATCTATTTCACATTTGTTCGGTTTTGATGTGAATAACTATTTAATGATTTTTCAAACTTTTTAAAACAAAATTGAGAGTTCTGCTTTTTAGCTTATTTATGAATGTGAAATGGTTTGGTTTTTTGAGCATTTCTAAACCGAGAACCTTGAAGATCAATTTTGCATGCTTATTTTTGCTACTTATTATGTGTGGTTTACCTCGTTATTTATCTCTGTTATTCCATGATTGTTTGTGCACACAACCGTGAGGTCAATTTCTCGCTGAAGATCTGTTGAAGGTCAATTCTCAAGTATTGTGCATAACTGTTGCAGGATAGATATCACTATTTTTATATCATTCTTTTATAGAACAACACCGTGAGGTCTATTTCACAGCATTGCTGGCTGTGATGTGAATAACCGCTCTGAAATATTTTTCAGCACTTCTAAAAATGTGAGGTCAGTCTTCACATTTATTTATGAATGTGAAATTGTTTGGTTTTTACCTTTCTAAACCGAGAAATGTGAGGTCAATTTCACAGCTTAATTTGGTACTTAGTATGTTTGGTTTACTCATTATTTATTTGTTATTCATGAAATGTTCAGGCACAACCTTGAGGTCAATTTCCAGTTATGATTGTGAGGTCACTTTCCTCAGTTATTATGCATAATCGTGTGATAGATTTCACCTGTTCTTCATGTCATTCTTGTATAGAGACAACCGTGAAATGTCTTATTTCACATTTGTTGAAAAATAATTTTATTTTATTTATAAAGATTTGAAATATATGATGAGTAAACTTGTTTGATTCATCTTGGCGATGCGATTAAAACAGTTGATTTCGGATAATATTTTTCTTTTGACTTTTAGATTTTGAGATATTATATTTTAAAAATTTAAGAGAAAAAGAAAAGGGAAGAGAGAGAAAAGGAGAGAGAAAGAAAATATTTCAAATTATTTTTTTAACTTTCAGATCTTTAGAAATACTATTTTCAAAATTTTGAAGAAGAAAATAAGAAAGAGAAACAGAAAGTAAGAGAAAGAAAGAAAGTAAGTAAGAAAGAGAGAGAGAGAGAGAGAGAGAGAGAGAGAGAGAGAGAGAGCATGAGAGAAAGAGAGAGAACGTAAAAGTGCGCAGCTTTTTCTCATGTGTTAGCTCACCTGCCGCTGATGTTGAGGTGTGCCATACGTGCTGAGTGTTAGGGGTGGAGGTGAGGGTACTTGAGTTCCATGGAATATTTAGGGACTTTTTGGCGAGTTTAAATAATGTCTATCCTGTATTGGCTGTTTTTATTTGGTCGGAAGGGCTTATTGGTCAAAGCCTCATAAAATAATTATATTTAGCTTACTATGAGGTTGAAATTTGGAATTTGTCCAAAAGAAAATGGGGTAGATGAGAATTGAACCCTAATTATTAGTTTACTTGACATTTTAGGGCTTTGAGGGATAAAATAAATTGGAAGCTCCGTCCTCAAAAATGATTCACTAATAAACAAATTTTTTTCTCTAAATTATTACTCTTGAAGTATTACTTAGTATATAGGTTGGAAACCAAGACCTTCCCCACAGGCACTTCTTGGAAGTGTGGGATAACTTTGGATTACAAATGCCACGTACTAGTAATTACACTTTTGTATTTCTCTTATTTATTTCCTTGCCTTAGTAGAACAATAACCAACCTTGATATTGAAATAAATATATGGAAGCTTATCATTGATCCCAGGGCCTATCGATGCTCTCTGTTCGACCAGCGCATGATCTGGAGCATCAGGGCTAGGGTATATTTGGCCTGCCTGAGGTTTCTCTAAGTCCCCCTCCATTTTCGTCATGGCTGCGCGCCTTGCCACGTGCGAATTAGCTCCTGTGATATTGTTGAGACTGGCGGAGTGCGGATTTAGCTGAGTACATTATATAGGTAGTGGATACAATATGATTTTGCGTTGCTTTGAGGCTTTGACTCGAGAGATGGCGTCCTAGACTGACCTATTAACGTTCCATCTCCCGATCGGGTAGAGATGACGAATCACCTTAGAGGATACCGGCATGCCCATATGCGGGGTTGCCGATTGATGGGATGCTGTTACCGATGCCGGGTGTTCCAGCAAATATAGGATTGCGGGCCGCATGTCAGTGCAAGCATTTAGGGCCGCTCCTGGTGACGGAGATATAGATGTGGAGCAGTCTTAATGCTTAGGGTGGCATTACCTTGCATTTCCCCACACTTTAGAGACCTCGATGAGGAAACCGGCCTCCAGAGTTGTGGATCGCACGTACGGGCGTATGTCCTCTTTGCTTGCCTTGGGTTCACGATCATGCCCGATCCACGAACAGCAAGGTTAAGCTGTGCGTTATCTCCTTCTGCTAGGGATATTTCTAGGGCCTGGCACGGTGCAGTGGGGGAGTGTTGCGGGCTCGCTTCCCTATACCGAGAGTTGTATAGTGCGAACTCACCCCAGACGAAACAAAGTAAGAGATATCTCAACGCTTTCTGGGCTGTATGTTTATTTCATTTTAATGTTCATTTACGTTGTTGTTTTTAAGTTTTGTTTCAAATTAGCGGCATTATTTATAGTATTTGATATACATTTATTTGATATAGATTAGGGCTTGGGAGCGGCCGTAGATGTGCGAGCCGCAGATCCGTTATCGATTCGAGAGAGCGAGAACTTAGTGCTCACATCCTTCGGATGCAGTATAATTATATTATACGTTGTTTTCTCTTTCCTTAATGTTTTTTTTAACTAAATCTTATAATTATTACATGTTTATGAAATTTCACTATGGACCCAGGCATCAGTCGATGCGAGAGAGTTGCTTGCACATAGCCTACGAGGCTATTGGGATCCAACGCCCGGCTAAACGAGGCTCCCGTGATGAGCCTTTGTTGAAGGGGAGATGGCTGCGCCCTACTTGCTTCTCGCTGGGGTGAGGACATATGGTTAGCGAAGGTCACCTCAGTGCTTTGAGAGGGTCGAGTGGCGTCTCCTGGATCGCGTTATGAGGCAGACTGGGCTCGACGCTGTGCCAGCCGCGTGCGACACGGACACGGGATTGCACCGTTCAAGTGAGCGGGGAAGCGAGACGGTAAGAATGAATCACCGGCATGGCCTACTCTATACACAAATGGGACAGATCACGAAGTTAATTTGGTCACCGGGAAAAACGGCTTCCACAATATGACTTACACCGATCCATATGTGTGGTATGGTATCGGGACATAACGTGTAAGTTTATGAGGCGCCTGACTCAAATAAAGGGGAATGGATACCGGTCGTCTTTTGCCTCTGAGTTCATGCAAGTAAGTTTTTATATTTTTCAAGTTTTTATTTCTCTAGTTTATTTCTTTTTTTTTTAACAAAACATCAATTATTTACTTATATATATTTTTAATTTGAAGACAGGTCCAGACCCAGCACTTGCATGTCGACAATGACGCGAAGGAGCATTCCGGAGCAAGCTTGGATGCGCCGGCGAGGCGGCGGGTTCACGGGAGTTAGGGAGCTCCGTCGCCTTTAGACCTCACCTCCCCACCGGTAGAGTCACGTATGGGTGTACAACAACCTCGACAACGTCGGGTTCGGCGTGGAGGCGCGAAGGAACCACCACCCCAAATGGACTTGCACGATGAACCCGACCCCGAGCCCGAGCAAGATCAAGAGCCTCAAGGGAAGACCCAAACCCAGGTGAATTATGAACAATATGAATGGGCCACGATCCACAGCCACGGTGGGAGAGTTGGAGCGGGGTTTCGGGACTCGGGACTCAGGGTGCTGGGAGCGGGAGTGGGAGTGGGGGTTTCCACGCAAACCCTTCCCCTGGACCATCCACTATGGGCTTCAGACTTTATACGAGTGGAAGTGGGTTGAGGACTCCTATATCACAAGCAGGGCTCCGCCACTTCTCCGATCCGTCTGAGATTACCCCTGCTCAACAGCAGGAAGAGATGATTAGAAGAAGGTCTCGGCACCGAAATCCGACGAAACCCTACACCCCGTCTTTCTATGATAATAGGTAGCGAGTTCACTTTATTTTTTATTATGATGTAATGAAACTTTGTAGTATTGGTTTAGTTTTTATTTTGATGTTTTTATTTGTAATAACTGAAACTTTGTACTACACATTTATGTAGATGTATATGTATATGTTATTTGGTTTAGTGTTATGTGGATGTAATGAAACTTTGTACTATTAGTTTAGTTTTTATTTTGATGTTTGCATTTTAGTGTTATTTGGATGTTTTATGTTTGCTATGTTTAATTTGGTTGTTTACATCAGGTTTGATGGTTTATAGTTTGAGCAGGTTTTGGTTTGTAGTTTGAGCAGGTTTTGGTTTGGATGTTTGTTATTTGGCAGTGGGTCCGCCGAGGGTCGCTTTTCTTTTGAACTCGCTACATGGTGTAGCGATTTTCACTAAACTCGCTACACCGTGTAGCGAGTTTAGTGAAATCGCTACACGGTCTAGCGATTTCAAATGAACATTTGCATTTCTTGGATTTCCAGCGTTAGTTTCTGCCAAAAGGGAGCGTCCGCTCCCAATGTGGAGGAGCGTCCACTCCCAAGCTGCCTGTAATATGTACCCTCTTTCTGGAATCATGCCAAACATAAACTGAAACTTAAAACTTAACTGGAAAACTAATTGTTTTTTTCTTAATTGACTTTTCTAACGAATTTCATCAATTATAATTTTTAAATATTGATTAAAATAACTAACGTAATTTATAAAAATTGGAAAATTACATTCAACTCAAATATAAATTACATTCAACTTTTCAAGTTTAATGAAAACTACATAAAATAAAACTGCAACTGAAACTGAATCCAATTCAAACCAAACATAAATTACATGACAAACATTCTGCTACTCCCTAATGTTCGGGCATCTACGACGATTGTGCCCTTCTTGATGGCATGATGAACACAGAGTCTTCCGTTTATCTGCTTGAAAGTCTATTGAATTATGGAAGCGTCTTGATCTAGGTCGTCCGGACTTCGCAGAATGTCGAAGTAGGGAATTAGGGAAAAAACTGGGCACCAAACCATCCACACCCCAATAGTCCTCATGCTCGATTGGTTCGAATGTCCCCTTCCATGTCTTGTAGTATTCCCGAACGGTGTAATATCGAGAAACGAAATCTCGACCATCAAGATTTTGTGCAGAACAACAAGCAAGAAGATGGGAACAAGGCATGTGATAGGCAACCCATTTACCACATGTGCAGGTACGCTCGTTAAGTCGAACAATCTGTATATTTCCTTCGTGATCACCTTGACGTGCGGTTATCACTTGATACACCCCATTTCGTGATTGTTGAACCTCCTGACCTGCCGTGTTGTCCCTTTCGCGGTGTTCTTCAAGTAGTGATAATTGACTTTCTGGATGAATTGGTGTAGGGGATTGATGTTAGGGTTATCAGGATTACCTCCTAAGGCATTAATTGAAAATCCATGCCTTACTTGAAAGTACTCCACACAACAGTAGAAGGCAGTTTCAACAATTGCTGTGATTGGCATCCCACGAGCTCCCTTCATCACACCATTGAAAACCTCAGACATGTTGGTAGTCATGATGCCATACCTGTAACCACCATCGTGTGCCAATGTCCATTTTTTGGCATCCAAATTCTGAAACCATGCAATTGCCTCGGGCTTAATTCCACGGATACTCTCTAAGATAGATTTCAATTTTCTATCTTGAGTTGCTCTACCTGCTCTCCAAAACAGATACTTCAACCCTTCCCCTCTATGATTTTCCAAGAAATTTGCTCGCATATTTCTCAAGCAATATCGATGATGCACGTTTGGCCACCACGTATCTTCAGCTACAGTCTTCATAATGCCCCAATGACGGTCAGATATCAAGCATACTTCACGACTCTTGATAATATGCTTGCAAACCAGGTATAAGAACCAACGCCAGTTCGGCCAGTCCTCCTTTTCAACAACGGCAAATGCAAGCGGAAGTATACTGTCCTGGGCGTCAACACCCATGTCAATCAGTATTACCCCTTTATATCTACCATGCATAAATGTTCCATCCACAGAAATGACTGGCCGACAATGAGAGAAAGCTTCAATGCAAGGTCCAAATGCCCAGAATACCTGTCGAAACATGGAGGACTCACCGACAGGAGGAAGAGGTATAGAGTACTCAGCAATTGTCCTCGGGTTGTATTTTTGAATGGCTGCTAGGATGCGGGGTAACCTCTTATAAGATTCCTCCCAATCTCCAAAAACCTCTGCAATGCCCTTCTGCTTTCCACACCATGCCTTCTTGTAAGTAATTACCTTGTTGAACCTACTAGAGATGTGTGCAATAATGACTCCAACCTTGACATCTGAATCGGCCTTAATAACACCAACGACTTCCCAACCGATAAACTTGGCATCTAGATTGGGGTGATCTTGACTTGCTCCAGAATATAAGCAGCAGTGAGGAGCCTTATACTTGGTCACTTCCCAATAGCCAAACTTCTTCCTACTCACACGAACATAAAAATTTTGCATGGATAATTTTTCAATAGACACTCAATTACTCATGTGTGAGGTGTGCTCTTTCTTACCCTGAACCATCGATTGGTGCGAATATGGAACCTTTTTATATCAAATTGTGCTTCGTTCTTGCCAGGAAAGCGTATCCCTTTAGCAATCGCCTGTTTTTCCGGATCCCAAACTGGAAAACTATGTGCATGATCGTAATCAATCAAGCCTTGTTCTTGTCGAGCAGAAGTACCAATATCACTGTAAAAGGGATAATTCGCTCTCTCATATCTTCGATTTTCCGGCACTTCATAGTGAACAAGAGGTGCTTCCACATCATCATCAATCGGTCCATCATCACCGGCTCCCAAATCGACATCAGAATCACTACTACCCTCCTCATATTCATCATCATCATCCTCTAGCATTGCATCTACATAAGTGTGTACTTCCTCTTCTTCATAGTCAACATCATAATTATCATTAACATGATCATTATGCCCAAATGCCCGATCATCATCATTAACATGATAATTATGCCCAAATGCCCCATCATCATAATTTGGTGTTTGGGTTGATACAAGAGTTTGGGAACTTGGACCAACCCTTGCATCACGGTTACCAGTTGGTGAATACCCATGAATGGTCTCTGTGTGTTGTGTTTCAAACTCTGGATTGGGTCGATTTTCAATCAATTTTACAATCATATACAGCTGCAAATTTCCAATCCGCCCAAATTTAGCAAACTGATCGAACATTACATCCATACACGCATCATCTTCAATACGGAAAGGAAAGTACTCACCAATCCCGCTATCAAATGAATGAGGGCATCTGTAAATGACTTCCAAATCAAATTGAGGCCGATCTAAGTTCGCCTTTTTATATAACTCATCAATCAACTCATTGTATTTCCATCGGCAATTACCCCTTATTGCACATTTTGGACCTTTTTTGAAATGAGGACCATCGAACGGTTGTTCATCATCACCTCCCCAATAACACATAAAAATGATTGGACCCCCGTTCATCTTTAACCCTACATTACGAAATCAAAGTGTTAAAACCTACATAACAAAACTCTAACATTTATATCTACAATATAATAAAACACAGCACGTGGGGTCTTAGCCTGATGGTTAGGATTCATGGCTTCCAACCTGGAGGTCATGGGTTCGATTCCCCCACCAGTGGTTAGAGGGAATGACATTGCCCTCCCTAGCATAGCTAGGCGCCTCTGTGAAGTGCATCAAGGGGGGAGCGGTGAAATGTATTGATCCCCTTCTTTTTAAAAAGAAGAAAAAAAAAATATAATAAAACACAGTTAAATAATTAAATTTTATATCTAAACACAAGTGAGAACAATGATTAAGATGATGTTAATTTACCTTGATTCTTGATCTTCAACAATTATGATGAAATAAAATGATGTGAAGAAGTTTTATTTTGAAGAAAGGTGATTGAGAGAAAGAGAGAAAGCTGAGAGAAAGCTGATTGAGAGAAAGAGAGAAAGCTGAGAGAAAGGGATTACATTCACTCACGGGTGGGTTTTGATTATATTTATGCTGACTGAAAGCTGAACTTTGGATCTGGAAAGGGGCATTTCTGACTTAAACCAGCTACACCGTGTAGTGAGTTTCATTAAAGTTGAATTAAACTCGCTACACCGTGTAGCGATTTCAACTTTAATGAAACTCGCTACACGGTGTAGCGAGTTTAAGACAGAGATTGTCCCCCCCAATAATTTCCTTCGTTTCAACATTTCTCATTTCCATTTTTTTTTCGTTCGCAAATGTATTTTGAGCAATAAATATAGGTTAATTTAGTTATGATAATGAATATCTAAAAATTGTTACTTGTAGTACATATAATGGTGTAACAATAACAACTTTTAAATTTTAATTTGGACAATTAAATCAGCTTCAAATTATTGCTCAAAATAGCTTCGTACTAACATCAAAAAAAAAATTACATGTGTTCAAAAAATAATGACATGTTGCTGAATTATGTTTTTGTTTAAAATATTTTTTTTTACATGTTTTAAAATATATGATGTCATGTTGCTGAATTAAGTTTTTGTTTCAAATATTTTTTTATGTGTTAAAAAAATATGTCATGAATAATTGCAACAAAACCAAACACAAACTGTACAAAATAATTTAATAAAACTAAAATAACATCACAAAAAATAAATATTGTCAAGTTAGTGGCCACATCCCGACCACATAGAAAAATATTACATAAATAAATAAATTCAGTGACCACAGCCCGGTCACCGGTCAGATAGAAAAATATTACATAAATAAATTCAGTGACCACATCCCGATCACATAGAAAATATAACATAAATCCAAAAAATTCAGTGACCACAGCCCGATCACATAGGAAAATATTACATAAATTTCGGTACATATTAAATCCGACAGAAATCCAAATATTACATGTCCAACAAATTAACTTAACAATCCTTAGGGAAGACCTTAGAAACATTGGAAAGTGTAATGTTAAGTAGTTTTTTTTAGCGTGAGACGGCACAAACAACAACCTAATAGATCAACAAAACAAAACATTTAAAACAAAATGTTAAGGAATATATCCTTAGGGAGTGTAATGTTAAGGAAAATATTTTATACCTGAGTAAGTATAAGAACAACACCAACACCTATGTCACTTCCGCCCTCACTTTCCTTAAGCACTTTGTCAGCAATGTAAGCTTCAATTGTGTCAGTAGGATCCTTCAAAGTCACCGAAACAGAGCCATGACCAGTTGGTGTGCACTCCTTGACAACAACAACAACCTAATAGAACAAAAATATAATGACCAATTATTTGTAAATTTCAACCTTAACTATAATTAATGTAAAATATTATACATGTTCTACCCTGTCATATTGTTTGCATTTCTCCTTGATCATTCTCAACGGATAATATGTACCCTCTGCAGTGAGATAGTCTATTGCAGAAAGCCAAGCTTTTCCCTAGAAATATTCATCCTCCACCGGCTCTTCAAGCTTTCTACGTATGGCCTCTTGGGTCGACTGAGGGGGGGGGGTCCCTGAGAGACATGAACTTTTCCGGTGTGATGCCGACGCACGGCGGACTGTGCGACACCAGCGGGACCACCCAAGATATGAGGCGGTGGAGATTCTAACTCTTGTTCGATTTGAGAAAGATTAGATTGAGGATTGGAGGTTTGACCGGGATGACCAGGAAGAGGTTTTCGTCCACGATACCAGCGGGGGAGCGATGGATCCATTTTGACAGTTATAAATCTTGGATTGAGAGAGATGTATTAGATTTGAGAGAGATAGATGAGAGATGGACTGAGAAAGAAAGAAAAGGGAGATATGGTCTGAGAAAGAAAGAAAAGGGTTTGAAGAAGACGGTTTTGTAGGGTTTTTGAATTTAAATAACTCGCTACACCATGTAGCGAGTTTAATTTGGTTTGACCAAACTCACTACACCGTGTAGCGAGTTTAGGTTAATTAATTGCCCTAATTAAATTCCCAACCGTCAAACTTAATTACCCTAAACTCGCTACACGGTGTAGCGAGTTTGACCAGCCCCAAGTCAAACTCGCTACACGGTGTAGCGAGTTTCAAAAAAAGGGACACTCTGGACAATACTTTGAACAGTAAGTTATTTTGGTAAATAAAAAAGTAAAAAGTGATTATTTGAGAAAAAATTCAGACTCACACAGTCACACTTGCACAGACTCTCTCTACTTTCTCCGGCGATCCCTCTCCTTCCCACTCCTCGGCCAACGCTCCCCTCTCCACAATGGAAGGATTATTTGCAGTAATTTACTTTGTATCTTATTCTCAAAATTGGTGGCCGGTCGGAATTGGAAATTTTTAAAATCCGATTGTATATTCAGAGATAAAATAGCTGAATATAGTTTTGCTGGGTTGGATTAGGGATGTAAGATATATGTAATTTTTTTCTTCAACATTGAGAAAGGTCTCTACATTATCTAATCAGCTATGCAAGTGGTTTGGATTTTTTTTTGTTTTATATTTTATTTATGGTTTTGAAGCTACTAACTCAATCCTTGATTTGATTTTTAAACTCACCGGAATCCTACCTAAAATATGTCAAATAATTTCATAAAATAGCAAAAAATAGAGGCTATGTGAACTTAACAATTAGAAAAAAAAATGCAAATATAGTACCCCAACTATAGGGTTTGTTTGCCTAAACTAGTTTTCGTTGCAACCACAGTAACTCATTTGTTTTAAATGCTCGTTTAAGGTACCTAGGGCTAACAATATCCATTTTTTCAGTTAAATTGACATGTGCAATGCATGTGACCCATTTTATGAAGGGTAAAATTGGAAAATCAATCCAATTAATATAACATAACTATAATGGTTTTAAGTGTAAAATTAATAAATAAAAGAGCAATAATGTAAATTATTTATTCACCATTTAATCCCCTCTCAACTTAGATCTTGTCTTCTTTACCCTTTTTCTCCATCACCCACCACCATCCTCACGTCCAGCCACCTTCACCCCTTGCTGCCCCATCAACCATCACCATTCATCAGAAACCATCAACTTAGATCTTGTGTCTATAACTGGGTGAGTACACGCTCAAATGAAGAACCTAAGGCCCAATAAAGGAGGTCGATTCAGTTAACAACATATCTGCAACACCTGCTTGGCACAAGACTGTAGACACCCCATTCTGAACCAATAAATCATGATTACACTACTCTTCGTCTCTCTTTTATGTTTTCATGAAAGCATATCAGTTTCGTCATGTTTTCGTTAAGTTTATAACTAACCTCGTTAGTTTTGGACCTAACTGACTAATGGAACAACTGAAGAGGACAAAATAGTCATCATACTAGTTATCTCGCACGAGATATCATATCTCGCGCGAGATATCCCCTCGACAGGATGTGCAGAAATCACTCTCCTTCTCCGTTTCAACCTCTTTTCTGGATAAAACCTTATCAATTCGGTCATCCAATCACATTTGGGTTCTGGAAGCTTCCTTGAGAGTCCTAATCTTGATGACAAATTAATCCATCCACCTCTTAAACCCCTATAAATACTTGGTGACTTCCAAGGTTCAGAGGTCCAGAATTCCACACAACACACACAATTTGTTGGTTTCTCTCCACGAAAGATTCCTTCAAATCACTCACAAAACCTCCCTAAAATCACCTAAAGTTTGTTTATCAACCTTGTTGATCAACAAACATCCAAACCCGAATCAAGGATTGAGGCGAAGCTCTGTCCGCATCAAGATTTGGCTCTCATATTGAGTCGAAACTCTGCCCGAATCGCTTCTCGATCGAGAAGACATCTTAGAACCACATTCTAAATCAATTACTCCCTAAACCCAAGGTAAAATCCTCTATTTCTCTTCTTCTTCTCAATCTCTCTATTGACTTTTAGAGTGGTGTAATCCCATCAAAAGGATTGGCCTAGAGTCCCTTCAATCGATGAAGGCGATCTCGAAGCATACAATTCGACATTCCTAATCAAGAAATTGATTAGGGTTTGCTTGTTTTTCTTTAATTATATATATTTTAAAGATTGAAAACCTCTCTTTTCTTTAGCAAGACCGATCTTCGGATCGGGTGGAATGGATGCTCCTCGACCTACCCATTCCATAACCTAAGCCCCGAACTCAAATCTCTTTTCAAAATGGTTTTCCTATGTTTCCAAACGAATAATATAGGTGGCGACTCAAAAGATAAAATTCTTTCTCACAACGCTAACAGTGGCGACTCTGCTGGGGACTTAAAATTAAGAGGCTTAAACTTGCGTCAAAATTAAAAGAGAGGTTTTCAAAAAAAAAATTGTAAATTCGATTTTCTGCTCTCAGATGAGGCATATCTCGCACGAGATATCATATCTCGCGCGAGATATCGCCTCGGCAATCTGGTTGTTTTCTGGTTTCTCCCGTTCATCTCATAGTCCAAGACGAGAGCCGAACACGCAAGGGGAATCCCAGAATTCATTATCTGCAGAGTTCCCACATCTTAAGGCCTCCCTTAAGGTATAGAACTCGAATCTTTATTTCATTTAAATAATCGATTGTTATTTATAAACTGCGTGCGATTGGGTTTTATTTAATTAAAGTCCGGTCCATTGGGGATTCGGGAGTTGTAAATTGAATTATTTATCTCTCTTTCTCTCTCTTTATGTGGAACTACGACGGCCTGAGTCTTCCTAATTTGGGAGAAACGTAGGCAACCACTTGGTGCGGCCATTATCTGTTTTCTTTTAGTTTTCAAAAAAAAAAAAAAAACTTTCTATTTTACTCTATCACCTAGATTGACTCTCACACACGCGCACTCATATTATAACTGTCATTGCACTACATACCCTTGATAAACCCGGGACCCACCCTAAGGACGGATGACGATAACCACCTAGTCGCCGGTCTCTCCGAAGTTGGATCATCCCACTCCGCGTATTCAATCCATCTAGATTGTCATATCGCGGGGAGCCTAGCCTTCCAGCCCTGCATCGCCACATATCATGTAGATTGACTTTTTAAGACACTCCTTGACCGGTCGGTTTGATCTTGGAGTCCTTGTAATCCCTTGTCAAGATCTTATTTTGTGCAATAATCCATGGAAAAGAAATCAAAAAAAAATTGTCGCTTCGGAATTGTCCCTTCGGAAACGTCCCTACGGTTGTCCCTTCGAATTTGCCCCTAAAAGGAGAAAATTTTCTCACCAAAATTATTGCACAAAACTCAATGTTACTTGAGATTACTCCGACCCCTAGGTCCCTAGGTTTGGATTCTGAATATTAGAAACCCCCCAAAACGGATGTTCCGTCCGACCAAAATTAGGATTAAAATCAGAAAAATTGTGACTTTCCGTGACGAAGTCTCGCGCGAGACTACTTGTCTCGTACGAGATAAGTGTTCGGTCTTTTCGTGTTTTGGCCAAAACCTTCAAACCTTCAAAGCCTTCTCAGCCGACTTGTTGGGACTCGATCATGGTTTAACCCGGTTGCTACACGTCTAGGTTATTCGCCACGATGTCTGCTTCTCCTTCTGTCACCGAGGCCGAAATCAATGAAGCTAAGGCCCAACTCATTCAAGCCCTTCTTAAGATGGATGAACAAAGTAAGCAAATTGATGAGCAAAATGTCCAAATGGCCGCCCTCATGAAAGAACTCCACGAGTTGAAAGTCAAAAAAGGCAGAAAACAAAAGCAGAAAGTGGAATCCTCCTCCGACGAAGAGGAATCCTACACCAAAGTGAATAGAAAAACCAAGAAGTCAAGTAAGAAAAAGGAAGAATCCGATTCCTCCTCTTCCTCATCCTCCTCCGATGATGAGGAACATACCTCCAAGGGTGCTAAAACCAAGAAAGAAGGCAGTGGTGAAACTACTAAACTTGGTGACCATGTTACTAAGAACTACCTCGAAAAGAAGCTTGCGACTCTTGACACTTCCAAAGGGTTATTCGTTCCATTTGATCCCGATGCTCTTCAACAATCCATCACTAAGTTTCCTCGCAAGTACAAGACACCTGATATCGCCAAGTTCAATGGTACTACCTGTCCTCGAGCTCATGTTGAGACCTACACTTGGGCTATGCTTCCAATGGGCGTTGACAACACGATCTTGGCCCAATGCTTTCCTCAAACCTTAGAGGGTGCTGCAAGGGATTGGTACATGTCTCTTCCTACAACTACAAGGCTTGATTGGTCGTCTGCATGTGTGATGATGTGTGTCCGAAAATTTTCCCATTTTTATTTGAAAAAATCAACGAAACGGAGTCGCCACGCCATTTTTATTTTGAGGGCAAAAACTTTGAAAAAAGCCCGAGATCATAAATTTGGGTTCGGAGGTCATGTTACGCGTCGGGAAGGACGTTAGTGTGCACCCGACGTGCCTCATAAAACGAGTCTTCCAAGCTGAAAATCATTTGTGTGTGTGTGTGTGTTTTGGCCAAAATAAGTTGAAACTCAGAACAATAAGAATTGGGATATCTTTTTAAGACTTTAAACTGATCCCATGATTTTTTGGAAGATTTTTGGATTGAGATTTGGTACTCAAAAGACCTTTTGAAGTTGAGAGCCACTTCTGCCAGAATGAAAAAGGCAGTGGACCTTTGATTTTTAAATGGATTCAAGGGTCTTAAAACTTCATAATCTGGATAAACTCAGAGAATGAAAGTTGTTCCAGACACCTTAAATAAGATTTGTGCGAAGGAATTTTCCATTTTGGGGATGATTTGAGGGGTCAAAACCTTCTGGAAACCTCAGATATGAGATCTGGATTCCCAGAAGCTGATGAACTAGCCTCTGAAAGAAAATTTGAAAAGAGGAGTTTTACTCACCCAAAAAATAAAGTAAAAACATGTATGGAAAGATCTGGATGTTTGCTACAAAAAGTGTTTTGTAGTCAACACCAAATTCCACATTTATCTGTGTCCAAAAAATTAGACCATGGACTGAGGTCTGAGAAAATTGCTACTGGACAGCAACTTCTCAAGAGAGAAAATATGATTTTAAGGGGGGTTTTGCATCCATGCTTGTCCCCATTTCCCTAGGTTTTGGTTAGTGATCACTAGACATTTTAGTGGTGAATCAACTATACCAAACCATCCTTGGGGTACATTAGGACTAAGCATTTCATTTGCTTGGGGAGGGGGATTTTACCCTTTGAAAATGAGATTTGATGCTTGAAAATGGTTTTTAGGGTTTTGAAAATGAGTTTTCTTTGCAAGAAAGTAAGAGAACTTGAAAATAATTTTGATCTTTGTAGAAGATCATCCATGGAGATGGTCTTCCATGGTGATCTTCTTAGATCTAAAGCAAGAAGATGAAAGAACTACATTTTGTAGTTTGCAAATGCATGCATGGTTGGAGTTTAGGGTAAGGAGAAGGAGGGTTTACCAATCTTCCTTGTGTTCTTGAGTTTTTGGCTTGAGTGTATGAGTGTTTAAGGCTTAGATATGAGAGTGAGTGGATGAGTGTGAGTTGGGAAAGATTGGAGAGAAAATGGTGACAATTCTTGAAGAATTCTCACTGTTTTCTCTCTATATTTCGCCAGAGGTTCGGTGCAATTGGTGTTGTTCCTCCTTATTTTTGTGACTGGAGGGCTCAATTTATAGCCCTCTGAAAATGACAGACTCATCCGCGCGGATAGGGTTGCTTGGCGTGCACTGTTCATTAAATGCAGCTCCAGCTTTGGACAGGAAGAATATTTCTTTTGAAAATTCAAATTAACAGCCAGTTTATTGTTTCCAGCCATTTCTATTTGTGGTTTTATTCCTTTTGTTTTACTTTTTGAGATTCTTTTTGAGGTTTAACCTTAAATAACAATGCCCATTTTACCCTCACTTTGTTAGAAATGTTAGGATTGTTAGGAATTGTTAGAAATGTTATAACTTTCGTTAATTTTCTAACGAAAATTCTAACAAGCTCAAATTGGAGCACTTACAGCATGTTTAGTCTTCCAAAAACAGTTTGAAGACAACTCCACTTATCGCCCTACTAGGAGGGATCTTGAACAAACCAAACAACATGCCAATGAGTCCTTTGCTGAATTTGCTAGAAGATGGAGACTCAAACTCACTGAAATCGTCGAAAGGCCTACACTCAAAGAGCAAATCCACATCTTCCTCCAATGCCTCCGTGATGAATTTCAAGAGAAGCTCGCCGGTAATTACTTTTCTAGTTTCAATGAACTCCTCGAGTCCGAAATTAGGGTTGACGACTTCCTAAAAAGCAAAAAGAGGGAAAGTAACTTCCGCTACAACAAACCCGCTACAAGTAAGGATGCTTCAGTCAACGCTATTGCATAAACCGCACCAACACCGGCAAGTATTCTGCTGTCCCTCCTCCCGAAAAGAAAAAGAGGCACTACGACAAAATTGAAGGAATCACTCAAGAAGAACTCTTCGATGTGCTTGTCCAGAATGAAAAGATCAAACCAAGGGAAGGTGGTCCTCCGAAGGATATGGGTCCAAATCCTGCTCTTCACTTATTCTGCAAGTATCACAACTTCACCGGTCACGACACCAACTCTTGCCACCACTTGAAGGACATCATCCAAGACCTCTTTGACAATGGAGATCTAGAACGTCCCAACGTCATCACCAATCCTCTCCCTCGTGCTCCATGAAGAAGATGAAGCTCCGAGAAGAAATCAACACTTACCACTTTGGGGCTACAACTATCCTCTCCCTTTCTCCTTTGATAGAAGTAGATTAGGTTTTAAATTTCCAAGTATGAACTCGAAGAGTCGTTCTGTCTTTCTAGTACTTCTCACCTCCTCTAGTTTGTGTCCTCTAAACTATCGAGTCTGTTCTTAAATTTCCCAATTAATTAAAGTCAATTTTCTTTTCCTAAACACTTTTCCTAAGGTTGTTCTACCTCATGAATATCATTTGATTCATACAAAATAATGGACCTTCCATTCCCTAAATCATCGCGAAAATAGAGACTTCTAAGCGAGTTTAAGAAGAAAGTTATCCTTAGGAAGCTTAAGGGCTAAACATTATCCCTACTGAAAGTCAAAGGTCAACAAACGAAGAAAGTCAAAGGCGCTGCTATCAACATTCATCCCAAGAAGAGTGGGGCTACTCAACTCAAGGCTTTGAGAGTACAAAAATAAATAAAAAGCTCGCTAGGTCGAAACTCCTCAAATCGTCCTAGGCAAAAATAGAGCCTCATAAAAAAAATAAAAAAAAAAAAAGAGAAAGAAAAACTCTCAAGCCTTCATCACCCCACAACAAGGATGAAATTTCAACAAAGGCAAGAAGCACTCTCCCACAAAGAAGAGGAGTCAAGTGATACCAACAAAAGAAAAAAGGATTCCTCAATATCCTCTTACAACAAGCGAAGAAGACTTTCAGTATCAAGAAAAATGTTTACCCTTAAGTCATACTAATGATTGACTTCCTTCTCAAACTTATTTAGAAACTTCTAGATGATACACGGTCCATTAAAAGGTAGAATAACTTTTCTAGATCCTTGAGCCAAGTAACATTTCTTGTTGAGTCTAGGGGCTTCCTGTTAGCCACTCTCATACACACTCTTGAAATCTAAGCATCAAAACTGGGGCTTCCTAACCTTTCCTCCCCCAGTCAGTCTCTACTTCAACTCTTCAAAATAATCAAATCTGCATTAGGGGCTTTCCTCTTTGCTTCTCACTCTCATCATCAGAGAATACACTTTTCCAAAAGAGTCAATGCTTGGATCACCTTCCAAAGAATAGAGTCCGTCTCTCCTCAACTGACTTGAGATCTCATCTCTCTCTCCTTAATGAGATTCTTCGAACTGAGTTCTCTTTGAGTTACATACTACTTTAAAAAAATGAAAAAAAAAGGACGCAAAAGAGATGCCCACTAGATTGAAAACCCGAAAGGGCGGTCTAGGCAAAAACCAGGGTGCGTCACTAAGAAAAAAAAATCAAGGACAAAGGGAGAGTATTCTTCAACCTTCTTCACCGGACGTCATTCGATCCTCTTCAAATCAAACCAACAAGGAGAGTCTTCTTCAATCACCTTCAAATCAAGAGAACAGCTTCACAAGCTTGTTCACAAAGTCATCTACCACTTGCAAGCAACTTGGGGCTTGAGACATCAAAGGGCCTTAGACATAAAGCCATTACGACAGTCGACAGATGTGTAGTCGTTTGCCTCCTAGAGACAAGACTCAAGGAGAAGTAAGAATGAAGATTATCAACAGACCTAGATGTGTTCACACATGATTACTCATTGAAATTCTACAACAATGAAGAAACAGTACAACCTTGCTGACTAGCAACAGATTCTACATAAACCTGATTTGGTCCCAACTTGTCAAACACAAGTTCACTCATACAATTCACCTCTCTCAAATATGAACCCATACAAGTGTCCCTACATATCCATATATCGTATACTCATACATAAACTCACCACCAAAATGACCAACCGTCCATTTACACAAACAGACGTGAGCACCACCACGTAAGTCCAGTTGAACAACTAAAATCTGGAAAATCTACTTGGAATCTCTATGTGCTGACAGGTACAGAAAGGTAAGAATCTTTCGGGTCTATCCGAGATCCGCATGCATATATCCTTGCATTACAGGGGCCGACAGAACCTTCATCTCAACCGACAACTTCAAGTCCGTGACCTCGGCAACACCAGCAAAGTCTGTGACGGCAGCAACCTCAAGTCCGTGACCTCGGCGACATCAACAAAGTCTGTGATGGCAGCAACCTCAAGTCCGTGACCTCGGCGACATCAACTTCAAAGTCTGTGATGGCAGCAAACTTCAAATCCGTGACCTCGGCAACAACTTCAAAGTCTGTGACGGCAGCAAACTTCAAGTCTGTGACTTCAGCATCAACAAAGTCTGTGATGGCAGCAACGACAACAAAGTCCGTGACCTCAGTAACAATGGCAAGTCCTTGATTCCTCAGTACGATCTTACCTTTCTCTCTTTCAAAATTGATTTTCAAAAATGCTTTTCAAAATACCTAAAATAGCCTTTTTAGTTTCTTGGAGTCGAACTACGTTTGGTCTGATTCTCTCTTAGAGATACGTAGGCAGCCGTGCGGCACGACCATCCCAATGTTCAGAATGATGTCTTTTCTATCGATGACACTTCTTCTTTCATAAGACCTGTCGTCGAGGGGCTCTGTAGACACCCCATTCTAAACCAATAAATCATGATTACACTACTCTTCGTCTCTCTTTTATGTTTTGATGAAAGCATATCAGTTTCGTCATGTTTTCGTTAAGTTTCTAACTAACCTCGTTAGTTTTGGACCTAACTGACTAACGGAACAACTGAAGAGGACAAAATAGTCATCAGACTAGTTATCTCGCACGAGATATCATATCTCGCGCGAGATATCCCCTCGACAGGATGTGCAGAAATCACTCTCCTTCTCCGTTTCAACCTCTTTTCTGGATAAAACCTTATCAATCCGGTCATCCAATCACATTTGGGTTCTGGAAGCTTCCTCGAGAGTCCTAATCTTGATGACAAAGTAATCCATCCACCTCTTAAATCCCTATAAATACTTGGTGACTTCCAAGATTCAGAGGTCCAGAATTCCACACAACACACACAATTTGTTGGTTTCTCTCCATGAAAGATTCCTTCAAATCACTCACAAAACCTCCCTAAAATCACCTAAAGTTTGTTTATCAACCTTGTTGATCCCCAAACATCCAAACCCGAATCAAGGATTGAGGCGAAGCTCTGTCCGCATCAAGATTTGGCTCTCATATTGAGTCGAAACTCTGCCCGAATCGCTTCTCGATCGAGAAGACATCTTAGAACCACGTTCTAAATCAATTACTCCCTAAACCCAAGGTAAAATCCTCTATTTCTCTTCTTCTTCTCAATCTCTCTATTGACTTTTAGAGTGGTGTAATCCCATCAAAAGGATTGGCCTAGAGTCCCTTCAATCGATGAAGGCGATCTCGAAGCATACAATCTAACATTCCTAATCAAGAAATTGATTAGGGTTTTCTTGTTTTTATTTAATTATATATATTTTAAAGATTGAAAACCTCTCTTTTCTTTAGCAAGACCGATCTTCGGATCGGGTGGAATGGATGCTCCTCGACCTACCCATTCCATAACCTAAGCCCCGAACTCAAATCTCTTTTCAAAATGGTTTTCCTATGTTTCCAAACGAATAATAAGTGGCGACTCAAAAGATAAAATTCTTTCTCACAACGCTAACAAAGACCAGTCCAACTTTGCATTGACTAAATTTAGGGTTCTTTTCGGGTTAAAACCGTTTTGCTGCAAATGGGTCCAGAAGATTTGGGTGGAATTCGCGTGAGAAATATTAGGGTTTTGGGTTCGAGATGAAGATGAGAAGTATCGAGAGATTGAAAAAATCGACATTTAATTCTTTAGAAATATCACTCTTTGTGATGAAATCGAGACGTGGTACCTGAGATTGAGATACTGAATTCGAGTTCTGAGTTTCAGTGACAGTAGAGATATGAAGAAGGAATGGTGCACTACTAGAAACTGGCCCATTACCGACGGACATTTCCGTCGGAAAAGTCCAATTTCCGTCGGTAATGAGGCTTTACCGACGGACACGTTCCATCGGAGTCCGTCGGTATATTCTGGTTGGTAATACCGGCGGACTATTTCCATCGGTAATTCCGACAGACGTCTGTCGGTGAACCCAAATAAACGGTCGGAAATGGTCCTTCGGTAAAGGATGTCGGCCGGCTGATCACCAGCGATATTTTCGGAGAGATTACCGACGGAAATCCCCGTCGGTACATAGTTTGTAATTACCGACGGACATGTCCGTCGGTAACTGAAGCTGAATTTTTCGGCGGTTTTCCGTCGGTAATACTAATTATCGTTTTTTATAAAGGATTCACCGATGGAAATATCTGTCGATAATTTGTCCAGAATTTAAAAAAAAAATATTGTTTTTATTTGTAAACCATCTTTAAAGGCTGAAACCTGTTCAAAACAAATACCAACCTGGTTAACAATCAAATACCAACCTAAACTAACAATCAAAAACCAACCTGTTTAAATAAATACCAACATTTTCAAACAAACACCGACAACCTGTTTCGCTTGAACATCAAATAAAATACAAGTGCCACAACTACCATACAAATCAAGCAAAACAGGTTGGGAAAGGGGAAGGGGAAAGGGGAAAGGGAAAGGGGAAGTAAAACTACATAAGTTTAATTACATGTCAAATAAAATACAAGTTAAAATTCAAGTTTAACGACCACGACCACGACTGTTACCGCTACCACCACTTCGCCTACTCCACGACCACCATTCAAATCAATGTATTGACTGACTGATGAGGCAGAGGCATTACCGCTAGTAGGTTGTTGTGGTTGCAAATTCATGGTGGCCATGTATTGTTGCATGCGCTGCTCAAACTGTCTTTGCATGCGCTGCTCAAACTGGCTTTGCACAAGTTCTCGCTCTTCCCAAAGACGTTCCTCCAACATGCTCCTCCAACATGCTCCTCCATCTGGCTCTGCACTTGCTCCACTTGCCTTTGGACCTCTCTCTGAACCCGATCATCGAACGTCTCTTGATCCACATGCTGACTGTCGGAGGAAGAAGAAGAAAAGTACTGCGTAGTAGGGCTGCGAAATGGCATGTTAAAATACCCAGCACCATGTCCTCCGAATTCAGGCAAGCGATCTCCCTTTGGTTGCTTGTCTCGGAGGACAATGGCCGTCCAAAACTTTTCACGAAAGGCGGGCCGCTCGGTGCTCTCAGGCTCCATAGTTCCTTCTTCAATAGCCTCGTCACGAGCACGCCTATCATACTCTTCCCGAAGAAAAAAAACATTATCCACTATGGTAGAAAATAATATTTCTTTAACTAAATAATTTATAATTTACTAATAGAAAATACTATTAACACTTACATAAAGGCTCTGATAATAAGGGTTAACCCATTGTAGCCCTGAGCCATCAGAAGCCTCCGCAGTATGCGTAGCCATAAGCACAGCAGCTGCATTAGCCTCATCTCCGTGTTTCTTTCGCTTAACATATAAAAAAATTATAACTTCAAAATTTCATCAAATAATAACAATATATGAATCAAATAGAGTATTGCTTAATTTACAAACGGATAGTAAATTAAGTAAGTTTACCATTCGGGACCAAGTCTCCCTGAAGTTAATCGATCCTCCTGTGTGCACACTCCCCTGCCCCTCTTGTGAGTTTCTATTATTCTTTGCTATTTCTGAATTTATTTGATTTTTTTTTCACTTGTCCAATAGGCTTTTCCACTGCTCCCATGCACTTGTCGTGAAATTAGCTGGAGGCAAACCATCTTTTGCCACTTTTTTTCATGTCATAGACTTTACCAGCGTATCGCTTCTAATTTCTTGAAAGCCTTCTCTTTTTGAATCTCTGAGCACCCGGAGCATGAATATATGTGTTACAAAAATAGTAAAAGTAGTTAAATAAACAGGGACTAAAATAGTTGTTGTTAATTAATTATTAAGCGTAAATTAGAACATAAAGCTGAACATGGGACTGGTCTACAAACTTTACAAAGGAAAGAGAATTGAGTAATTTTACTCGAAACTGGCTATACCAGATACCGTACACATCTTTTGATATTGATTTTGGTGTGGGATAAAATTCCTCAAAAGTATACCCACTGAATATATCCCCAAATCATCGAGCAGTGTCTCGACAACCATCATGTACAAACCTATTAAGATATTAATTAAAAAACAATATATCAATACATATAAACATAAAAAGATAATAGAATCAATGTATAACTTTTAAATGTAACATAGAAATAATATAAACAATGAGTTGACATTTAAATATATGACATTTACAATTAAATAATACTTACTGGCCACTTGTAGAGATAGAAATTTCCATTTTTTCTTCCTCATCAATATTTGGGTCCAAATAACCCTCTCGGATGGTTCACTAGTCTCCCTAACAGGAACACTAGAGCTCCCAATACCTGAACTGATCACATCCTCATCACTACGTCCAGAATCAGAAGCAGTGCCCCTCCTTCCCATCCCTGATGAAACAATACGATGCACAAAACTCGAAACCTTCCCTCACTTTTAACGATTGCCACCTCGACCAGACATATCTAAACTAGAATATAAAATATGTAGATAGAAAACGAATCAAGTAGAACAAAATTTAAATAGTAGCAAGCATTCATTTAGACTACAATAATAAATTGTAAACATTATATACAAAAAATTATCTGAATTAAGACTAAACTGATTCATTCACTATCAATCTTGATCAGTATCACTACAAAATTTAAATAGTAGCAAGCATTCATTTAGATTACAATAATAAAATGTAAACATTATATACAAAACATTATCTGAATTAAAACTAAGCTGATTCATTCACTGTCAATCTTGATCAGTATCACTACAAAATTTAATTTCTTCTTCACTAGTTTCCTTCTCGTCGTCTTCTTCCCCATCTTCATCATCAGACCCAGATATATACCCTTCTCCTTCCTCATCCTCCACATCGTCATACTCGATTTCATTGAAAATGACTTCCTCCCCTAGTGGACGGGTGTTTTCGGCCATTAATGCTTCATCCTCGACATTATAATAAACAAAGATGATATTTCCAAAATCATATAATCATGAATTTCAAGACTGTCCACACGGACAATTTAAGAATCGATGACTACATGTTGACCTCAACATGATAATTAAAGATTCTTAAACGGGTTTCTAAGCTTTCGTGTTTCAACCGTCACAACGTTACGTCGTAACATTAATTTTTATTCATTACCGTAAAATGCATAGCATAATTTTACAATAATGAATTAACACACACATCTATCACATTTTTTTATTATTAATATTTTAAATAATTTTAAATTTTAATATTTAATTCTTTTTTCTTCTGACCGACTTTGAGAGGCGAAGAGATTAGGGTTTTTATATGTAATATAGAGTTTATAGAAGAAAGACTTTCATGAATTTGTTACGAACTTATCTTTTCAGATAATATCAGGAGCTCATTTACTGGCATAATCATTGAATCATGCATATATTTAATTCTGGTGTTTGCATAGACTATGGTACAATTCATTGAACATTTATCAGGATATCGAAACAAACATAATAACTGGTCAGATTATCTGGGCGGGAGCGAGCAGAGCATATACTTTAATCTCGACAACTAATTTAGGTACGTCACAAAGTAAAAAAAAATTCAAAAATACTGGCATAATTGGAGACTATTGTTTATCTCAAAATATTAAATGCCTTAAGCTATTACATCCATCAACTTACGGCTAAATAACATTCAATTGTATACGAATGACGGTAATTTCAAAATAATCTTACAATATTGAATTGGGAATGAAAAATAATGAAAAAGATTTATTATTTCAATAAGAGGTACACAAATACATCTTAACATACACACACTGCAACAGCAACAAAGTAGGAAAAAAAATTAAAAATACTATGCTAAATTGAAGCAAATCAGAACCTGAGAGCGGAACGGCGACGGCGATGAACGGCGAGCGAGACTGGAAGAGGAACGACGACGTTTGAACGGCGACTGTGATTGCGGTGAACGGTGACTAATGAGAGAGAGAGAGAGAGAGCGAGTGAGAGAGAGATTACTAACCGGTGAGAGCGCGAGATGTGACGCAACTGACGGCGAACGGCGACAGCGTTGGTTCAGATTAAGTGTTTGGCGATTTTGATTTCAGGCGTAAATGGCTGGGAAAGGGGAAGGGTTTTATTTATAGGGCATGTTATCGACGGACATGGTTCGTCGGTAATACCGGCGGACGCGATCCGTCGGCACTATCGACGAAATTAATAGCATTACCGACGGACCAAACGAAATTTTTTTAAAAAAATTCCCGATAAATAAAATTAAAATTCCGTCGGTAACCGTGTTTTTTCCGTCGGTAAATTTTCGTCGGTAATTGGTCTGTTTCTAGTGGTGGTGGCGATGTGGATGGCGTCGTTGCAGTGCGGGAAGAAGAAGAAAAGATAGAGTTCAGATCTGATTTTTTTTCTTCAGATCTTGAACTTGCAGTGGCGAGGGTAGGGAGGTAGATTTGGCAATTTGGGAATAGGATGGGATGGGGCAGCTATGGAGGTGGTAGTAAGGAGAGGGGTGGCTATAGAGGTGGGAGGAAGAAGGAGATGCGGCGTGGGTGGTGGGTGGAAGAGGGATGAGGGGATCAGGATTGAAAGTGAGTTGTTATAATAGGTTGGAAGAAATGTTATTTGTAAATTATAATTTTAAACTATAACCTTTTTTAAATTATTTTAGTTCACATTTTACATTATTAATTTACACTTAAAATCTTTAGTAATTGTGTTATTTCAATTGCAATAATTTTTCTGTTTTACCCTTAAAAAATGGGTTACATGCATTGCATATGTCTACTTAACTGAAAAATGGATGTCGTTAGCCCTAGGTACCTTTAAACGAGCATCCAAAACAGATAAGGTACTGTGGTTGCAAAGAAAACTAGTTTGGGTTTGAAAACCAAACAAACCCTATAGTTGGGATACTATATTTGCATTTTTTCCTAACAATTATATCAAATAATTTCATGAAATAGCAAAAAAAAAGGTCACAAAAGACTAAAAAAAACTGTGAAATTAATTAAAAACAACTGAGAACTTAACAAATATGTCAAATAATCTCATAAAACAGCAAAAATAGAGGTCATATAAAAGACTAAAAACAAGTGTGAACTTAACTAAAAACAACTGCGATTTAACAAAAAAAAATTGTTGTGAACTAAACAAGTATATCATATAATCTCATAAATAGCAAACATAGATGTCATAAAAGACTAAAAGCAACTGTGAACTTAACTAAAAAACTATAAACATAACAAAAATGTCAAATCTATAGTATAAATGGGAACGTTCCTTGCTACAGTACTATGAACAGTACCAAATGTCAAATTTCTCATTTTGCCCTCACTAAGTTGCCCTTTCTCATTTTGCCCTTTAAATTTTTTTTTTAAATTAAAAAAAAAAACACGTGTCCTTGGACACGGGCTTTTACTAGTAATCTCATAAAATAAAAAAATAGAGGTCATAAAAAACTTAAAACAATTGTGAACTTAACAAAAAACAATTGTGAACTTTTCAAAAACAGTTGTGAATTAACAAATTATGTCTGATAATCTCATAAAATAGTAAAAATAGAGACCATAAAAAAGACTAAAAAAACTGTGAATCAATCTAATAGAAGACATTTTCATGCAGAAATTGTGAACTGAACTAAAACAGTTGTGAACTTTTCTTATTTGTTCTTGGAACAACGGTAAAAAATAACTGTAAACTACTCGAAAACAACTGTGAACTTGAAACAATTGCGAACTTCTCAAAGTTGATTCAGATTATATGTTGATGCTGCTAGTTTAATTCGCTTTGAAGATACGAGCACAACGGTGGTTTCAGATTATTATTATTTTTGACTTCTGGATCTTAAAATATTTCATTTTAAAGTTTTGAGGGAAAAAAAAAAAAGATAAAGAAAGCGCATAAAGGGAGCTAGAATTCCTTTATGTGTGTCCACATCATTGAACCGAGTGTCACAAGCATAATTTCCATCAATTTATCAAGAACACATGTGTCCATTAATAACTACGGGACCTGATGGTCAATTTGCAAAATATGTGTCCTTGGTGATCGTTTTTAATAGGGTGACAGATGAATTGGTAACTGCCCCTAAATTGTTATTATAGTACCATCAAGGACAGTTTTTAATAGGGTGACAGATGAATTGGTCAATTTGCAAAATTTGACGCAAGTAAATGGCTACGTCAATTTCATAACCCACGCTCGCCACACACATGTTCACATGATTATGTTAGCCTCACCTTCACAAATCACACTTGATATGGGGATATTTTACACTAATCTTCATAGGATTTCTGGTTGTCATCCATTTTCTTCTACGATAGAAATATCATCCAAGATTCTTGATATAAGCGACAATTATTATGGGACGAAGGGGGTATAATAAATTAGAGAAACTACATTAAAACGTCTCAATATGGAAAGGAGACCAAAGAAAGAAGCCGATACCCATTGAGTCATACAGAAAAAAATGGGGGGTGCAGGCATCCCCAGCAAATTAGAGGTCAGGTTTAGTCTATACCTGTGATTGTAATAGCTGATCTGGTTGCTGATCTTGGGTTGCTTAATAGGCTTGTGGCTGGGACACGCGATAATAATGCTTTTCCAAATCATATTTGCACGAAGAAGTTTGTAGTATTCCTCCTTGTTCAGCACCCGGCCCCCACAATTTTGCTATAGAAAACAACTTGTTACATTACTGCAGAAAGTTATCAGCAACAACAGAAGTACCATTAACTACAGAAAAAACCAGCCTGACATTGTTAGATGAATTGTGTAACTCTGGGCATTGTGCAAATTCATATGAAGTTGTCTCATGTAGGTTCTAACATTGAGATGCTGGAATTTCACACCTCAAGGAGACAAGAAACTCTGGATAGGCGTGTCCTGTGGGGAATTTCAAACCTCATGTAGTTCTTTCACTGAGCACCCCTCACTTTGCAGTCGCTCTTACACACACACAAAATAAAAATCCCACGGCGACAACGAGGTTTTGAAGTGAACATCAAAAGAACAGAACAAGTGAACCTACAAACATTCCCAGGATCAATGGCACACATCTGGTGCAGGCAATTCATCGAACACCTCACCTGCTAAATCAAATGCGGCAATCACATAAAGCCGGCCAATGGACAGACAGACCTATCGGGATACACACATTTCATTGATAACAAGAACATAATAATGGTTTACTTGAAGGGATCTTAGCATTAAAGTTTACATAACATGAAGTTCTTCTACTAGTTATGCACACAATATATATCTCCAAGAAAAGGAGTGTTACAATCCATTGTAGGGGTTAAAGCAAGAAGGAACAGTTTTAAGACAGCCTCAGCTTGTTTAGAGTTGGTAGTCTGCAAAAATATTGGCTTTCCGGTAGCAAAAACAGATTCCACCCTAGCAGTTGTTGACATGTTTAATCTTTCTTTCAAGACTAAACTAACATGATGACTGTTATAATCGCAAAAATTTTAGGACAATTAAAAAGTATTCCATCTCCTGCAATTTCTAAATTACCCTTTACGTCGCTACACTTTCTTTAGAAGCTCAGTGGAAGTGCGGGGGTGCAGAAACCCATCAATGCATCCGCATATTTCCATAATTTTACTTTTGTGGGAGCCTTTTATGCTTTAGTTACTAATATTCATCATCCGCCTGGTAATATCTTTGGCCGAATATAAACTTTAAGACCAATTCGTTCATGGACTGCATTTTTTTTCCAATGCATTCCATAGGTGATAGGGCTTTTGCGTGTGCCAGTGGCATCAAAGCGGTGCTTTACAGGATAAAATGCCTTAGCAATTCAGGATAGAATGATATTACACTATCGAGGAAATTTATTCGTCAAAATATCAACTTCGTGACCAAATTTGGAAATGGTTAAGATCTAGTAACCACATTTTTTATTAAACCTGACATAAATAGTAACTACAATCAACTATCCAACTGCATGAACATAATAAAGTTTAAATATGACATCTAAATGATATGCTATTGAGCACAGCCAATCCATACATGAAATTTTGTAAATAAAACATTCAACTATTCAACCGCCCTTTTGCAATTCGGAGAAAAAAGACTAGCAACAAAAGTCCATGTATAACGATAGAAGTGTTCTGAAAATCGTTCTCCAATAAGCGATATCATAGTTGATTTTTTTCTTTTCAAACTGCACAACATAAGGGCCCTCCCATCCAGTCCAACTATGAATTCATCACCACCCCAGAAAAACAAAGGTTTAAAAGAAGTATGCTTCTGCATATTCAAAGTGTATGACAAATACTTGATCCATGACTTCCTCACTCCATACTCCTTCATCACCCATAAGTCAGCTCGTCTATCCCTACGTTTAACAAGAAGACAAAGACACCCGCCAAGAACATCCAAAACAAACTTATCTTCCTCCTTCAAACCCTCAGGTAGTTCCAATTTGCGAAACCTCTCACCAGCTAAATCAAAGGCGTAAATCACCTTGGAGTGGTCCAAATTCCGAAAACCTAACCAATGTATAGCCCCATTCACAAAAACGCCACAATCAGAATCAAGAACTGAAGGAGAATTCTCAACCCTTTTCCAACAGTTCCCTTTCAACATATAAACCGGACTAATGCAACCGTAATCCGAGACTAAAACAACTGTATAATCATCATCATACGAACAATAACCAAATCCAAAGATAGTATAACATCTTAAAGGAAGTGGGGGCAGCTGCCGCGATTCATGAGTAATAGGATTCGCAATCGATAACTTGGCACTTTTATAATCAATTAACAAGAGCAAACCATTACAAGATCCAAGTATCCCAGGGCAAACATTAGAAGGCTTGAAACTTAGAGTTTCATTGATTGCAATTGGGTAGCCTTTGTTATTACCATCTGAACAGTATAAACCGAGATACGAATATGGGTTTGCTCAAGCTGGGCCTAATTGAATTGGGCCACTAATATTATCTAAATAACCAAGTATCAGGGCCGAGTAAGGTCTTCCTTGTATGACGAGGAACGTTTATCTCAGCCTTATGTCAACATGCTTGGGCCGTTATACAGCAAGTGACGAGGAAAGAAAAGTTCTTACCTCGGCATTTCATCACCATGACGAGGAAACAAAATCATTTACCCCGGCATATCTCCGTGCCGGCCAATCTCCAAATGACGAGGAAGCAGAATCATTTACCTCGGTCTATTTGCCAAGGCCGAGGTAAAACATTTGTGTTCCTCGGCGTTCCGGCTAGCAGGATATACAGTCCTTATACAACAAGGATTACACATTCATGATTCAATCAGGATTGTAACCAACTACACCAATCCAAGTCAAACAATGACTCCTTAACAGATGTAATTTTCTTAGGATTACATCTTATCTCTTCACAAGTTTATTTCAACATGGATTCTATTAATCCATTCCTATAAATACAAGCCTCATGGCTCATTATTAGGTACGTGACTTTTACATTGGGAAAACTCTGTCCATTTGTTTTCTCATATACAAACTGTGAACTTACTCTCACGCCGGAGGGCCTTTAGCCGGATCCGCCCCGGCTTAGTTTACGTGTTTCTCTTATTTTCAGGCCTTGCAATCACCGGAGCAATCATCGCTTGGGTTTGGGCTGTTTTGACGATTTTGGCATCATCAATTGGTTCCATTGCCGGGAAATCGATTCAAACACCCTTTGTTTGGCCTGGAAAACGCTCGCTAAAAGCCAATTTTCTTGCCGGAATTTTTCTTTCTGTGAACGGAATTTTTGGATCATTGAGACTCTGTTCTTGAAACTGCCGGAATTTGCATACCTCAACCGGATTTTGCCCAGATTCCGTTTGGAGGCCTTTTTAGCGTGAAGTTTCGCTCCAGATTGGCTTAAATCCTTCTGTGTTGAAAAAATCACAATTAGTTGTTTGTTTGTGGTCAAAATTTGCCCTAATTTTGGCCATAAATTTGGTCTATTGAAATTGTGATCTTTGGAAAATTTACACTTGGTAATTTGCTGTTGGCTTACAATGGACGGACAGTTTACAAGTGTTACGGCTGAGGACCCAACCCAGGTGAATGGGGCGAACACAGGAGCCGAGGAACTGCCTCCTCCTCCTCCTCTACCTCAGCCAGATGCCCCTCCTCCCCTCTCCATGACCCTTCGTTCCAAGGGTCAGGTGAATGCCGAGGGAGAAGGCGTGAAGCTTCCTCGTCCCACTCGTGCTCGTGGAAAGCAAGTGGGAAGGAAGAAAACAAAGAATGCCGACGCCGGTCAGGCTGGAGGAAGTCAACCCATTGACCGACGCTCTTTGTTGCATAAGCGAATGGAGACATTACAAAGAATGTATGAAACACAGGCTGCTCTCTTGCAATTAGACCCAGAGCATTCCATGGCCGAATTTATTAGGCCATCTATGGGCAACCCCCTCGAAAAGGGACAGGATGAGCAACAACCTCCTCCCCTCAAGACCAGGCCTACCAATGCCAACCCCCAGGGATTCTCCTCATCCTCAGCACAACAGTAAGCAGAGAGCTCCAATAGTTGACTTGAGAAGCCACTTAACTCCTAGAGAAGAGGAAGTAAACTCCAGGGACCTAAGAACGAGACTCAGCTTGAACAGACGACTATCTCCTGCTCGTCTTGTCATGGCACCTAAACGTCCCACGCCACCTCGATCTCGTCGACCAAATTCTCCTCGAGCTCGTCGACCGGATTCTCCTCGTCCTCGGCATCGAGAATTTGCAAGACCAAGGACACCAGAGCCGCACAGAATGATACTTGGCGGTCAAGACCTGGAATTAAGGCGTGATAGAGCTCCTTCCAAACGGGACAGCCACCGACATGACGCGGAGCACAGTAGGGTCAATGATCGCCCCAAGGATAAATCCGTCAGAAGCTCCCAACGAAGCACCCGCTCAAGCAGCGACAAGGGAGTGGAAACCAAGCAATGGGAGCTGTTGAAACAAAGACTAGATGACATGGAAAGGGGAAAGAAGTTTAATGACGATGATTACGACTGGGCAACACGTCCATTCTCTTTGAGGATAACTGCAGCTCCACCTAATCCTCACCTCAAGCTTCCTAATTTTGAAAAATACAATGGCACTACTGATGCAAAAGACCATGTGCAGAGTTTTGAACAAACTATGAATCTCCTCACCACTGCTGATGACCTGCTCTATAAAGCTTTCGCGAGCACCTTCTCCGGAACAGCTTTCACATGGTTCCGTGAGCTTAAAAGAGGTAGCATCGATTGCTGGAGAGGCATGAGGAGAATGTTCTTGGACCACTTTGCTACTGTTGGTAAGAGGAAGATAAGATTGGCTGACTTGGCCAACATTGAGCAGGGAAAGGGAGAGACCACCCTCAGCTATTATAATCGGTTCCGAAAAATGGCGGACCAGGTTGAAGAAAGCCTCACTGACAGGGAAGTTATTGTTTGTTTCAATTCCGGCTTAAAATCTGGTCCCCTCGTTTATGAACTCTCGGCCAGGGAACCTCAAACAAAGTCCGAGCTATACAAGGTAGCTTATGCCATTTCCATGGCTGAGGATAAAACAAAGAAGAGGGGAGCTGACAAGACGAAACGAGGCGACAGAAACCGCCGTAATAGTAATGGAAACGGCAAGGGTTCCAAAGGGAAAAACAAAACAAGGAGTACGGAGAAGCTTGAGTTCACTCCTCTTACTAAGCCCATTTCTGAAATCATGCAGCTGGTCAACCTTCCTACACCTCAACCAATGACCGACAAGCCAAAATTCCCTCGTAACATGAACAAATACTGTGATTTTCACAAAGATAACGGGCACACCACTGATGGTTGTTGGGCCCTCAAGAAAATAATCCAAAAATGGGTCGACGAGGGAAAGTTAGACCGTTATGTTATGAAGAAAGATAACAAGCGGAAGCGGAAGGAAGAGGAAAGTGAAGATGACGACAAAAGCGAGGAGGAAGACCGAAGGCCTCCTAGGGCCAAGTTGCATGTGATACGGGAAGAGGTAACATCTACCAGAAAACTAAGGGACCAGATCCACGAGCTGAGCAAAGTGTATCATGTTCCTGCATGGATCCATAAAGCGGAAGAGGTCATTAGTTTCTCCCCTAATGAGTTAGCTGGAAGCCGAGCAGCTCGTGAACAACCCTTGGTGATAAAGGGCCGAATAGACAACGTTGAATCCGAAAGACTTCTTGTTGACACGGGGGCCTCTCGTGACGTCCTGTATTACTCAGCCTTCCAACAGATGGGCTTGAAAGACACCATGTTGGAACCCTACCATGGAAGGCTAGAAGGATTCACCAATCACAAAGTTGGAGCCAAGGGAACTGTGGAGCTAGAACTCGAAGTCGGGGATCATCCCTTCCTAGCCAAAGCCACAGTCAATTTTATAGTCATGGATTTGACTAGTGATTACCATGCGATCATAGGCATTCCAAGTCAAGCCAAACTTGGGCTGGTGGCTTCACTTCCCCACCAACGAGTTAAATTCCCCACCCGGGCAGGGATTGGATGCGTGAGGGCCACCCCCAAGGACTTCTTGGAACATGTCGTGAAGAGCAGAAAGAAATCCAAGAGTGTGGAGATAGATACCCCCGAGGAAAATATTAAGATCTCCAAATCTCAGAAAACCACCGAAACTAGCTCCAGAATGAGCTATATTCGTGAAGTGCCTGCGGAGGAGGAAGAGCCTATGGTCCAAGAAATTGCAGATGACCAAGGCATATTCCTATCTGTACCTGAGGAAGACCCTATGGTCCAAGAAATTGCAGATGACCTAGGCATAATTCAGTCCATATCAGAAGAAGACCCTGTTCTCTTCAACGGCCAGAACTCGGGGGCCAACCACGACCTAGAGAAGGCCAGTCTCCCAGATGTTGATAAACTTATGGAGGAAGAGGGCCTCAACGTGAATGACAATGAAGGGAGAAGAATTAGAGAGATCATCATCGAGTCTCTAGAATTCCGTGACGGTCTTGAAATGAAGCCTGTTGACGAACTGGAAGAGATAGTCATCAATCCTGACTATCCTGAACAAAAAATCAAGCTCGGGGGCCAACTATCTCTAGAAGAGAAAGAAAAAATCATCTCCCTCTTAAAAAGCAGTCTCGACGTCTTTGCTTGGAGAGTCGAAGATATGAGGGGGATCAATGAAGAAGTAGCTCTCCACCGCCTTGAAGTTGATCCTTTGGCAAAGACTATCTCCCAGACAAGAAGAAATTTTGCAAGGGACAAAGAGGAAGCTATAAAAGAAGAAGTGCAGAAATTAATTAGTGCCGGAATAATTCGTGAAGTTAAGTACCCCGTTTGGTTGGCCAATGTAGTTATGGTAAAGAAGCAAAATGGGAAATGGCGCATGTGCATAGACTTTACTGATTTAAACAAAGCCTGTCCTAAGGACAGCTATCCTCTTCCGCGAATTGACAAGTTGGTTGATTCCATTGCTGGACATCAAACTCTCAGCTTCCTAGATGCCTATTCAGGCTATCATCAGATAAAAATGGCGGAAGAGGACATTGAGAAGACGGCCTTCCAAACACCTGGGGGTAATTACTGTTATATCATGATGCCTTTTGGGCTCAAGAACGCGGGTGCTACATACCAGCGAATGGTGAATCGAGTTTTTGCAAGTCAAATAGGTCGCAACATGGAAGCTTATATTGATGACATGGTCATAAAGACCAAGGAAGGCAGCCACGTACCCGACCTACAAGAGACAATTCACAACCTCCGAGCTAATAACATGAAGCTAAATCCGAGCAAGTGCGTGTTTGGAGTAACAGCTGGAAAATTCCTAGGCTTCATGGTATCTCAAAGGGGGATTGAAGCAAACCCCGAAAAAATCAAGGCGCTCGTTGACATGAAGGAACCTACCACCATCAAGGAGGTTCAAAGACTTAATGGAAGAATCGCAGCACTTGGAAGATTCATCGCCAAATCCGCCGAAAAGTCACTGCCTTTCTTCAAGGTATTGAAGGGTACCAAGAGCTTCTCCTGGACTCCTGAATGCTCTGAAGCATTCCTCCGGTTGAAGGAGTACTTGGGTTCCCCTCCCTTGCTTAGCAAAGGTCCCGACTACGGTGAGATCTTTGTACGTCTTCCTAGCCGCTTGATCATGCTGTCGCAGCTGTCCTAGTTCGAAATGATGAAGGAATTCAAAAGCCTGTCTACTATGTCTCTAAGGCACTATCTGACGTGGAAAGCAGATACTTCAATGTGGAGAAGATAGCATACGCACTAGTCATTGCATCAAGGAAGCTACGTGCTTATTTTTCTGCACATCCTATCACCGTGTACACAAATGAACCATTGAAGAAGATACTACATAAGTTGGACGGCTCCGGGCGTCTCCTTAACTGGTCCATCGCTCTCACTGAGTTCGATATCACTTACCAACCAAGGAAGACCCTCCTGGCACAGCCTTTGGTTGACTTCATGGTCGAGGCGCCTTTATGGGTGAGCATCTCCCCACCTCTAGGAAACAAAACGCACCAGAGGATAAAGACTCTCCCATTGAACTCCCATCCAACTGTTGGATCCTGTATACGGACGGATCAGCCACCAAGGAAAGAAGCGGAGCTGGAATTGTGCTAGCAAGCCCGGAAGGAGAATATACTACGCAAGACGCCATCCGTTTCAAGTTCCCTGCCTCCAATAATCAAGCGGAATATGAAGCTCTAATATTTGGCATTGAATTAGCCTCCTTCTATGGAGCAACTAGGGTGGCGGCCTTCTGCGACTCCCAACTCGTTGTCAAACAAGTAAAGGGAGAGTATAATGCCCAAGACCCCACCCTTGCCAAGTATAGAGACCTGGTCCTAGATATGACGAAGAAGATGGAATTTTTCGAGCTCAAACAAATTGGCAGGGAAGATAACCAAGTCGCAGACGTTCTTTCCAAATTGGCTACCATGGATGTCACTAAGACCAGTCCTTATGTGGTTTATCTTTGAGGAACCCGCGTACGAAAGACTACAAATCATGCTCTTAGATGGAGAAGATAGATCTTTTGGATCGATGACTACATTGAATACATTGAGAAGGAAAAACTACCAGAAGATGAAGCTCGAGCTAAGCTTATCAAAAAGAGATCCCCAAGGTTCGTGATAATGAATGGAGTCCTCTACCGAAGATCTTTCACAAAGCCCCTGCTAAGGTGTGTCTATCCCAAGGAAATTGAGAACCTCTTGGCGAAGTACATGAAGGTGTTTGCGGCGGACACCCGGGGCCGTAACCTTAGCCGACAAAATCATCTCGCTAGGGTACTATTGGCCAAACCTGAGGGAAGACGCGCACGCCTATGTTCGAAAATGTGACAAGTGCCAAAGATTCTCCGACATTCCTAGACTACGGCGGTTGAGCAAACACTTGTAATACCTACGTGGCCGTTTGATATGTGGGGGATCAATATCATCGGACCCTTCCCTCCCGCCCTGTAATTGCAAGTACGTGATAGTAGCCGTTGATTACTTCTCCAAGTGGATAGAAGCCAAGGCATTAGCCAAGATACCGGAAGAGAACGCGATCAACTTTGTCCATGACAACATCTGGTGCAGATTCGGCCTTCCACATACAATCGTCTATGATCATGGACTGTAATTCTCCTCAGCATTCACTACAGAATTGGGAAGGGTAAAAGTCCGCCATGCAAAATCTTCGCCAGCGCACCACAAGGCAATGGCCAAGCAGAAGCAGCAAACAAACTGGTCCTAACCGCCCTCACCAAGAACCTTGAAGGACGCGAGGGTAGATGGTTGGACGAACTTCCCCTAGCCTTATGGGCTGTTCGCACAACCACCCGGGGGCCAACCGGGGAAACCCCATTCGCACTAACCTTCGGTTCTGAGGCTATGGCACCAGCAGAGATGGCCATCCCTACAGTGAGAAATGCCCATTACGATGAGCAAGTCAACAGGGTCAATAGGCTCCTTGACCTAGACCTGATAGATGAGAAATGACTAGCTGCACAGATGAGGATGGTGAATTACAAACAAAGGACCAAGGCGTATCATGATAAGAGGGTCATCAGAAGAGTATTCCAAGTAGGCGATTGGGTACTCAGAAAAATTGAAGCTACTGGACGAAAGGCGGAACAGAACAAGCTCTCCCAAAATTGGGAAGGTCCTTATATCATCACTCAAGTCATTCGAGAAGGGACCTACAGATTAAAGACCAAGGAGGGGAAGGACCTCAAGCATCCCTGGCACTCCGACAACCTTAGAAAATACTATCACTAGTCTAGTTTATTTTACAGTAGATTAGTTTCCTATTTCCTGTCTTTTAGTTTTGATTAGTTGATAGGATTGCAGTTAGTTGTAATCGCATTTCAGCTTTATGAAAGCGATCTCTTCCAAAGCATGCAAAGCAACTATCAACTCTTCATACGGACACCGAAGATGAGGACCGCATCCCCGACTCTTCGTACAACACATCTGTCAAGGGTCCACCTTGACTCAGGATACCAATGCCCAAGACCAAGGGACCTCCTTGGCACGATGGCTTACAACACATCTGTCAAGGGTCCACCTTGACTCAGGATACCAACGCCCAAGACCAAGGGACCTCCTTGGCCCGATGGCTTACAACACATCCCCGTCAAGGGTCCACCTTGCCTCAGGATACCAACAGCCAAGACCAAGGGACCTCCTTGGCCTGATGGCTTATAACACATCTGTCAAGGGTCCACCTTGACTCAGGATACCAATGCCCAAGACCAAGGGACCTCCTTGGCACGATGGCTTACAAACACATCTGTCAAGGGTCCACCTTGACTCAGGATACCAACAGCCAAGACCAAGGGACCTCCTTGGCCTGATGGCTTACAAACACATCCTGTCAAGGGTCCACCTTGACTCAGGATACCAACAGCCAAGACCAAGGAACCTCCTTGGCCTGATGGCTTACAACACTTCCAGTCAAGGGTCCACCTTGACTCAGGAGACTAACAGCCAAGACCGAGGACTTTCCTCGGCCTAGTGGCTTAACAAACCTCCTACCATGAGTCCACTTTGATTCAGGATTACAACATTTTACAGCCAAGGAAACCTTCCTCGGCCTAAATAACTTGAAGGCATAGTTAAAGCCGAGGAGTATTTCCTCGGCCTAACCACTTTGCCCAACATTTGGGAGCAAGGAACCTTCCTTGGATCCCAACTTCTTAAGTCTAGTGCCTCGGCCTAGCATACAAAAATATGAGCAAGTTATGGAAATAACATGAATCATGACAAAAGGATTTTCATTGATATTCAAAAAAATTACAAGTCCTACCATCTATTACAGAAAAAAAAAAAAGAGGAAGCTATCCTAAGACTGATGCACGTCATCAAAAGGCTTGTCCAGCCAGTCTTCTGTGATAGTGCCGGGGGGAGGAAGGACCGTTTGTTCAGTGAAGGCATTAGTTTCCTCGGTCCCTCCTTCCACCTCGGCTTCTATGACCTCGGGCTCTTCAGCATCCTGGATCGCCTCCACCAGGTCTTTTATATTGCCGGGGACAACAGAGGCCGGCCTCCACACTTCCCTGCAAGCTTGAGCATCCTTGGCAGCCATTATCTCCAAGTTGCTTTCAGAATAGGGGACCAAGTGGTGGAGAGCCCTGACTTCCTCGGCATATTGATCCCTACAAATTAGCTGGGCAACCTTATTGATGTCCAAACCGATGGAAGGATCAGCCAAAATGCTCCGGGCCAAATGAAGATAGCCATCTTCAAACATAGTGGCCGTCTGCTCGTCCACGGCCTCTCTGAAGGCCGAGCTGGCCATCATCAATTCTTTGAAAGTCGAGCTCTCCTTGAACCGAGCAACGGCCTCTTCCTCCCTAGCCGGGAGGGTAGCTATCAATCCTCGGCACCGGGCCTCGGCTTCCTCGGCCCTAGTTTGGACCTCGGCCTTTTCTTTCCTTGCCGTAGCAAGCTCTTCATTTTTCAGCCGGAGATGCTCCTCGGCTTTGATCCTCTCGTCCTCGGCCCTCTTCACCTCAGCCTCAACCTTGGCCTTGGCCGCCGCAAGCTCAGCATCCTTGGCCTCTAAAAGCTTAGCCAAGGAAGCCTTGTCTTTTTCACTCTTCACTTGGGCGGCCTTAGCTTCGTTCAGGCGCCTAGTCTTCTTCTTGGCCAAAACGTTTTCATACGCCGTGACGGAAGCCAACTGAAAGAGAAATCATTATTAGAAAGGCAAACAAATATCAAGGGCAATAACCAAGAAAAGGGTTTACATTTACCTCGGCGATTAAGAGTCCCTTGTGGCAGAGCAAGGTATCTTCGTTGGGAGCCTCTTTACAAAATGCCTCGTAGGCGTCTTCGTCCATAGCCCTTTGAATGGGAGCTCGGCCCAATCTTACTAAGGGTCCCTCCCTCGCCAACAGGGGAAGTCCCTTAAGACGGGGAACGTTGAGGGACATGCTCTTGGCCAGCTCGTCGGCCTCCTCAACGGTCTTGATAGTTTGAATGGTTAAGGGAGGGGGAGCCTCAACGTTGGGGGCCCCACTGACGCTTGCCCGTTTAGCCGCAGGCTCCTCGGCGCTAACAGCTGGCGTTCTCTTGGAGCCTGATCTCCTTTGGACGAGGTTAGTTTCCTCGGCCGCCTCTTCCTCGGCATCAACATGGAGGCTATGCCCCTCTGCAGTTGATGGATTGGTTTGTTCGTCAGTCGCCGCTTCCTCGGCATTTACTTCCCCGTGTAATTTAAGGGGAAGGGGTTGGTCACCCTGGACATTGAGTACGAGATTACGGGCATTAGCCTCTTCCCTCCTTTCTACCAAAGCAGACTTCTTGCTCTGCTTCCTCTTCCTCTTCACTAGCTCTTGGGGACTTAGTCTCTCCATGGCTATAGCTTCTTCTTCCTCGGCGGTTAGATACGCAGGACGAGGAAAAAGAGTTAAAAACGAGCAGAGGTAACAAGCATTCAAAAAGTACCAAGTAAAAAAGATAAAACATTTACGTCCAACTATGTCGATTGCTTTCAAACATTGGTCCCGGGGACGTTCAGTCTTGCACGTAATGCAATCCTCATGGAACACCAAGCCGGGGTGAATTGTCCAGTCATTGAAGCATCTCCCCCTCTTTACGGGGACAAGGGGAGATACCCCATCCTTCTTCCCCGGCATCAAACCCGCCTGTATATAATAATGGTCCGAGGACTCAACCACTGACCAATCAAGTACCCCCAGCTCTGCAAATTCTTCTAGGCGTTTGATCAAGTCCTGGGTCCATTCATATTGTTGGACGGGAAAGGATGAAGTTGGACCTTTACAAGGAGACTGGAACTCCCATCCTTGGCGGCTCTCAACCCTTATAACATGGTTATCCCAGCCGGCAACTTTGCTAGACATAGGTGTAAGTGCTCCAATTTGAGCTTGTTGGAATTTTCGTTAGAAAATTAACGAAAGTTATAACATTTCTAACAATTCCTAACTATCCTAACATTTCTAACAAAGTGAGGGTAAAATGGGCATTGTTATTTAAGGTTAAACCTTAAAAAGAATCTTAAAAAGAAAAACAAAAGGAATAAAACCACAAATAGCAATGGCTGGAGACACAAAACTGGCTGTTAATTTGAAATTTCAAAAAGATTATTCCTCTTGTCCAAAGCTGAAGCTGCATTTAATGAACAGTGCACGCTGAGGGGATCCATCCGCGCGGATATGTTTGTAATTTCCAGAGGGCTATAAATTGAGCCCTCCAGTCACAAAAATAAGAAGGAAGAACACAATAGCAACGAAGTTCTGGCGAAATATAGAGAGAAAACAGTGAGAATTCTCAAGAATTGTCACCTTTTTCTCTCCAATCTTTCCCAACTCATACTCATCCACTCACTCTCATATTAAACCCCTAAACACTTATACACTCAAGCCAAACACTCAAGAACACAAGGAAGATTGGTAAACCCTCCTCTTCCTAACCCTAAATCTCATCCATGCATGCATCTTCAAACTACAAAATGTAGTTCCTTCATCTTTTTCTCTAGATCTAAGAAGATCACCATGGAAGACCATCTCCATGGATGATCTTCTACAAAGATCAACATTATTTTCAAAGCTTTTCTTTCTTACTTGCAAAAATGCACTTTCAAAACCCTAAAAAACCATTTTCAAGCACTAAATCTTGATTTCAAAGGGTAAAATCCCCTTCCCCAAGCAAATGAAATGCTTAGTCCTAATGTACCCCAAGGATGGTTTGGTATAGTTGATTCACCACAAAATGTCTAGTGATCACTAACCAAAACCTAGGGAAATGGGTACAAGCATGGATGCAAAACCCCCCCTTAAAATCATATTTTCTTTCTTGAGAAGTTGCTGTCCAGTAGCAATTTTCCCAGACCTCAGTCCATGGTCTTAATTTTTGGACACAGATGAACTTGGAATTTGGTGTTGACTACAAAACACTTTTTGTAGCCAACATCCAGAGCTTTCCAGACATATTTTTACTTTATTTTTTGGGTGAGTAAAACTCCTATTTTCAATTTTTCTTTCAGAGGCTAGTTCATCAGCTTCTGGGAATCCAGATCTCATATCTGAGGTTTCCAGAAGGTTTTGACCCCTCAAATCTTCTCCAAAATGGAAATTTATTTCACACAAAGTTTATTCAAGGAGTCTAGAGAAACTTTCATTCTCTGAGTTCATCCAGATTATGAAGTTTTAGGACCCTTGAATCCATTTCAAAATCAGGTGTCTGCTGCCATTTCCTTCTGGCAGAAGTGACTTCTCAACTTCAAAAGGTTTTTGAGTACCAAATCTCAAACCAAAAATTCTCCAAAAATCATGGGATCAGTTTAAAGTCTTAAAAGACATCCCAATTTTTACTTTTTCCAGTTACAACTTATTTTGGCCAAACCCCACACACACACACACACAAATGATTTTCAGCTTGGAAGACTCGTTTTTACGAGGCGCGTCGGGTGCACACTAACGTCCTTCCCGACGCGTAACATGACCTCCGAACCTAAATCTCTGATCTCGGGCTTTTTTCAAAGTTTTGGCCCTTCAAAATTAAAATGGCGTGGCGACTCCGTTTTTTCCGGTTTTATTTGGTTTTTCAAAGAAACGCAAAAATCGAATTTTTCCCGCGAAAAAGGCAACACATCGTTACAGTGGCGACTCCGCTGGGGACTAAGCTTTTTCTAAAAAAAAAAAATGATATTTGGTATATTGGTGGAAACCATTAAACTTCCCGTTATCGCCTCCTAACACGAGTCGGGGATAAATTGTGGTTTAACAATCCCACGTACCGGTATCATCGTTTTCAAAAAAAAAAAAGAAAAAGCTTTCGAGGGTCAAGCTTCCGTCCCGACATTTGAAAATCCTTTGTTTTGTGTGTGTTGATTTTTGCACATTTTTCGTGTTTGTTTTGGCCGCCTCGGAAAAAGTCAAAATTTTGACTGTCGGAATAATGTCCCTAACTGTTGGAATTTTTGTGATTATGTGCTTATGTGCTCATTAATTTTCAAAAAAAAAATTTCAAAAAAAAAAAAAAAGATTTTTCAAAAAAAAAAGAAAATTTCCAAAAAAATCATGCATCATACTTTTTAAGACACATAAAAATTTCTATTTTACTCGAGAAAAAGAAGATAGGCTGCTTGCACACTACGCGCACGTTGACCGTACCCGCACACTACGTCCTTAACAGGGAAATCCTTGTCGCGGTCCGTTTGGTCTTATTACGCCTCTCGGACGAGCACAGGACTACCCAAACATCCCATGGAGCCTCGTGTCGACCATGCACTTGTCCGTGACACACTTTGTCCGAGACCCGGTTGGTTTTTAGTAAATTACGTGTCATGCCACTGTACGTGTATAGACCTTTCCTTTCAAGCCTTTGTCGGCATACCGACTCAATATCTTTCGGGTCCCTAATCGGTCGAAGTTGCCGGTTTTCCGCCGCGAGACTTTGACCAAGATATTGACCGGCGCCTTGACTTCGGCTCGGCGGCACAAATTATACAGCGACTCCCGGCATGACACCGAGTCATCAAGGATTAATGATTATTCCATGCCTAATTACGGCCTAATTGACGACAAGTCAAGATCAATCGTGGACATTCATCGGTCAAATCATGCCGACTTTCTGTCGAGCTCTCGGACATGATCTTGACTTTGACGTCGGCTTTGTCCGTAATTTACATCGAACGCTCATTAAGACTGGATTACCCGCCAGACTTCTAGGATCGTTTTCTTTCGGTCGGTGGGACCCGCTTGCCCTATAGGACCTCGCCGGGGCTGTCCACCTGGGAGGTCGAAATACGGGTGGAATACGAGGGGCTTATAGACGTAGTGACGGGGCCCACCGATCCGAGAATCGAGTAGTTCGAAAAAAAAAGAAGAGCAATCTTTTCCAACCGATTAGGTTAATAAAACGTGTTTTAAGTAAACATGAACAAATAGCGCATGTTGCATGAGCCTAAGAGCCCAAACACCTACCCTCCTTCAATTCCCGCCATCGAACCCTCGTGTCTTTCCCCGCGGCTCCGCGCAAAGCTTGGTTTCGGGCGGGTCACCGTTTGATCGGTTGGGAAGAGTCAAGCGCATCGTCGGCTTCGTCGTTTGTTTCAACTCCGGGTTTGAGAATGTACGCATCGGTGGTAACGATGGGGACAACGTCACTCCGCCTCCGGGACTCCTCGAGACGAACAGCAATGGAATCGGTTAGCGAACAGATGAGAATGCGACAGGAAGCACGGTGAATAGCCTTATCGAGGCTATTAAGAGCCATGGTTTGGCCGCCGGCCTCAATCCCGATGGCACCTTCACTGTGGAAGAAGAGGATGACCCCAATCCCAATCTCGGTCGCCCGATTACTCCAGGATGCCACCACCAACCTCCTTCGGTGCTACCAGAACACATGTTCCTCGATCTGCGGGTCGAGACCACTGGATCCATGCGGCTGATGGGTCGAATCGGTTCACGGCTCCTCGGTGGGGGCAAAGTCGGTACGGAATGTCCTCTCATGGTTGGGAATACCTCGGAATGCCACGACGGATTGGAATCCCACCTCGGTTCGGAACCGATCAATCCAGGACCTTCACATCAACGGCCACAATTTGGAATGCCGCCACAATGCGGTTACGGGCCACGGTCAGGAGCCCCTCCTCGGAATGGTGCTTGGTTCGGTTGCTCCTCACACGGCTTTCACAAATCCATTCACTCGAGACTTCTATGGGTTATCAAGCCTTCATCCCGGTTTCATCAGAATCACCAGGGCCACAGTATCCTCTCGGTTATGCATTCTCGCCACAACCAGCCATGCAATTCAGCAACCAGGGACAGCAGCCCGCACTTAAGCCTACTTATAGGCCTCACTCCGGAAATCCAAGCCATCTGGCTACCTCAGATCTGCCTCCATCTTCTCTGCCGATTGGAAGCCAACAGCAAGTCACTGGGTTCTATCATTTTGCCCCAGCTCCTACCTACACTCCCCAGGGTAATTTGGGCCAAGGACAGGTTTTCACCTATGCTCCGGGATATGGTATTCCTTCCACCAATGCACCACCAACAGCTAGTCCTCTTCCTAGCTCAAATATCGGCTCGGGAATTCCCGCTCTGCCTTTGGATCCCCAATTGGCTTGGTTTATGGAGCAACACAAGGAAATGAAAGCACAGATTGCTGAATTGACCGCCAAAAAGAACCTTGCTCTTCGGCCTACGAGATCCCGACTCGATTGTCCCCCTGCCTCACAAGTTTGTGATGCCCACTCTGGAATTGTTTGACGGGAGTGCATGCCCTAAAACTCACTTGGACACCTATACTTTGGCAATGAAGGCTAAGGGATGCACAAACCAGCGGTTGGCCGATTACTTTAGTCTCTCTTTGAAGTCGGGGGCTTTGAAATGGTTTTTCCGATTGCGGCCGAAGCTAGGGCTACTTGGGAACAAATTACCGGTACTTTCACGAGATAAGTATAAAGCCAACTTGGAGTGGGAGACAACCAGAGTTGACCTGCAAACAACGATGCGGCGCCACAATGAGAATATTGGGGATTTCTATAAGAGGTGGAACTTAAAGCTCAGTGAAATGGCCATTCCTCCCTCCGACGAGGAGCGGTTAGACATCTTTCGGTCATGCTTGAAGCCGCATTTGAGAGCTTCCCTCGGCCACTTCCCTACGGCGACTTGCGTGCAATGGTTAATTCCGGGGCTAAGTTTGAAAAGGCTTACAATCGGCGGCCGGCTGCTGCACCTGCCTACGGATATCGGGCTCCTCCCTCCAAAACTACTCTCACTTTCGCTAAAGACAAAGAGGCGATCGGCTACGCGGGACGGGGCGTAACAATGCCACTTCCTTTGTTCCCAAGAAGCCTGATGCATCCAGATCCCGGCTCCAAGACTTGAGAAACTTTGGGATGCCTTTGAGTGATATCTTCAGAGGTTTGGTGAGAGAAGGTTTGCTCCGGCCTTTGGAAAATTATCAGCCTAGAAACCCCAACGCTCCTTTGGATACCTCCAAGCATTGTGCCTTTCATCAGTACCATGGGCACCTGACAGATGATTGCGTCCCCCTGAAGAAGGCAATCCAAAATTTGATTGAGCAAGGGAGGTTAGAGATGCCTGAAGGGCCTAATACCATCAATAACCCGCTCCCTAACAACATGAGTGTCAACATGGTCGAGTTTGGTGATCCAAGACTTGTGGGCATAATGGAATTTGACTCGCCCCTTTGTGAGGTCGGTGAATCAGCCATCGCAGGCGATGAAAGTGGTTGGATTAAGAAAGAGATTGCCAAGGAAATCCTGATGGAAAGGTCTGCAATAGCTCCCGTCTCCAGCGTCGAAGAATAAATGCATGGTTCAACAGCATAGAGCGGCTAGATTGGGGGCTACCTATCTTTAAAATAGTCTTTTGAGTCAACCTTCGTAGGTTCTAGTACTTTTCTTTCACCTAAGTCCTTCCTGGACATTTGTCGTTGTAATCCATTTTGGACATAGTGGTTAAATGCCTAACTTTTAATATAAGTCTTTTTTCTCTTCTTGCTAGACTCGAGACATCACTTGCGCACCCACGTTACACTTAATTGAAATGGTTTTATCCAAAATGATCACTTGTGCTGCTCAACCACTAATTCTTCGAAAATGATTAATATTTAAACTAATCGGAGTGAGAAAACCAATTGATATCCTTCCCAAATTGGGGCTTACCAACTCCCCATCTTGCATCTCATATGCTCACATCCCTTTCATCATCATCATCTCGTTGCTCGATGAATTTGCATGGATCTTTTCTCATATAAAGCTTAAGCAAGCAATGAAGACTTAATCTCGTTTAGGTCATCCAGTAGGGATTGCGGTTGAAACCTTTCACCCATAGGAAAGCCATTACCTCACCCTTACTAAACACTACCCTCTCATTTCAAGATCGGCGTGTTTTGAAACCCGGTTTAGCCATCATTTTTGCTCCATACTGAGAGAAAGTCCAAGCGAGCCCGAGAAGTTAGCTTCGAGAATCGGCGATGCGCAAATTATCTCAAGCCATGAAGGAAGGACAAAGATAATCCTCAACTCCTCAGGAAGCTTTCCAAGTCAAAAAACAAAAAACAAAAAAAAAACAAAAAAAAAAGAAACAAAAAAAAAAAAGAAGGATTTTAAAATCCTCACAATCTCGGATATAATTCCAAGCTCCTCAGGAAGCCTTCCGAAAAAAAAAAAGAGAAGAAGAACTCAAAAGTCCCCGACATCTCAAGAAGCTCTCCGATGATCAAAAAGGAGCCTGGATTCTCGCAAGATCGCAAAAAGTTGTCAGTAGCTCGGACTTCCTCTTATCATTACCTTAAACCAATCCCAATCCATCCTCTCAATTTTAGAGGATACTCCCATCACCATTACCCTTGCCCTTGGCCAAGTTAAAATCTGACCTCTCATTCTTGGAGGCAATCAATCTTCCTCGCCATAGATTTCCCAAACACATCCCCGCGAGCCAACCTCTCATCTTTAGAGGTTCGCCAAGTAAAGGCCTAGCCGACCTCTCATCTCAAGAGGTCATAATCTCCCAAATCACCCGATAGCCGATCGAAGCCGGAAACCCAACTACAGTCCCTACCGGATAGCAGTTTCATTCTAATATCCTCGATGTCAGGATCAAATTAATGCTTCATTGTTTGCTTAAATTGGAATCTAATCCATTTTGGTTCAAAATTACCAATCAAAGATTGTGCAAATTCAACCCTTCCCTTCATGTGAGCATATTTCATTTCTCCTCACAAACACTTGCCGTGGATGTCCCACTGGGGCTTCGCATCCGTGTCTTTCATGGACACTCTAAGGGGATATGTTATTCAATCCTCCAAATCCTCAAAATCCCCAAAGGTCCTCAGACCCTCGAATTTCAACATTCATTCTCTTTTCATTCGGGATAGGCCCGAACTACGGCGACCTGAGCTCTTCATAATGGAGGGAACGTAGGCAACCAGAAATGGTCCGGTCGAAATCACAAACAAATCTCAAAAAAAAAATAAAAAATCCGGTCTCATCAAGGATCGTCCCTATACACTTTCCGCCCTTCCAAGCTTGATTTTCGATATCAGTTGGTTTTCTCCTTGTGATTAATCAAAATATTTGTTCATATCAGATTTAGGGATTGAATAACCCGAACATTAACAAAGGGTTTTAAGCAGCCTTGTGATCATCATGAATAAGACAAGTTTTCAAGTGTCTCGACAAGTCTTCTCTCTCTCCATCATAGGGAAATAGAGCCAAACACTGTCTTCTCGTCTGCAGGGCTTCCATACACTTTTCCACACCTTGTGATGCTTATACTCTCTCAAAAGAGTCAAACCAAAAGCGAGAGTGTCATACACAAATTCGGGAGACATTCCCATCTTTCAAAAGATATGCCCGCACATAAACATTTCGAGTCTTGTCCAAGAATCGGTTGACTAAGGTCCGAAAAGATGGGTTCCCCCTCCGTAAGACTACTAATTTCTTCATGCCGGGCTTGCTAAGCGGTTCTCCTGTGTTCTCCCGTAGCAGCCTCTTCAAGCCGGGGCTTATATAGTCATCTTTGGGTCCACGTTGGGTTCTTCACTACGAGATAGACTCGCCAAGTCGCTTCTTCAAAATCGGACTTTGCCTACTCGGGATCCGGGCTTTGTCAAGATGGTCTTTCGGACCCGAATTTTATCAAGCCGCAAGAAAGAATTTCGGCCTTCGTAACGTGGCACACGGCAGCCTTCCCGTAGCATCGGAATTCAAGATCGGGGTTTCTCCCGCATTAGCAATTTCATCAAATCATTCTCCGAGCAAAGTTTCGGCCAAAGTCACAGCTCACCCAAATGAAAGAGATTTCACTCATATCAACGCGCCCTAGAGCCTGTCAGCATCAACTTCAAATGACCAAGATTGAGAGGGAAATTTTCAATCAAGACCCGGGATCCGAATCCAATCTCATCAAGATTGAGGTCCATGTGATATTGCTGACAAAACCTCACCAACAACCGCTGTTTAAATCGCGATCAAGGGTTCTCATCCCCACTTGATCAAAATCTGTTCCAAGCAGTCTCCATACCCATGCATCCCCACTAAAAATCTCCCAAGGGCTCATGTAGCATGCACAAAACTTGAGTCAATAGGAATAATCCTAAATCATCGAAGATCATAAATCATAATTTTCCTGCGTAAGCTTAGGCTAAGTGCATCTTCGAAAGCAAGTAAATGCATCATCCCATAATCATTTTTGGTTCCATGCATGCATCTGTCATCATGAATGCCATATATGCATCTTCCTCTTCACTAACGAATGCAGGAATTCAAACGTGAAATCAAATCCCCCTTTTTCCGGCAAGGATGATCTTCACCAAAGACGACCTCCAATGAATGAAGATGCCCTCCAACATCTACAAGCTTGGCAAAGACAAGCTCCGGCTCTCGCAACTTGCTAAAGACGACCTCCAATGTCCACAAATGGATGAAAACAGCCCCCAATGAAGACCACCTCCAGTGTCTACAATTCGGTCAGAGACGCCAAGTTCTCGAATACAAGTCGGTCAGGGACGCCAAGTTCTCAAAATGCAAATCGGTCAGGGACGCCAAGTTCTCAAATGCAAATCAAATGCCAGTTGGTCAGAGACGCCAAGTTCTCAAATACAATTCGGTCAGAGACGCCAAGTTCTCAAATACAGTTCGGTCAGGGACGCCAAGTTCTCAAATGCAAATCAAATACAATTCGGTCAGAGAGGCCAAGTTCTCACATACAAACCGGTCAGAGACGCCAAGTTCTCCAATACAAATCGGTCAGGGACGCCAAGTTCTCAAATACAAATCGGTCAGAGATGCCAAGTTCTCCAAGGCAAGAAGGTCAGACGCCAAGCTCTCCAATACAATGCGGTCGAGACACCAAGTTCTCAAAAGCAAGAAGTCCCAATGTGAATACAAGCTCAACCACCTCTACAAGGTTGACGATCACCAAAGAAGATGCAGACTCAACCAAACTCCTCCTTCAGTCAAAATGCTTCCAAAGACAAGAAATCGTCGGCGTAAACCGTCCCACGAACAAAGAACTTAACAACTCTTCATCAACATCAGCCGTAGCCTCGGTCCTTCCGGCAGCTACAGTAAGCACGACAGTATGAAAGCATATCTTAGTCAACTACTTTTCTAAAAGAACATTATCATCGGATCATAGGGCGACTTCCCCAAAACAAGCCAAAACCTTAGGGCGACTTCCCAAAAATAGTCAAACCACAGTGGCGACTTCCCAAAACAGTCAAACCATAGGGCGACTTCCCCAAAACAGCCAAACCATGTGGCGACTTCCCAAAACAGTCAAACCATAGGGCGACTTCCCAAAAATAGTCAAACCACAGGCGACTTCCCAAAAATAGTCAGATCATAGGGCGACTTCCCAAAAATAGTCAGATCATAGGGTGACTTCCCAAAACAGCCAAACCATAGGGCGACTTCCCAAAAATAGTCGATCATAGGGTGACTTCCCAAAAATAGTCAAACCATAGGGCGACTTCCCAAAATAGTCAAACCATAGGGCAACTTCCCAAAAATAGTCAAACCACGGGCGACTTCCCAAAAAATAGTCGATCATAGGGCGACTTCCCAAAAATAGTCGATCATAGGGTGACTTCCCAAAACAGCCAAACCATAGGGCGACTTCCCAAAAATTGTCGATCATAGGGTGACTTCCCAAAACAGTCAAACCATAGGGCGACTTCCCAAAAATAGTCAGATCATAGGGTGGCTTCCCAAAAATAGTCAAACCATAGGGCGACTTCCCAAAAATAGTCAGATCATAGGGCGACTTCCCCAAAACAGTCAAACCATAGGGCGACTTCCCAAAAATAGTCAGATCATAGGGTGGCTTCCCAAAAATAGTCAAACCATAGGGCGACTTCCCAAAAATAGTCAGATCATAGGGCGACTTCCCCAAAAATAGTCAGATCATAGGGCGACTTCCCAAAAATAGTCAGATCATAGGGCGACTTCCCAAAAATAGTCAGATCATAGGGTGACTTCCCCAAAACAGTCAAACCATAGGGCGACTTCCCTAAAATAGTCAATCCTCGGGTGACCCCCAGATACAGTCAATCCTTGGTCCATCCACTTGACCGACATTGATCACCTTTCTCCCCGGCAGTCAAACGTAAGACCGAGTGTCCCGAGAAAGATAACGAGATCCCGTATCTTTCATCAAAATTACCCCCGGCAGTCAAACGTAAGACCGAGTGCCCTGAGAAAGATAACGAGATCCCGTATCTTTCATCAAAATCTTCCCGGTTCAAACGTAAGACCGAGTGCCCCGAGAAAGATAACGAGATCCCGTATCTTTCATCAAAATTACCCCAGCCAAACGTAAGACCGAGTGCCCTGAGAAAGATAATGAGATCCCGTATCTTTCATCAAAATTACCCTGAGCCAAACGTAAGACCGAGTGCCCCGAGAAAGATAACGAGATCCCGTATCTTTCATCAAAATCTTCCCTAGCCAAACGTAAGACCGAGTGCCCCGAGAAAGATAACGGATCCCGTATCTTTCATCAAAATTACCCCTAAGCCAAACGTAAGACCGAGTGCCCCGAGAAAGATAACGGATCCCGTATCTTTCATCAAAATTACCCCTAGTCAAACGTAAGACCAGTGCCCCGAGAAAGATAACGAGATCCCGTATCTTTCATCAAAATCTTCCCAAGCAAAGAAAACGTAAGACCGAGTGCCCCGAGAAAGATAACGAGATCCCGTATCTTTCATCAAAATCATCCCCTAGCTAAACGTAAGACCGAGTGCCCCGAGAAAGATAACGAGATCCCGTATCTTTCATCAAAATTGCCCCGTGATCCAAACGTAAGACCGAGTGCCCCGAGAAAGATAACGAGATCCCGTATCTTTCATCAAAATCTCCCCTAGCCAAACGTAAGACCGAGTGCCCCGAGAAAGATAACGGATCCCGTATCTTTCATCAAAATTACCCCCGGCAGTCAAACGTAAGACCGAGTGCCCCGAGAAAGATAACGAGATCCCGTATCTTTCATCAAAATTACCCCTAGCCAAACGTAAGACCGAGTGCCCCGAGAAAGATAACGAGATCCCGTATCTTTCATCAAAATCTCCCCTGCTAGCCAAACGTAAGACCGAGTGCCCCGAGAAAGATAACGGATCCCGTATCTTTCATCAAAATTACTCCCGGCAGTCAAATGTAAGACCGAGTGCCCCGAGAAAGATAACGAGATCCCGTATCTTTCATCAAAATTGCCCCCGGCAGTCAAACGTAAGACCGAGTGCCCCGAGAAAGATAACGGATCCCGTATCTTTCATCAAAATTACCCCCGGCAGTCAAACGTAAGACCGAGTGCCCTGAGAAAGATAACGAGATCCCGTATCTTTCATCAAAATCTTCCCCGGCAGTCAAACGTAAGACCGATTTCCTGCACGAATATGTTCCGATTTTCCTCAAAGAAAGGCTAACAAAATCCCCATCAAAGTTAACGGAATCCCAAAAGCCAGCGAAGTTTCGAGGAAAACTCGAACTACGAAAGGGCTTGATTCCCACTAGGGATACGTAGGTAGCCTATCATTAGGTCCAGCCCCTCGACCAAAACGGTCACCCTCTCCTTCGGCAGCAGACGAAGTCCACCGAAAGGCCATTTCAAATCAAGGTCCGAGGCGCCTAAAAAGCCATCATCATCAAGGTCCGAGGCACCTAAAACGCCATCTCCAAGGTTCGAGGCACCTAAAACGCCATCATCAAGGTTCGAGGCACCTAAGACGCTATCACTAGGAAAGCGATAAATCGCAAAAATCCCCAGCAGAGCGGATACCCGTCAGACCAAAAATGGTCATTCCTATCCCCAGCAGAGCGGATAGCCATCAGACCAAAAATGGTCATCTCTTATCCCCAGCAGAGTTTCTTTCCAAAGAAACGATCGTAGAACTCGCTCATCAGGTTCGAGGCACCTAAAACGCCATCATCTCCAGGGTCAAAGACCCGAACTACGACTGGCTTGATTCCCACCCGGGATACGTAGGTAGCCTATCGCTAGGTTCAGCCACCCGATCACTCGATCATCCTGCCAAATATGGAGCCTTACTCTTATCGACGACCCCGCTTCCTTCGAAAGCGCCGTCGCCGAGGGGCTACTGTAAGTGCTCCAATTTGAGCTTGTTAGAATTTTCGTTAGAAAATTAACGAAAGTTATAACATTTCTAACAATTCCTAACTATCCTAACATTTCTAACAAAGTGAGGGTAAAATGGGCATTGTTATTTAAGGTTAAACCTTAAAAAGAATCTTAAAAAGAAAAACAAAAGGAATAAAACCACAAATAGCAATGGCTGGAGACACAAAACTGGCTGTTAATTTGAAATTTCAAAAAGATTATTCCTCTTGTCCAAAGTCAAGCCGCATTTAATGAACAAAGGCACGCCGAGGGGATCCATCCGCGCGGATATGTTTGTAATTTCCAGAGGGCTATAAATTGAGCCCTCCAAATACAAAAATAAGGAGGAAGAACACAATAGCAACGAAGTTCTGGCGAAATATAGAGAGAAAACAGTGAGAATTCTCAAGAATTGTCACCTTTTTCTCTCCAATCTTTCCCAACTCATACTCATCCACTCACTCTCATATTAAACCCCTAAACACTTATACACTCAAGCCAAACACTCAAGAACACAAGGAAGATTGGTAAACCCTCCTCTTCCTAACCCTAAATCTCATCCATGCATGCATCTTCAAACTACAAAATGTAGTTCCTTCATCTTTTTCTCTAGATCTAAGAAGATCACCATGGAAGACCATCTCCATGGATGATCTTCTACAAAGATCAACATTATTTTCAAAGCTTTTCTTTCTTACTTGCAAAAATGCACTTTCAAAACCCTAAAAAACCATTTTCAAGCACTAAATCTTGATTTCAAAGGGTAAAATCCCCTTCCCCAAGCAAATGAAATGCTTAGTCCTAATGTACCCCAAGGATGGTTTGGTATAGTTGATTCACCACAAAATGTCTAGTGATCACTAACCAAAACCTAGGGAAATGGGGACAAGCATGGATGCAAAACCCCCCCTTAAAATCATATTTTCTTTCTTGAGAAGTTGCTGTCCAGTAGCAATTTTCCCAGACCTCAGTCCATGGTCTTAATTTTTGGACACAGATGAACTTGGAATTTGGTGTTGACTACAAAACACTTTTTGTAGCCAACATCCAGAGCTTTCCAGACATATTTTTACTTTATTTTTTGGGTGAGTAAAACTCCTCTTTTCAATTTTTCTTTCAGAGGCTAGTTCATCAGCTTCTGGGAATCCAGATCTCATATCTGAGGTTTCCAGAAGGTTTTGACCCCTCAAATCTTCTCCAAAATGGAAATTTCTTTCACACAAAGTTTATTCAAGGAGTCTAGAGAAACTTTCATTCTCTGAGTTCATCCAGATTATGAAGTTTTAGGACCCTTGAATCCATTTCAAAATCAGGTGTCTGCTGCCATTTCCTTCTGGCAGAAGTGACTTCTCAACTTCAAAAGGTTTTTTGAGTACCAAATCTCAAACCAAAAATTCTCCAAAAAATCATGGGATCAGTTTAAAGTCTTAAAAAGACATCCCAATTTTTACTTTTTCCAGTTACAACTTATTTTGGCCAAAACACACACACACACACACACACAAATGATTTTCAGCTTGGAAGACTCGTTTTTACGAGGCGCGTCGGGTGCACACTAACGTCCTTCCCGACGCGTAACATGACCTCCGAACCTAAATCTCTGATCTCGGGCTTTTTTCAAAGTTTTGGCCCTTCAAAATTAAAATGGCGTGGCGACTCCGTTTTTTCCGGTTTTATTTGGTTTTTCAAAGAAACGCAAAAATCGAATTTTTCCCGCGAAAAAGGCAACACATCGTTACAATAGGGAGGAGCAGCTTCGGTTTCTTGGACGCACTCTTAATGACGAGGAGCCAACTCTCCTTGACAAATTGAACATGGTAGAAATATCTAAAAGCTCCCATGGTCGGCTCGTACCCTAAGCTACGGCAAAGGACGATGAAGCTGACAAGAACCCGGGTACCATTAGCTCCTAGCATGGCCGGCACCGCCCTCACATCGTCTAAAAATTCGCAGATGAAAGGATCCAAGGGAAGACGAAGTCCCTGTTGAAATTGTTTGAAGTAAAAGTGGACAAAGTCTTGGTTATAATAAAAGTTGTCCTCTTCCTTCTTTGTCTTCAGCTCCATATGGCCCATATAAGTTAGCCTGTACTCAGCTTTATCTACCCCGTATTTGGAGTACAACTTTTCCAACATGGGATCCCCGGCTCTTGGGGTCCTCTCTTGTCTTTGTCCTAACCCATGGCCTCCTCGTCCTCGGCCTCCTCTTCTTCGGGCCAAGCGGCCATCAGCTTGTGCTTCTTCCATGAAAGCATCAACTATTTGAGTAGACGAGGAGGGTTCTCCTTCTCTTCCCGTCATATCTGCATAAAGACGAGGAGACAAAATTAGTGACCTCGTCCATGGCTGATTTAGGACGGGGAAGGGAGATTCCCCTCCTCGTCATTTAATAAGGCCGAGGAGGGAGCCGTACCTCTCAGGCGCTCACGCATTTCGCGATCAGTAGGCCGGGTAGAACAGCTCGATGTGCTCCATCATCTCAGCCCTATCCTCAAAAACTATAATGTTGGGTGGACCAGACTCAATCCTATCTATTCTTGTGGAATCAGGGTATTGGAGGAATAGACGAGTTCGACCATAACCTCTCAACTGCTTGCTTACCTCATCCAGAGTGAGCATCAACCATGGACCTCTCTCTCTACGATAGACCCTCAGATTTCCAATATGATATCCATAACGGAATCGGGGAGAATGGTCCCAAGAACGAGCCATTTCTAAGGGGAATCAAAAATGAAAGGGGGAGTTCATTCAATATTCATGAAAGTTCATATAAAATGCAAAGAAAACCAAAGATTTGAAGTTTTGAGAATTTGAGAATTTATGAAGAAAAGCTCCATTCTTTAACAATGGTGGGTCATTTGTTCTTGGCATATTCCAGATTCATCACCAACAAACCCTAGAAAGCAGGAAATCGGAGTCAAAATGCACAAAAGGAAAGAGACTTCATACCTGAGTTTGGAGAAATTGAGGAAATCACAACAGGAAGCTAGCTCGCCGGAAACTGGGTTCGAACAAGATCAAGATCACCGGAATGCTTGTCGCCTGAAACCTTGTCACTCGCTCTCAAATATTTGGGGTTTGTAAAGAGTAAAATGAGAAGAATTTAGCTTTTTATAATCCCCCAATCGGGTTAAACCCATGGGTAAAGCTAAATTCCGGGTTTGGCGCCCCAAGAATTAAATGCAAATTGACGGTTTCGAGGCGTGACAAGACTGGGGGGCCCCAGAATGGCAACCGTCAGTTATACGAAGCGACGCCGAGGACACGTGTCAAACCCGTTCGTATTCCATATGACGAGGACGAGATGACTTTCTACTCGTCCTAATCCGAGCTAGAAAGTCGGGGGCCACTGAACAGTATAAACCGAGATACGAATATGGGTTTGCTCAAGCTGGGCCTAATTGAATTGGGCCACGAATATTATCTAAATAACCAAGTATCAGGGCCGAGTAAGGTCTTCCTTGTATGACGAGGAACGTTTATCTCAGCCTTATGTCAACATGCTTGGGCCGTTATACAGCAAGTGACGAGGAAAGAAAAGTTCTTACCTCGGCATTTCATCACCATGACGAGGAAACAAAATCATTTACCCCGGCATATCTCCGTGCCGGCCAATCTCCAAATGACGAGGAAGCAGAATCATTTACCTCGGTCTATTTGCCAAGGCCGAGGTAAAACATTTGTGTTCCTCGGCGTTCCAGCTAGCAGGATATACAGTCCTTATACAACAAGGATTACACATTCATGATTCAATAAGGATTGTAACCAACTACACCAATCCAAGTCAAACAATGACTCCTTAACAGATGTAATTTTCTTAGGATTACATCTTATCTCTTCACAAGTTTATTTCAACATGGATTCTATTAATCCATTCTTATAAATACAAGCCTCATGGCTCATTATTAGGTACGTGACTTTTACATTGGGAAAACTCTGTCCATTTGTTTTCTCATATACAAACCGTGAACTTACTCTCACGCCGGAGGGCCTTTAGCCGGATCCGCCCCGGCTTAGTTTACGTGTTTTCTCTTATTTTCAGGCCTTGCAATCACCGGAGCAATCATCGCTTGGGTTTGGGCTGTTTTGACGATTTTGGCATCATCACCATCTTTACAAAAATCAATGGAAATAAACGAGGAATTGTGCGGATGAATGAGTTTGGTTTGAAGATTGTTAAGATTAAATTGAATTTCGAGAAATTGAGAATCGGAGAGAAGGGCTTGCCAATGCTTACAAACGCACCTGAAGCGGCCGACAGTTTTGGCCGGGAGTCTGGAGAGTACGTTGAAGATTAACTCCTCCGGCAGGTTACCGCCGTCCATTTCAAGTCGAATTAGTCATTTGTGCAATTGTAACCTAAGTCTGTCCTTCAAATCAAATTGGGGTTTTTTACCCCTTCTTATAGTTGATTATGAAAATATATTTTCAACATACTCTAGAGACTTTCACAGACTTATTCCAAAGGTCGGTGCCTAACGGATTTTCCAATTTTAAATGCATTGGTTTCGGCTCTATCTATATCCATTCAGAAATTTTTGGGGGAAATCTGTTTCTCCATAAGTTATAAAAAAATCATGTTTTTAAATATATCGACTTGGTGTTTTAAATCCTAAACTCACTGTTTTAAGGCTTAAATTCGCTATTTTATTTTCTAGCTTAAACTCACTGTTTTAATGTTTAAACTCACTATTTTATTTTCTAGGTATTTTAAGGCCTAAACTCAATGTTTTAAGATCTAAACTCTATATTTTTAAGGATGAAAGTGGGCTTTTTATAACTTATGGAGAAACATATTTCCCCTAAAACTTACTCATCTATATCTATTTAGTAAAACTGAAAATTAAGTTCTGAAAAAAAAAAGTAGAGCTGAAAAAGTAGAACTTAAATGATTAATGTGTTAAATTTTAAGAGTTTATATTTGTTTGATAATGACAATTCACATATATTTGAATTTAATCAAAACTTCAACTAACACTTAAGAATTTTATTTGAATCATTTTCTTCTCACTTATATTTATTTCACATATTTTCAAATAAATAGTCTTATTTAAAAAAAAATCAATAGTTTAAAACTAAAAAATAATTTATAAAATAAATATTATGAAACAAATTAACAGACTATTGTATTTAGGACAAGAAAAATAGTATTTAAATATTTTTTATTGATATTTCATTTGTCCCATAATAAACGTTATCCTGATTTTTTTAATTAACTTGAGTAAACTTTGTCCAAAAATTGCAGAAAACTGATTATTTTATGAAAAAATTCAATAGTTATCGATACTCTATTAAAAATATCATTAATATCAAATTTAAAATTTCATGAATGGTTACATTTTAATAACTCTTATACAAGTAAGTTGACCAACAAATTAAAAATGTGACATTTACTACGGGGTGGAAATAAGAAAATTTGATTTTCTTCTAAATTAATTTATAAAATATAACCTTTATGAGAAAATAAAAAAAACAACATAAATAAATATTTTAAACATGGCCTACAAATGGAAAGAAAACATATCCGGAAGAAAAATATAATTTATATGAGAGAATAAAATATTACAACAAAAGAAAGTTTTAGGTATAGGAAAATATAAAATATGTTGATAGATGGATTTGAACTCTTTCCCTTTTTTTGCCCTCTTATACCCATTTCTAACTTAAAATTAATAGTTATTTTAAGACATTTTTAATTGTTTAAGTGATTTGATGTTTTCTTACCAAACAAACTTAGTATTATAATCTCTTAAAATGTTAAAAATTAAGAGTTTAATTTGGTTACCAAACACACTTCGTATCATACACAATGTGCTCGTTTGTTTTCACTTATTTTTAGTGACTTATGGCTTTTGGCTTAAAATAAGTAATTATTGTGGTGTTTGTTTTGGTTTATAAGTCAATAATAACTGAAGTACAACTCATCTATGCCAAAATATAGGGAGAAGTTTCTCCATAAGTTATGGAGAAACGGGTATCCATAATCTTTTGAAAGGATATCTAGAAATTTTGTATTCATTTGTGGATATTTTCTGGATATTATTTTGAAAATTTCTGGTTATTCATTTGTGTAGTTTCTGGATATTCATTTTGAAAGTTTCTGGATATTCATTTGTGTAGTTTCTGGATATGCATTTTGATAGTTTCTGGATATTCATTTGTATGTTTCTGGAGATATTCATTTGTGGATATTTTCTGGATATTATTTTGAAAGTTTCTGGATATTCATTTGTGTAGTTTCTGGATATGCATTTTGATAGTTTCTGGATATTCATTTGTATGTTTCTGGAGATATTCATTTGTGGATATTTTCTGGATATCATTTTGAAAGTTTCTGGATATTCATTTGTGTAGTTTCTGGATATGCATTTTATAGTTTTTGGATATTCATTTGTATGTTTCTGGATATTCAATTGTGTAGTTTCTGGATATACATTTTATACATTTTGGAAAAACACGTTTCTCCATAACTTATGGAGAAACGCGTTTCTCCGGAGACCTACTCCTCATCTATTGCATAAATAAGTGAAAGACAAAAAGCCTCAAAAATGTTGCTTTTTTCACATATATGAAACACACATCTATATTCAATCTTAAAAAAAAAAAAATCAAAAACTATCCAGTATTTTCACTTATTATTTATGATAGTTTTAATTTTTAGCAAGAAATATGTTGATATTCCCGCATATGCCTTGTATGATATTCCCGCATATGCCTTGTATGATATTTCCACATGTATTTCCGCATCTGATGATTATGGCCTGATATTCCCATGTATGCTGATATTCCCGCATGTATTCCCGCATGTATTCCCGCATCTGATGATTATGGCCTGATATTCACATGTATGCTGATATTCCCGCATGTATTCCCGCATGTCTGATGTTGTTTCTCGCAGCAAGTTGATGTCTCCAAGTAGGGATGCCACGTGTCGAGCTTCTGACCTTGACCTTATCCAAATGAAATCTTTGGATAGATTTTCCCCCCTTTGCATGCGTGACACATGTAAAGTAGAGAGATGATGATAATGATGAGTCATGGGTCATATATATACTCCCTCCATTCCATTTTGCTAAGGTATGTCTCAAATTCAAGCTTTCTCTCTCCTCTCTCTCTAAAAATGTATTATGAAATGTTATGAATGAGATTGATGATTCTCACGCCGGAGGGTTTTGGGGGGATAGGCCCCCCACCCCTAACGGTGTTTTGTCTTGTAGGTCCCATATTATTTCGGACCTCGTGGAGCGTGTTCGAATCCGGTCCGACCGTCGTTGCTAACCCGATCAGTTCCTGTGCAATATTTTTCTATGTAGCATCAATTTAGTTCATCAGTTATAAGTCAATTAGCTATCAGCCATCGATCATCATTTCTAAGTTATCAACAATCAGCTGCAATAAACGAGTCTAATTAATGAGTACTATGTAATGATATACTTCCTCGTCGATGAGCATTTGGATCATTGATATATGCCATTGTCTTTGGCAAGGGTTCGAGTCCCCTCACATACGTTGTATTTAAAATGTTGTAATTTGGTCAAACCTTCGTTTTAATAAGTTCACCATTTAATTAAAAAGTATGACAAGTGATACCCATTTCCATTTCAGGAAAACTGAACCTTTTAATGGAACATTCATACTTATTTGAAAAATAAGTGAACTTATAAATGAGATAGAGGGAGTAAAGTTCAACACAACGGTTTGTTATTTTTTGTCCTCATTTTATGGCATTATCATTCACGAATTAGCATAATTTTTAAAAAAAAATCTATCATTTTTTCAAAAAATAAAAATAACTTAGTATAATGAGGTTAGATCTCAATTACAACTTAAATACTCCCTCCGTCCATACATATTATGTACCCCATTTTTTTTAACTTTTAATTCCTCTTCCCAAACTAATAACTGTGTAGTTTACTTAGAAATGTTTCTTAAAAAATAAAAATGTATTTTTTTAGCTTGTACATTATTTATACATTGCATTATGACTATTTTCTTACTTGAAAACGGAGCATCTATAAATATTATATAGGAGAGTAAAATTCTATTCTCACAATTAGCCACGTGGAATTTTATGTCATAATCTATAAATATTATATAGGAGAGTAAAATTCTATTCTCACAATTAGCCACGTGGAATTTCATGTCATAATTCCACGTGGCACCCTGAGCTTAGTTGGAATCTAAATTTGATTTAGTTATAATTATTTAATTAAAAAAAATAAAGATCACAAAGTTGACAGAGCAGATTTTGTTGAATAAACAAAGGCATTATTTTATGGTTTCCAAGTTTTAAATTTTTTTGGTTAATTTTGGTTTAATAATTACAGGTTTAGATAAATACAAGTTGTTTCACAAAACTACTTCAAATTTTAAATTGATGAAATCCGAATCTAAAGTTGTTTCCATGTTTTAAATTTTTTTTTGGATAATTTTGGTTTAATAATTACACGTTTAGATAAATATGAGTTGTTTCATAAAACTACTTCAAATATTAAATTGATGAAATCCTAATCTAAAGCTGATCCAAAATCCCAATTTCGTGACTGAGGTATACGAATCTTAACAAATCAAATATATTTGAAATTGAATTTCAATTGGCTAGATAGACTTAATGTATATCAGCAACTAAAGTAAAAGAAGTCCTATAGTATTAGGACTCTCACCTCTTCTTATAACGACGTCTTCATATTATTCTATATGCGTTCTTTTTAATCAGTAAATCTGCTAGACACATCTAAGTGATTCCACAGTCGTCCAAGGTAATTCTACACTATTCCCTTATTTTTCTGCAATTAATTATGTGCCTCTGTTTTTCGCTTCGCCATGGACCTAATCAGGGAATACAAATAAGTCATTTTTGTAAATTTGGTTGATGTTGATAACATAGAGAATCCATATATTCATTGTCCTTTCTGCACGTAGAGATTTTCATTTTTTTAGTCTCTTTTATTTTAATATAGAGAAGAAACATGTAACTATCTATTTATTTTCTTTTATGACGATTTTTGTCATACCTTGGTGCAAAGATTCTCGGTTTGTTTGTAATCCTTTAATTTCAGCTTGCAGGCAGCATTGCTCAGATTGCAACTCACCTTCAAAGCTTCCGCCTGTCTCTTCTCTTCTTCTCCAAAAGAGGTATCATATGTTCTAGCCTTTAAGAAGGCAATTCCTTCTTCCTTTTTCTTTTCAGCTTCTTCAATTTTCTCATCTGTATTCATGTCACATGATTCCTTATCCTGGAAGAAAATAATAGTTGAAGTTAGTATCTTCACGAGAAAAAGAAAGACAAATTCTTTCAAACAATAAACCCTCATTTCAATGGAAGGAAGTAGCACAATTTCAGGTTAAAGTTATCAACTCATCTGAAATAACCTCTTTTTGTAGTTCCATTTAATATCCTTATCCAAAATAAGTTCCATGCTATAATCTGCCAAGCTAATATCAGTGGTTGAATCCCTTATAAATGTATACAATTTTGAAACTCTTATATATTAAGTCTTGCAATGATGCTATAGCAGAGTGCTTGAATAGAAATCTTGAAGCCCTAGAGTAAATGAAATATCAAGGATTGTTTGGAAAGATTTATGTGACTAACATGTGAAACTCGTCATATGATATTCTCTTCTTATTTGCATTCATATGTATTCCATTAGTCTCATTTATATTGGACACATTTCCTTTTCAGTCCCTCTCATTTATTTCCCACGTAAGAACCCAATCAACTGTAACAACTCACATCCCCATTACACCCCTACCTAAATTAAAGAACTTACAACCTTTTACATTTACAAGAGATAACTAAAGTAAGGTTTTATTGAAAAAAATAAACTGGGTGGCCAAAAAAATTTAGACGAAGGGAGTGTATGTTAAATCTCACAATTTTTTAACATAACAGCTGAACACAAGCCATCATAAACCACTATTAATCGAATAAACAATAGATCTCTATTAGAAAAAGGTTACGATATTTCTCACATTTTTGGGTCTATTTATTGGTCTCATAGCTGCCTCTGCTTCCTTTCTTTTATGGTCATTTGAGGTCATTTAATATCATTATCCCAAATAAGTTTCATGCTATGATCTGCCAAGCTAATATCAGTGGTTGAATCCTTATGAATGTATACGATTTTGAAACTCTTATATATTAAGTCTTGCAATGATGTTATAGTAACGGGCTTGAATAGAAGTCTTGAATCCCTAGAGTAAATGAAATATCAAGGATTGTTGGGAAAGATTTCTGTGACTAACTTGTGAAACTCGCCATCTGATATTCTCTTTCTTAGTTGCATTCAGATGTATTCCATTGGTCTCATTTATATTGGCCACATTTCCTTTTCAGTCCCTCTCATTTATTTCCCACGTAAGAACCCAATCAACTGTAACGATTCACTTCCCCATTACACCCCTACCTAAATTAAAGAACTTAAAACCTTTTACATTCACATGAGGTTTTATTGAAAACAATAAACCGGTTGGCCAAACAAAATTGAGACGAAGGGAGTGTATGTTAAATCTCACAATTTTTTAACCTAACAGCTGAACACAACCCATCAGAAACCATTATTAATCGAATAAACAATAGATCTCTATTAGAATATGGTTATGCTGTTTCTCACATTTTTGGGTCTATCTATTAGTCTCATAGCTGCCTCTGCTTCCTTTCTTTTATGGTCATCTGAGGTCATTCCAATTTTGTTTGTTTATTCTTTAATCAATTTCCAGTTCTGATGTGAGCTTTAGAGATAAAATGCAGATTTAGGATCAAATTTCTCATCTTTTCTATATGAATTGGTGATCGCATTCATATTTGCTCTATGTAGTTTCATATGTTTTCATCAAGCACTATCTTTTTTCTTTTCTGAAGTACTATTTGATGAGTTGAACAACTTTTATTAAGTCTCTGTTTGCCTTTGGTTTAATTAGTGCTGGCTTTTCTTGAATTCTGCTATCAGAGAGCATATAGTTAATATGAAGTTCCAGGGTTCGGGTCTAAAGCTGATTCCACAATTCGCCACATGTAATTATGACATGTAATTCCATGTGGCATCATTTCATAGGCTAAAGCACATATGCATGAATTGAAAAGGTCGGTCTTCAACATAATTTAACCTCCGAGATTTTGTCCATGTTGATAAGGGTTTTATCTAACTTATTCAAAATAGTTTAGGTAGATTCATTCTATTTTTTTATCAGCTAGAAGAAACTATAACAAGAAAACCCAGATGAGCATCAAAGTACACAGTTCGTGGGCATCTTACATCAAAGGCTGGTGTGTTTTTATTTGGATTTTTTTTGCGGAAATTTTTATTGATGACCCAATTATGATGATAATGATAGTTTGATGTCCAGAACAATTTTCTTTTTCAACAGATATGCCAAGTTCCATTTTTTTGTCTCTCCCTGTCTCTCTAAATTAATGGGCTTTAGTATCATGGTTCAAGTACTTTGTATGTCTTTTCTCTTCTCATATCTATGATATTCTCCTGTTGAATTAAAGTTCATATTTGAAAAACAGGAATCGCAATGATATAACAAATTATATGGATGAAGAACCTCTAAAATCAAATACAAGGAGCACAGTTATTGATTCTGAGCATCATTCGAGAGTGATCATGACGAAAATGATGGCTAATAAGAGTCATATTTATATCCAGTTCTAATCTTTTCTATATGAATTGGTGATCGCATTCATATTTGCTCTATTTAGTTTCATATGTTTTCATCAAGCACTATCTTTTTTCTTTTCTGAAGTACTATTTGATGAGTTGAACAACTTTTATTAAGTCTCTGTTTGCCTTTGGTTTAATTAGTGCTGGCTTTTCTTGAATTCTGCTATCACAGAGCATATAGTTAATATGAAGTTCCAGGGTTCGGGTCTAAAGCTTATTCCACAATTCGCCATATGTAATTATGACGTCTAATTCCATGTGGCATCATTTCATAGGCTAAAGCATATATGCATGAATTGAAAAGGTCACTCTTCAACATAATTTAACCTCTGAGATTTTGTCCAAGTTGATAAGGGTTTTATCTAACTTATTCAAAATAGTTTAGGTAGATTCATTATATTTTTTTTATCAGCTAGAAGAAACTATAACAAGAAAACCCACATGAGCATCAAAGTACACAGTTCGTGGGCATCTTACATCAAAGGCTAGTGTGTTTTTATTTGGATTTTTTTTTTGCGGAAATTGTTATTGATGACCCAATTATGATAATAATGATAGTTTGATGTCCAGAACAATTTTCTTTTTCAACATATATGCCAAGTTCCATTTTTTTGTCTATCCATGTCTCTCTAAATTAAGGGGCTTTAGTATCATGGTTCAAGTACTTTGTATGTCTTTCCTCTTCTCATATCTATGATATTCTCCTGTTGAATTAAAGTTCATATTTGAAAAACAGGAATCGTAATGATATAACAAATTATATGGATGAAGAACCTCTAAAATCAAATACAAGGAGCACAGTTATTGATTCTGAGCATCATTCGAGAGTGATCATGACGAAAATGATGGCTAATAAGAGTCATATTTATATCCAGTTCTGATCTTTTCTATATGAATTGGTGATCACATTCATATTTGCTCTATGTAGTTTCTTATGTTTTCGTCAAGCACTATCTTTTTTCTTTTTCTTTTTCTTTTCTGAAGTACTATTTGATGAGTTGAACAACTTTTATTAAGTCTTTGTTTGCCTTTGGTTTAATTAGTGCTGGCTTTTCTTGGATTCTTGTATCACAGAGCATATAATTAATATGAAGTTCCAGGGTTCAGGTCTAAAGCTGATTCCACAATGCGCCACATGTAATTATATGCATGAATTGAAAAGATCAGTCTTCAACATAATTTAACCTCCGAGAATTTTTCCAAGTTGATAAGGGTTTTATTTAACTTATTCAAAATAGTTTAGGTAGATCATTCTATTTATGTTTATCAGCTAGAAGAAACTATAACAAGAAAACCCACATGTGCATCATAGTACACAGTTCGTGGGCATCTTACATAAAAGGCTGGTATATTTTTATTTGGATTTTTTTTTGCGAAAATTGTTATTGATGACCCAATATGATGATAATGATGATTTGATGTCCAGAACAATTTTCTTTTTCAGCAGATATGCCAAGTTCCATTTATTTGTCTCTCCCTGTCTCTCTAAATTAAGGGGCTTTAGTATCATGGTTCAAGTACTTTGTATGTCTTTTTTCCTCTGCTCATATCTATGATATTCTCCTGTTGAATCAAAGTCCATATTTGAAAAACATGAATTGCAATGATATAACAAATTATAAGGATGAAGAACCTCTTAAAATCAAATACAAGGAGCACAGTTATTGATTTTGAGCATCATTCGAGAGTGATCATGATGAAAATGATGGCTAATAAGAGTCATATTTATATCCAGTTCTGATCTTTTCTATATGAATTGGTGATTGCATTCATATTTTCTATATGTAGTTTCTTATGTTTTCGTCAAACACTATCTTTTTTCTTTTTCTTTTTTGAAGTACTATTTGACGAGTTGAACAACTTTTATTAAGTCTCTGTTTGCCTTTGGTTTAATTAGTGCTGGCTTTTCTTAGATTTTGATATCACAGAGCATATAATTAATATGAAGTTCTAGGGTTCGGGTCTAAAGCTGATTCCATAATGCGCCACATGTAATTATGACTTGGAATTACATGTGGCATCATTTCATAGTCTAAAGCACATATGCATGAATTGAAAAGATCTGTCTTCAACATAATTTAACCTCCGAGATTTTGTCCAAGTTGATAAGGGTTTTATCTAACTTATTCAAAATAGTTTAGGTAGATTCATTCTATTTATTTTTTATCAGCTAGAAGAAACTATAACAAGAAAACCCACATGAGTATCATAGTACACAGTTCGTGGGCATCTTACATCAAAGGCTGGAATGTTTTTATATAGATTTTTTTTTTTGCAAAAATTGTTATTGATGACCCAATAATGATGATAGTTTGATGTCCAGAACAATTTTCTTTTTCAACAGGTATGCCAAGTTCCAATTTTTGTCTCTTCCTCTCTCTCTAATTAATTAAGGGGCCTTAGTATCATGGTTCAAGTACTTTTTAGGTCTTTCCTCTGCTCATATCTATGATATTCTCCTGTTGCATCAAAGTGTTGGAAAAATATGTTGTGTGTGAAGGAAATTGTGTATTTTCCTTATATAAATCGTTTGTCATTTGACATAGATTATTGTGGGTTCATGTTCCACTCCATGTGAACATTGAAATGATATATCTAGATGTCCAATTTGAGATTGAATGAGAAAGATATGATAGCTCAAAGTTGGTGGGTCTAAAGTGTAAATTTTAGAATTTAACACCACTATTGATGTCCCATGATTCCTAGATTAATGAGGGATTAATAGGGATCATTACCTTGGGATTAAGGGTTACAAAGTGTGAAATTAAACCCGATGAATACAAGGTAATGACTCCCATATTAATACAAGGGTTAATTGGGAAGTCATGACATGGTTGTTGAAGCTATAACTAGAGAAATCCACAACAAATGAAAACAACTTTTTCCATCAATCTTCTTCCTTCCCCTTGCAATTTGTTCATCTTCTTTCTTTGGTATCCAAGAAATTTATTCATGATGATTTTGTCCAAGCATAGTGAGATTCGCCGGAGATTTTAGTGTGCAAGAATAGTCCGGTCCGTCCGTTTTATCCTGGGAGGCGAACGTCCAAAACAACCTCAAGCACAACTCGGTGAGGGGATGAATTTTTATTAAGGAGAGTATGTCACACACGACTCGGATAACATCAAGAAGATCATCAAACAAATTTTCTCCTATGATTTTTTCTCTTTGTCTATGTTTTATTGCAATTTGTATCATTTAATATATTGTAATATTTTCTCATTTTTGTGCTTTTGTAAGATTTTTTCTAAAAATATTTTAAAAAATTACTATTTGAGAAAGGATTACAGAATTGAGAAATCCGGTAGATCTGCAGCCACGGGAGAAAAGATAGAAAACGATGGAAGAAAATTCCAGCAAGTTTTTTGCAATGACCAGCTGTGGTAAAATTTCAATTCCCGATTCGTTAACTGTTGGATCGAGCTCAAATTTGGTGAGAAAGTTCTAATCTCATAGAAGAAAAATCTGGACGGTGGAGATCGAAATCTTTTATGTGGAGATGATGATATAATTTTTGAAACAGAACATTTTATGAAAGAAAAAAATATTATTTTTTGAACATATAATGAACTAATGGATGAACATCAAGGATGTTGCGACGATTGTGTAAAATAGTTATGGCGATGCCACTTCTAGTGTTTATACAATGGGTGATATATTTCTTATGGTTCATGAGATCATAGTGATAAAAATCGAAAAGTTCGTAGGAACTAAATTGAGAAATTGAACGTTGAAAGATGTAGTCTTTAACGTTCTTATGGTTCACAAGAATCATAGTGAGAAAAATTGAATAGTTCGTTGGAACTATGTTGAGAAGATGAACGTTAAAAGATATAGTCTTTAACGTTGCATTTTATCAATAATGTATTGACAAAGATGATAGGGCTTCTTGAAAGGAGTTGTTAAATCATATTATTGTCATTAGTGACAAAGTCACAAAGATAAAACCAATAGAGCTTCTTGAAAGAAGTTGTTGAATTCTATTGTTGTGAACATGGACAAATGTCACAAGAACTAAATCTATAGGGCTTCTTGGAAGAAGTTGTTAAAACCTATTGGGGGAATATGTGACTAATGTCATAAAGATAAAAATAATAAGACTTCTTGAAGGAAGTTGTTAAATCTTATTGTTGTTGATGATGACAAATAACACAAAATATTTAGAATGAGAACTTCTAAAAGCAATTGTGTAATTTGTAAATGAGAATCTGACTTTCTCTAATTTAGAGGTGCTCCAAGATGAGACCTTTAATACTTTGGAATAATTAACCTTCAAATATAATTCTATTAAGGAATTTAGAGGTTTATAAATATGAATGGTTATAAGAAATAAATTGTGTTAATTCTCCTATTGAATTTGCAATTTATTCTTGGAGTTAATTCTCTAATTAAGTTGGAGAGTTATATTTGAAACAACAAAGTAATAATTGTTGAAAATTAAAGTCAATGTTTGGTTTGTGTGGAGACAAATCTCTAATGGAATATGGTTGTTCCAAGTATGTTGGATCACCATAGTGAGAAGTTAAAAAATTTTGTTAGCCTCGACTTTAAGTGATGGCAACAAAAGATGTTCAACTTGACCACCTTGAACTTAGAGAGATTTCTTATGGAAGATCTTATAAAGTTGGGTGAAAATGTGATGTATGTTCACGCCGTGAGTGCCGTTGAAGCATGCAAATTTTCTTTATCGAAACTATAAACTTAATGAATTATCGGATTCATTATATAAGGTTTATAGTACCAAGAAAATGAAAAAAAAAATTGTGGGAGTTATTGGACTATAAATATAAAATCGAGAATGCGGGTGCATTGTAAATCATCGTAATCCGCTTCCTTGATTTTAAATAGTGGACTCCATAAATGAAAAAAAAAACCATATGGAAGAAGTGGAAATAGTCTTCCATGAAAACCATGTCGAATGGATGGTGTTGAGTGAAATTCTCAATTGATGACAATAATTGAGAAATTGCTTCCCACTTGAAAATATTTTAAAGTCACCTCAAACATAAATGAATGGAAATGAATGTTGAGGTGTGTGTTATTCGTCTTTGTGTCGGAAAAGAGAATAGAACTTTGAAGAAAAAGTTGTCTAATATTTCTTGTGGCGAAAGCAAATGTGATGAAGCATACCGAAATGCTTAGTACAAAGACAAAGTTGGTCAAACTTGTTTGAAATGTCAAACATGTATGAAAAGTCAAGTCAAACTTGTTTTAAAAAGCCAAACTTGTTTGAAAAAGTCAAGCATATACCTTGTGTCTTGAGAGACAAATATGTGCTTGATGTTTTAATCAAGGCATATTGATGCTTGAGATGTGAATATTATTCATTAAATGATGGTAAAATGTAAGTTTTTACCCTTAATATTGCTTGCTAAAAAGCAAAATGTTGAATCTTGTCTCTTTAAAGGAAAAGTTAGAAATCAACTTAATAAAGCGACATTGATAAAATACATTTAAGTGTAGTTTGTGTATAAGTTAGAATAAATACTATTGATTGCATATGTGTTGGGTATGCATATAATAGTAGTGCTTATAAAATTCTTGTTTATAAATCAAAGAGTCAATGTATATACAAGAATACTATAATGGAATCACGAAGCGCTTCTTTCTTTAAGAATATGTTTCCGTATAAATTAAGAGATAAGGCAAACTCATTTAAACAAATTCATGATTCAATAAAAGAAGAAGAAACTTATCATGAGAAAATGATAAAGAAGAGGCATGACCTCGACATAGCAAATGAGGTGGGATAAGAAAATTCTATGGCCCGGATTTTCTAACCTCCATGCTAGAAAGTGAATCACAAAGTTATACAAACATTGAGCTCTTTGGAAGGATCTTTGTGGAAAGAGGCCATTAAAAGTGAGATTAATTGATTCAATCTTGAAAAATCATATTTGGAAATTAGTGGATTTACATCCGAGTAGTAAATCACTAGCATATAAGTGAATTTTCAAAAAGGAAATGAAGACCGATGGAACAATCAACGAGTACAAGGCTTGACTTGTAATTGAGGATTACAAGAAAAATGAAGACCTTGATTACTTTTATACGTATTCTCTCATCACGAGAATAAAGAGTTGTATTTGCAATTTCTGCATAGCAGAATTTGAAATACATCAAATGGATGTAAATAACCTTTCTAAATGTCGATTTAGAAGAGAAAATTTACATAGAACAACCTGAGGGATTTGTTGTACATGAGCAATGAAACAAAGTGTCCACAATGTACACCATGATCAATGGTGTTAATAATGAAAATTGGCATTATTGCTAATTTTTTGACTACTCCGAAAATGTGGGGGTGAGTATACTTTGAAAAATAATTACCTTTTGGAGAGGTTTCTCCAAGAAAACAATGAGATGTCCATATGAAGTATGGAAACGTAGGCCTATGTACACTTGTGAATGTAGGGTGTTTCACAAATTAAGTAGCAAGTCCAATTACCAATGAAATTGAATTTGGTTACTAAATGGTGGATTATGTTTCAAGAGTTATGTTCATAACAAATGTGCATATTGATTTGTTATATATGATTCAATAAGTTTGAATATATATAAAAATCAAAAGAAAATAAAATCAATTGAAATCAAGTATTGAGTCAAATTCATGGAAGTGAATAATGATACTTTGAATGAAATAGATCAAAGTGTTGAAACAGTTCAAGAAATGGAACCTAGAAGAAAATGTGCTAGTTTGTAAAGTCATTGTATGACTTGAGACAAGTACAAAGATAACGACATCAAATGTTTGATTGTGTGGATTTAAACAAGAGTGACTACGTCACGTTGTTAATTAAATCCAAAAACGATATGTTAACTAAGGAAAATTCTAGTCAATTTGATATGTTGATTCAAATTCAAGGAAAACTAATGGACTTGTTGTTAAACAAGTCATTAGGTGGATATTCTTGAAATTTTTAAAATGATCAATATGGAATAGCTGGAATTTAAATGAATTTGAGTTAACAATTATCAAATGGATAAAGCTTGTTTTAGCATGATGGTATATTGCTAAAGTCAATTTATGATTGAAAAGACATATAGCAATATATGTAATGGTAGTATAGACATATATGTCTAAGACATAATACCATTAGAGAACTACTCTCAACTAATTTGACTATGTGAAGTCAAATGATAAACGGATCCGTTAACCAAAGGGTTAAATCGAGAGTTAGTTGTAAATTCGGAGGGAAATGGGACATGAGCCTTTTAAAAGTTAAACACAACGGAAAACCCAATCTAGATGACTGGAGATCCCAAGAACTAGATTCAATGGGACCACCTAACTGTTAAAAGACTTGTAGCGTCACTGTGGGGAAATTAACCCCAAGTCCATTCCTATTAGTGACATCCCAAAAGGACAAGGATAAGCATATGACTTTTACTGAATCTTACGCGTTGAAAATTCGAGTGAGGTAATACGGGTTACCTTTAGGAAATCACCTATGTGAGAGAGAAGTGGGGCCGCTTCGAGGAGAATTGTATGAGGCTCAATTCTTAGAACCTCTCACAGAACCAGGCAAAATGTTCAGGGCCATGAATGAACATAGCTATGAGAATTGAACTATGTTAGGACGATACTTGTGTCAAGCATATGATTGGCTACAAAAAAAGCATAACGATTCAAGGACATCGCGTCTATCGACTTGCGAGTAGAGTAAATATGCTTGTATGAGCGAAGGTTCAATGGGCATTCCCACACCTATCGTATGCAATTTTTCGTCTGCCGGACTCTATCACCAAACTCGTCATCAATTTCCTTCATGTGGGGGATTGTTAGAAAAATATGTTGTGTGTGAAGGAAATTGTGTATTTTCCTTATATGAATCGTTTATCATTTGACATAGATTATTGTGGGTTCATGTTCCACTCCATGTGAACTTTGAAATGGTATATCTAGATGTCCAATTTGAGATTGAATGAGAAAGATATGATAGCTCAAAGTGGTGGATCTAAAGTGTAAATTTTAGAATTTAACACCACTATTGATGTCCCATGATTCCTAGATTAATGAGGAATTAATAGGGATCATTACCTTGGGATTAGGGGTTACAAAGTGTGGAATTAAATCCCATGAATACAAGGTAATGACTTCCATATTAATACAAGGATTAATTGGGAAGTCATGACATGGTTGTTGAAGCTATAACTAGAGAAACCCACAACAAATGAAAATAACTTTTTCCATCAATCTTCTCCCCCCCCTTGCAATTTGTTCATCTTCTTTCTTTGGTATCCAAGAAATTTATTCATGATGATTTTATCCAAGCATAGTGAGATTCGCCGAAGATTCTAGTGTGCAAGAATAGTCTGGTCCGTCCGTTTTATCCTGGGAGGCGAACATCCAAAACAACCTCAAGCACAACTCGGTGAAGGGGCGAATTTGTCTTAAGGAGAGTATGTCACACACGACTCGGATAACATCAAGAAGATCATCAAACGAATTTTCTCCTACGGTTTTTTCTCTTTGTCTATGTTTTATTGCAATTTGTATCATTTAATATATTGTAATCTTTTCTCATTTTTGTGCTTTTGTAAGATTTTGTCTAACACAAAGTCCATATTTGAAAAACAGGAATTGCAATGATATAACAAATTATATGGATGAAGAACCTCTAAAATCAAATACAAGGAGCACAGTTATTGATTTTGAGCATCATTTGAGAGTGATCATGACGAAAATGATGGCTAATAAGAGTCATATTTATATCCAATTCTGATGTGAGCTTTATAGATAAAATGCAGATTTAGGATCGAATTTCTCATCTTTTCTATATGAATTGGTGATTGCATTCATATTTGCTCTATGTAGTTTCTTATGTTTTCATCAATCACTATCTTTTTTCTTTTTCTTTTTCTTTTCTAAAGTACTATTTGATAAGTTGAACAACTTTTATTAAGTCTTTGTTTGCCTTTGATTTAATTAGTGCTGGCTTTTCTTGGATTATGCTATTACAGAGCATATAATTGATCAATCTCTCTCCCATTGAAATACTTCCACTATTGTGCCAGTTTTCAAAGAATGTGCTGCTTGAGAAGAAGTTGTTGAGAGCAGTGCTCTATAAGCAGTTGTGTTGGCCTGATTTTAAAATTCTTTGTTTGTAAATTTTGGTCTGCAGATTTTATGTGCTATACATTAAGTTGTGGGCGTGTCGTGTGAGGTAAATATAATTGAATTAGGGAAGATAATGCCTGAGGGCATGCTTGTCTTTGCTTCTATGAATATCTCACTTGCATGCTAGCTAACATATCAAGGGTAACATTATTAGTTCTTTTAACATTCTTTGCTATAAAAAAATGCCACGTGAATCTTGAGTAATTTGATCTCCTTTTCGAACTAAGTGGAGTGAGCACATCGCTTGAATCCTCACCAACAAAGCCATTTGCTTGTAACAATCAGATTTCTCTTTTGTAATCACTTTGTTAAGCATATTATTATTTGTAGCATGTCTTCTCTTACTACATTAATTTTTGTTCACATGCATGTCTTATTCAGAGCAAGTGTTGTTGAACCTATTAGATGTGGTGATTCTGTTATTTCTGAATAGATTTGGTGGCCATCTCAATAGTGTCAACCAGATGATTATGAGCTTTAATATCTATGAAAATACGATCAATTCACACTATATATAAAAATATATCGTTTCCTTGTAAATTTGACATGTGACAATGGCTATCAGCAGGAGTTGCAGTGTAGCTACAAAGAATGTTGAATTTCTTGATGATGAAAAATATGCATACAGTTTTTGAAATGCAAAATTCATCCCAACACAGAAGGTGATTTGTGTCAACTTTAGACCCGAACCCTGGAACTTCATATTAATGTTTTACCTTGCATTGTTATCCAAAACTAGGAGAGGGGGGGGGTAAGGTTAAGAATGTACTCTCTGCTGAAAAGCTATTCATGGTTCATAAGTAAAAAACTCATAGTTCCTCTTCTCCACTTTTGGATGTTATAACCGTTTGAAGTTTGATAAGCGCTTCTAACACTACACAAGTTGAATATGCAACCGGTGGATTATCGATCCCAATACACATAAAATATCTAAATAATCATAATTCTCCTAAATAACCATAGGGGTGGACATAAAATCACAGTTTAATAATTAAATTTTTATTTCTTAATCAATTACAATTATTATACCCCGTCGAGTATCAACGGGTTATTAACTAGTTTATTTTAAAACGAAGCAAAAAAAGTAAATGTAACGTTTTCAATACTGTTTTCAATACTTTTATATTAATAGTACTCACTTGTCATATTTATAATAACTATCCACTTACTATTCTCTACCCCACATTCTCTATGTTACCTCATTTTTTATACTCACAACACCTACTTCATTATACAACTCTCTTTAATTTCTTCCGTACAAGGCCCATTTTATATTTTTTCGGATGAGACGGAGAGAGTATGTTATAACCTTTTGAATCTTCTGTGTTCACATGAGAAATAAATTTGACTATTAAAATTGCTAGTTGGAATTTATGGACCGAGGCAGCAACTCGAGATGGTGGAGAGGGTGGACGGCGAAGCTTCATGGCGGTGTGGAGAGGGTGGATGGCGGCGGTGTGACCGTGAGGGAAGAGAGAGAGATGAGAGATCGTTGTTTAAGGAGAGAGAGAGTTTAGGGCGTAAACGATTTTGGGGGAGGGATAATTTCTATTTATATTTAACCTCAGCGACGGAATTATTTCGCCGGTAGATATTAATTTCAGCGGCAAAATTTAATTCGGTCGGTAGAATTAACTATCACCGACGAAATATTCCGCTTCTGGTTATTACGAAGTCACGGGGATTGATGACTTGACTCTGTTCACCGATGGAAAATTCCACCGCTGTTCACGGGGATTGATGACTTGGCTGGTTAAATAACGACAGCGACGAAATTATTTTGCGGGTATATATTAATTAATTAAAATTATTTTAAATAAAATATAACAAATTTTCAAAAAAATAAATATAAGTCAATAAATATTATTTTTGAAAAATAAATAAATCATAAATTAAAATAAAATATAAATAAACCTAAACAAATTTTAAAAAATTAAATTAACAGCGACGTAATTATTCCGCCGCTACTACCACCACTACCACCACCACCACCACTACTACTACGTACCATCACTACCACTACTACTATATCACTACCCCTACTACCACCACTACTACCACCACCACTATCACTACCACCACCACTACCACCGCTACTACCACCACTACTACCACTACTACCACTACTATTACTACTACCACCACTACCACACCACCACTACTACTATACCACTACTACCACATCTACCACCACCACTATCAGTACCACCACCACTAATATCACTACCACCACTACTACCACTACTATTACTACTACCACCACTACCACCACCACTACTACTACCGCTACTACCCCAACCCCTAAACACTAAACTCTAACCCTAACCCTAAACCCTAAACCCTAAATCTCAAATCTCATATACTTATACCCTAACCCCTAAACCCCAAATCATATACTTATACCCCTAAACCCTAAACTCTAACCCTAACCCCTAAACCCTAAGCCCTAAACCCTAAATTTCAAATATCATATAATTATACCCCAAACCCTAACCCTAAATCATATACTTTATACCCCTAAACCCTAACCCCTAAACCCTAAATCTCAAATCTCATATACTTATATCCCAACCCCTAAACCCTAAATCATATACTTTATATCGCTAAACCCTATATTTATTTATTATTATTTTTTAATTTTTTATTCACTAGGAAATAATATTTTAGACTTTGTTAATTAGTGGTTTTTTTTACAAAAAGGTATATAAAAAAAGATAGAAAAATAAATAAATAAATGAAAGTATATAAATAGAAGAAAAGAGGGACGGACTACCCTATATTTATTTTTTTTTAATTTTTTATTGACTAGGAAATAATATTTTAAAATTTCTTAATTAGTTTTAAAAAAATATAAATTAAATTATCACCGACGAAATTATTCCGTCACTGATAAATAAAAAAAAATATTAAAAACAAAATTAAATTATCACCGACGTAATTATTTCGTCGCTGAATAATTAAAAAGAATTAAAAATTAAATGATATAATCACCGACGGAATTATTTCGTCGATGATTAATTAAAAGAATTAAAAATTAAATGATATAATCACCGACGGAATTATTCCATCGCTGTTAAATTAAAAAAAAAACAAAATTAATTTTCCACCGACGGAATTATTCCGTCGCTGGTTAATTAAAAAAATTAAAAAATATTTAATTACCACCGCCGAATTAATTCCGCCGCTGGGAAAATAAATAGCGACGGAAAATTCCGTCGGTAATCTCGGCGCCAAATTAGTGGCGATATTGAAACGAATATTCGAGGAATATTCGTTTTTAGCGACAGAAACCAGCGGCGAAATCAAATTCTGTTGGTAATATCGGCGCCAAATTTATTCCGTCGCTATTGAATCATTTCCGCCGTATATAGTGACGGAAGAATTCCGTCGGTGGTATTTTCGTCTCTAAAGACACAGTTTCTAGTAGACATGGGCAAATCGGAACCGGAACCGGAACCGGGCGAAACCGGAGAACCGAACCGGAATCAGAACTGGCAGAACCGGAACTGGCAAGAACCAGAATCGACCAGAATCGACAAGAACCAAAATCGTTCGGTTCATGGTTCAGTCTCGGTTCCACTTTTCAGAAAACCGTGAATCGCCGATTTTGGAATCGGAACCGAAACCGGCGGTTCTTACTGAAAATTCAAAAAAAAAAATCAAAATTTGCCCCTTTTTTTACAGCTTTTTCAGTCAATGCCCGTTTTTTTTTCTTTTTACACCTTTTTCAGTAATTAAAAAAAAAATCCTTACCTTTCACCTATAAATACAAATTCACCTCATTACATTTTTTTCACAAAACTCTCTTAACTCTCTCTTAACTTTCACCATCAAATTCAAAGCTCATTACAAATTCTCAAGCTCAAATCACTCACCAACCAACATTCATATTTTCAGCCATTATTCCATTATCCATCCTCATTTTCCATATTTTCATCCCTTTTCATACACACCATCACGTCTTCTTTACTTAGAAATTTAACAAAAAAATGGGTAGCAAGAGCAAAAACAACCAACTTTCTTCATCTTCTCGACTACCACCACCACCAAATGATATTCCCTTTTATGATGGGGGAATGTCGGGGAGAAATCAATGGGAAAATAATGAAGATGAGGAGGTTCAAGTTGGAGACCAATAATTTCCAATACCGCCTTTCATGTCACAACCACAATTTGTAGGAACTCCAAGTACTAAAGAAAGTGATGCACATAACCTGCCACCAGTACCACCACCAACTGCACCAAGAGGAAGGGGTCGCGGTCTTCATGGAGGTGGTCGACAAGGTCAACTGCATGAACCTAAAATTCGTGAACCGAAGTCCCCAATTTTTATTCATCACTTTAGGAAGGAGCTCGGAGTGGACAAACATGGTGAGGAAGTTTGGAAAGTGATATGTAACTATTGTGAAAATATTTATACTTGGAGGGATGGCAATGGATACGGCACTTATACCAAGCATGTTCGAGTTCATCATCCTACCGAATATGGCATAGATCCAACTCAAACACAACTCCAAGGAGTTTCGACTTCTTCGATTGGCGCTTTAGGTACGTCTTCTTCTTCCACCACTACATTTCAGTATAGTGAACAAAACCATAGAAGAGGTATGGCAAAATTTGTTTGTGTTAAATGTCTTTCCTTTAGTTTTGCCGATGATGAATTCTATGAAGATTTTGCTAAACTCTCTCTTAACCCCGCTGCAAAAAGAATACCACGTAGAACTCTGACACGTGATATTGCAAAAATAGTCAGGGAATATAAATATGGTTTAATACAAACATTTGCTAATTTATCTCAACAAGTTTCTATTTGTTCGGATATATGGAGTGATAATCGTTGTGAACATTTTTATATGGGAGTAACTTGTCATTGGATTGACAATTCTTGGACCATTCAAAAGAGATTGATTGCATATAGAGATTTTGATGATGAGCATATCGTACACAATATTGCACTTAAACTACAAAGTATTTTACAAGAATATAATTTAGTTACTAAAAATTTTTCAATGTCTTTTGATAATGCTAGCTCTAATACTGCAAGTTTACCGGAGCTAATTGGTATTTGGAAACCGGTATTAGGTGGAAATTTTTTTCTATTAGATGTTTTTGTCATATTTTAAATTTATGTGTGCAAGATGGTCTATCTGCTTTACAAGATTCAATTATTCCTATTAAACGAGGTATACGGTTTATTATGAGAAAAAGTTCCAATAAAAGGAAATGGAGAGACTATTGCAAGGAAAATGATATCCGTCCCAAAAAAATTTCAAATGATGTTACAACTAGGTGGAATTCTACCTATAAACTTTTAGCGGATTCTTTTCTTTATAAGGAACAAATTTGCTTGTTTTTTGTCTTCCGTTGGTTACAAATACACCCTATTTCCTCATCAATGGAGTGCTTGTGCAAGCATGATCAAATTGTTGAAAAATTTCAAGGATGCCACTGTCATGTTATCCAGTACGTATTATCCTACTTCTAACTTAGTTGTTGATCATAGTACCATTATTTCGGGTACATTTTGTGAATTTAAAGATGATCCCATAATTGGTCCAGCTATTGTTAGCATGAAGGAAATATGGTTGAAATATTTTGAGACAATTCCAAGTATTTTTTTAATTGCAAAAATTTTAGATCCAAGGGTTAGAATGGATGGTTTGGAACAACTTCTTACATATTACTATCTCAACTTGTTTGATGCAAATGATCCCCGTTTTCCAAATATTGATCAAATATTGTTTGATGCGAAAAATGAATTTTTAAATGTTTTTAAAGAGTACAACTCAATTTATGGTGGTGCTAGTACAAGTGAGGCTCCTCCTCGTCAAACTAGCGAAACAGACAACTCTTTTTTGACTTCTTTTTATGGAAATAGAAAGCGCTCTAGAGGAAGCGGTTCTAATGCGGAATTTGAAAAATATTTGAACACGGAATTTGAATATGATGATGAGGTTGAATTTAAAATTTTACATTGGTGGTCCAAGAGGGTGAGTTCTTATCCTATTGTGATGTATTCCATGACGAAGCTGCAGCTAGGAGGCCCTGTACGTCGTGCGACAGAACTGAACAACGATGGCACGACTCGTGCTAATTAGCACGAATCGTGCTTGAATCCTGTATGACTATTTTTTTCTTCACGCCTCGTATCACGACTGTTTAACCAAGGAACGACTCGTGACGCCAGGAACGACTCGTGACGCCAGGAACGACTCGTGCCCGACGCGTTTTGACGGATTCCGATTGATTTATTTCCTGTTTTAACGTATTTTAATTAGGTCTGTTTTCCTTTTTCCTTTTCCAAGTTATTTTAGGGTTTGTGGGAGTATTTATACTTGTTCTCTAGAATTGAAAAACACTTATGATTTTATCAATTAAATTCCTTTGCAAGTTTGCAAGTTTATTGTGTTCCTCTTAAAGTCATCAATTGGCTTTTCCAATAATCTTCTTCGGTTGATTATTAGATTAAATTCTTTTGCGAGAAGTTTAATCATATCCCTTTGTTCGTTAATCGATTTTATTCCTTTTGCGAGGATTGAATCGATTATCTTTTATTTTTTTAGTTTCGCTGCGTTTACTTTACATCAGTTGGTATTAGAAATCGGCCGATCCTAGGGTTCTTTGACGAGTAGATGGCTGCCGAGGAAGGTAACAACGGAGATATCACTCTTTCCACAATCCTTGATGCTTTGAATCGCAATGAACAAGCTGCGAGAGAAGGGCAAGAGCATCTAGTGCATCAACATAGAGAGTTGATTGATGTTTTGAGAGGATTGCATGTTGGCAATGGGGATAGAGGACGTCGGGATGATCCAGAGGAGGACGACAACCGTCGCCCGGCTGGAGGATTTCGTGAAGAGAGACGAAGAGAGGATGATAGGCCCGTCGACTACCGGCCTAAAATTCGTGCTGACATTCCTTCTTTTTCAGGTAACTTGGGTATTGAGGAATTTTCAGATTGGTTGATAGAGGTGGAAAAATTCTTCACTTTGATTAGAGTTGAGGAAGATAGAAAGGTTCCCTATGTTGCTTACAAGTTACGAGGCGGTGCCTCCGCATGGTGGGAGACCTTAAACCGACAATGGAGGAGAGAGGGCCAACGACCAATCGATCGTTGGGATAATATGAGGTTTGAGTTAAGAAGACAATTTCTCCCTGAAGATCATGAACAGCAATTATGTGAAAATTTTGTCTTGTACTCAAGGGAATCCAACGGTGGAGGAATATGCTAGGGATTTTTATGATCAAGCGGCTCGCACTGATATGTTTAAATCCGAGGAAAAACAGGTGGCAAGGTTTGAATTGGGTCTTCGGGTAGCTATTAAAAATCGGGTGGAATTGTTTACTCATCATTCTTTAGCCGACGTGATTTCTAGAGCTACAAAGGTGGAGCGACAACTTGCCTCTTCTACTACTACACGGTTTGGCGAGTCTTCTGCTGTGGGTACTAATGGGAGATTTGTTGGTACTCATTTCTCTCCGGCTCAGAATAAAGTGCAATCCCCACCTCCAAAACCGGTTGAAGTTGTGCCGCCAACCCCCACGGCATTGCAAACCCTACTGTAAGTAAACCTCCTACCACTAATTTGGGGCATCAAACTCCTAATCCTTATGCTAAAACTTTTGGTAATAAATGTTTTAAGTGTGGGCAAGTAGGCCATACGTCTAGTGGTTGTCCTCTTCGTAAGAGTGCTAATGTGGTGGATCATGATGATGATGTTGAGGAGGATGATGGCCCGGTTTATTGGGAGGATCCCAATGATGAGGAGGAAGGTGTCGAGACTCATGAATCTTTGGTGGTTAATCGGTTGATGTTAACTACCCCTAGTGAAAAAGAGGATTCGGCTCGGCATAGTATTTTTCGCACCAAAGGGAAGATTAAAGATTGTGATATTCATATTATTGTTGACAGTGGGAGCAGTGAGAATTTGATTGCACGTGACATGGTGGTTAAGTTGAAGCTTGACGTGAAGACACACCCATCACCTTATTCCGTTGGGTGGATTAATGCCGTTGGTAAGATTAAGGTACATGAACAGTGCCTTGTCCCTTTCTCTATTGGTCGTTATAATGATACTATTCTGTGTGATATAATTGATATGACTGCTTGCAATTTGTTGGGGGAGGCCTTGGCAATTTGATCTTAATATCATACACATGGGTAAGGAGAATGTTATTAGCTTCAAGAAGGATGGGGCACGTTTCAATTTATGTCCCTTGAAAGTTAAGGGTTCTCTTATCAAGGGAAAGGCTAAACCTATTATCTCTTTATGCCTTTGTCCTTTGAATTTATGGATGATCTTGTTGATGCTCCTTGTATTTTTGCTGTGGTTCATAAGGATGTTGTAGGGGGTGTTAGTGTGGTTCCTGTTTCTTTGCAGTCACTTTTGGTTGAGTATAGTTCTATTATTCCTGATGATTTACCACCGGGGTTACCTCCTTTACGTAACATTCAGCATAATATTGATTTGGTCCCGGGGGCATCTCTTCCTAATCTTCCACATTATCGTATGAGTCCAGCTGAACATGACATTTTGAGGGAGCAGGTGGAAGATTTATTGAAAAAGGGCTATATTCAGGAGAGTTTGAGTCCTTGTGCAGTTCCAGCCCTTCTTGTGCCTAAGAAGGATGGCACTTAACGTATGTGCGTTGATAGTCGAGCCATCAACAAGATTACGGTCAAGTATCGATTCCCTATTCCTCGCCTTGATGATATGTTGGATATGCTTCGTGGTGCTAATGTTTTTTCTAAAATTGATTTGAGGAGTGGGTATCATCAAGTTCGTGTTCGTCCGGGTGATGAATGGAAGATTGCTTTCAAGACGAAGGAGGGGTTGTATGAATGGTTGGTTATGCCTTTTGGTTTATCTAACGCTCCTAGCACTTTTATGCGTTTGATGAATCAAGTCTTGAAACCATTTAAAGGTAAATTTCTTGTTGTTTATTTTGATGACATCTTGATTTATAGTAAGTCCGAGGAGGAGCACCTTGAACACATCAAAGCAGTTTTGCTGGCTTTGAAGGAGAAAGAGTTGTACATTAACCTCAAAAAGAGTAGTTTTATGCTTAACAAACTATTATTTTTGGGTTATATTGTTTCTGCAGATGGCATTCATGTGGATGAGGACAAAGTTCGGGCTATTCGCGATTGGCCTATTCCGACTACGGTTAGTGAGGTACGGAGTTTTCATGGTCTTGCTACTTTTTATCGTCGCTTTATTCGAGATTTTAGTACTATCATGGCTCCTATTACTGAATGTTTGAAGAAAGGGAAATTTTCTTGGGGCGATGAGGCGACTTCTGCTTTTGCTTTGATTAAGGAAAAGTTGACTAGTGCTCCACTTTTAGTTTTACCGGATTTTTCTAAACCTTTTGAACTTGAGACGGATGCTTCTGTTGTTGGCATTGGGGCTGTTTTGATTCAAGAAAAGCGTCCGATTGCTTTTATGAGTCAAAAGTTGGAAGAGTCAAAACAGAAGTGGACAGTATATGAGCTTGAATTTTATGCGGTGGTGCAAGCCATAAAACATTGGGAGTATTATTTACTTCATCGAGAGTTTATTATTCATACTGACCATGAAGCCTTGAAGTACATGAATGGCCAGAAGTCTTTGAATCGAATGCATGCAAGGTGGGTGGCTTATCTCCAACAGTTTACATTATTTGTTATTATCCACAAGAGTGGTAGCCATAACAAGGTGGCGGATGCATTGAGCCGTAGGGCATGTTTGTTGGTGACTATGCATAACCTTGTTGTGGGTTTCGACTGTCTCAAGGAGTTATATGAGACAGATCTGGATTTTGCGGAAGATTGGGCGAGATGTTGTGATGGTGGTAATTATGGGTCTTTTCTCTTACAAGATGGGTTTCTCTTTTACATGGATCGATTGTGTATTCCTCAAGGCTCGGTTCGTGAGAGTCTTATCAATGAGATTCACAAGGATGGTCATCATGGCATGGACAAGATGGTCGAGTTGGTTACAAGGAGTTACTTTTGGCCACAGATTCGGAAGGACACTCATAAGTTTGTGCGGAAGTGTATGGTTTGTCAATCTAACAAGGGCCATGTTCAAAATACGGGTTTGTATACTCCTTTGCCTATTCCTGAGGGTCCTTGGGAAGATCTTTATATGGATTTTATACTTGGTTTGCCTCGCACACAACGTGGCAATGATTCAGTTTTTGTGGTTGTTGATCGTTTCTCTAAAATGTCTCACTTCATTCCTTGTCGTAAGACTTCAGATGCTTGTCATGTTGCGGGCTTGTTTTTCAAAGAGGTGCTGCGTTTGCATGGAGTGCCTAAGACTATTACTTCCGATCGTGACACGAAATTTTTGAGTCACTTCTGGCGTACTTTATGGGGCTTGTTCCGCACAGAGTTACAGTTTAGTAGTGCTTTTCATCCTCAGACAGATGGGCAAACGGAGGTGGTTAATCGTTCCTTGGGTAGTATGCTTCGTTGTTTGTGTGGTGACAATCCTAAGAAGTGGGATTTGATGTTGGCTACAGCTGAGTTCGCCTTCAATAATACTCCCAATCGCACTACCAAGAAGTCCCCTTTTGAGATTGTGTATCAACGCTCCCTACTCATACACTTGGTTTGGTTCCTTTACCAAAGCTTCCGATGTTTAGCATCGCTGCTGAGCATATGGCGGAGAAGTGTGATGAGGTGCAAAGGGAGGTTGTGAATAACATTGAAGATTCCAATGTGATGTACAAAACAGTCGCGGACAAGAGGCGTCGCTTGAAGGAGTTCTCTGTTGGTGATTTGGTTATGGTTCACTTGCGTAAGGAGCGTTTTCCTCAAGGGACCTACAGCAAGCTTCACCCCAAGAAGATCGGGCCATGCAAGATTTTGACGAAGATTAATGCCAATGCTTATGTTGTGGATTTGCCGGATGGGTGGAACATTTCTCCCACGTTTAATGTTTAACATTTGGTTGAGTTCTACCCAGATGTGCCCCTTTATTTGGACGATGATTCGGGGACGAATCCATTTGAAGTGGGGGAGAATGATGTATTCCATGATGAAGCTGCAGCAGACTGGGAAGGAGGCCCTGTACGTCGTGCGACAGAACTGAACAACGATGGCACGACTCGTGCTTGAATCCCGCACGACTATTTTTTTCTTCACGCCTCGTATCACGACTGTTTAACCAAGGAACGACTCGTGACGCCAGGAACGACTCGTGCTCGACGCGTTTTGACGGATTTCGATTGATTTATTTCCTATTTTAACGTATTTTAATTAGGACTGTTTTCCTTTTTCCTTTTCCATGTTATTTTAGGGTTTGTGGGAGTATTTATACTTGTTCTCTAGAATTGAAAAACACTTATGCTTTTATCAATTAAATTCCTTTGCAAGTTTGCAAGTTTATTGTGTTCCTCTTAAAGTCATCAATTGGCTTTTCCATTAATCTTCTTCGGTTGATTATTAGATTAAATTCTTTTGCGAGAAGTTTAATCATATCCCTTTGTTCGTTAATCGATTTTATTCCTTTTGCGAGGATTGAATCGATTATCTTTTATTTTTTTAGTTCCGCTGCGTTTACTTTACATCATATTGTTTCTAGGATAGCAAGAGAAATATTTACTTCTCCCGCATCAACGGTTTCGGTTGAGCACGCTTTTAGCATTGGTGGAAATATAGCGGATCCGCAACGTGCAAATTTACGGTCAAAAATTTAGAAAATCAAAATTTGTTGAATGATTGGGTCAAAGCGGAGAAAAGAGATTAAGAGCCAAAGTTTTCCTCATCCGATGAAGATTTCTTTGATACAACATCTGAAAGTGACGACAACAATGACACAATCCCAATGGCCCCAATGTAAGTTGATGTAATTTATATAGTTTAATTTGTATAATATAATTTGTTACTTTGTTTTATTTTATATATTAGGATTTTTTTTGTTGTGATTAGATTGTTATAATTTAAATAAATATTGTAAAATACTAAGAACGAGATTAAGGCTCCTTATGTCCTCCCTTACTAATAAAAGGGCAAGGTTGGTTGTCCCCCTCATTGTAACATTTTATCAATTATTAATAAAATTTAAGGGTACCGACCCTTTTTCTTTTATAAAATCTGTTAAAATAATTATTTATTATTCATCTTTATCCAAATTCGTTAGATCTTAACAGTTTTGATGGCTTAAAAGAGAAGAAAAGGAAAAGGAAGTGACCAAAGTGCACTGACCAAACTTTGGGGTTGCTTGAATTTGGTTATGGACGGTCGCCCACTTCTCTTGGGTGGTCGCCCATGCGTGCAGAGGTTTTTGGCATTGCTTGAATTTGGTTCTGGGCGGTCGCCCACTTATCTTGGGCAGTCGCCCATGTGTGTAGAGGTTTTTGACATTGCTTGAATTTGGTGTTGCCACTGATCTTGGGCGGTCGCCCACCCGTACAGCTTCCGAAAAAAAAAGGACCAAAATAGAACCAGAAAACCATGGAACTGGAACCGGAACGGGCAGCAAGGAACCGGAATCGGGAACCGGTTTTTGGCGGTTCCATCTCGGTTCCCCCCTTTCTCGAAATCGGAACTGACGGTTCGGAACCGGGAACCGGTTGCCCATGTCTTGTTTCTAGTAGTGTGAGCCATAAAAGAAACAGGGGTAGCAGTTGCAACAATGGTCATAATGGGAGGAGAAGAAGTAGGTGTTATCATGGGAGAAGTTTCCACGGCAACACGTGAAGTAGCACTAGGTGCAAGGCTTGGTGAAATGTCCATGTGGTAGGTGTTTGAGGTTTTGGTGGTTGTTTTGGACGGAGAGGCCATGGAGATTGTTGGGAATTTTGGAAATGGATTTTGACCTAGGTTGGGAAGAGAGAGACTCTGACCGAGGGTTTAAAATGGGGAGAGAGAGACGGTTTAGGAGAGTGATAAGAGAAGAAGGAGTAAAAATAGGAGGGTGGTTAAGGATTTTAGATAGGGAACAAACCTTAAATATGATAAGACATTTGAAGTCTTATCCAACTTAACCCCTATAAACCCTCTCAACAACCTCTACAATTTAGCTCTCTTATTTAAACTTAAACACTCACCCTAATTAACCCCAACAACCAAAACAGCCATTCGGCCATAATTAAAAAAATATACGTAAACAAGGGTAGTAAATCTATCCTAAAATAATGGACAACAAATATCAATATTATAGGAATTTTTACTAGACAAAGTTTACCAAGAAATAAATGAAACTAGTTGAAGATGTTTTCAAAATCGTAAACTCTTTAAAAACAAGACTTTCAGATTTTAAAAAATTAATCAACAATTTTCGAAAATAAAGAATAAAAACTAATATAGCACACACTAATATGTTAAGGCAATGATGGTAACACACAGAATAACATATAAGATAAACATCCCCTTGATAAATATATTCATTTTCAAACAAGCTTAGCAATTTCAAGCACTTTAGGCATAACAAATCCTTTTCAAGTACTTCGCTTGATATAAAAAATCAATACACTTCTTTAAACAAGGAAGCATCATAGTAACGAGCTCCGTGCCCCGAGTTTTATTTCAAGTGTAAAGATATAATGTTTTACGCCTTTCAAGTAGGGTACACTGTAGTAGCGAGCTCAATCTCCCTAATACTAAGCATAAATCACCTCATACATTCTCATTGGCAAGAGTACATCGTCGCAGCGAACGCCGTGCCCCTAGCTCGAGAGCATAGTATGAAAAAATTGCCTCTTTGCCTTTTATTTATCACATAGAGTGATTAGTGACTTTGTCACTATAAGCATATGAAAGGGAATGATATCAAACATGTTAACCCAGGTGACAACCTACCATAACAAAAAGGTCAACATGTGCCACGGTAAGAACTAAGCTTACCAAATTAAAAGAAAATAAAATCATTTTTTTTAAAATATACAAAAAAAAATACACTAATATACAAGTGTTACCCTAAGTGATAACATCACCTGAGGTAGTACTGACAAACAGATTCAGAGATTACAAAGACCAAGAGATCTTTTCAAACTAGAAAATCTCTCATGGTCTAAGGCCAATGTAAAGATGTCAGCCAATTGATACTTAGTATCAATATGATCAATGTGAATTAGGCCTTTATCTACCATATCTCTAAGAAAATGATGACGTATATCTATGTGCTTAGTACGGGAATGCTGAACAGGATTTTTTGAAATGTTGATAGCACTCAAGTTATCACAGTACATAGTCAAAGAATTACTCTCAAGGCCATAATCATCTTGCATATGTTTTAGCCAAATAAGTTGTGAGCAATAACTACCAGCTGCAACATACTCAGATTCATCCGTGGAAAGAGAGACACAGTTTTGTTTACGACTATACCATGATACTAAACTGTTACCCAAGTAAAAACACCCCCCACTAGTACTCTTCCTATCCATATCCCCCGCCCAATCCGAGTCGCTAAAGCCTACCAAATTGGTGTTAGTATCCTTACTAAACCAAATCCCTAATTCACTAGTTCCAGAAACATATTTAATTATTTTTTTTACAGAATTAAGGTGGGAGACTTTAGGATTGGCTTGATAACGTGCACAAATGCACACGCTAAATATGATATCAGGACGACTAGAAGTGAGATAGAGAAGGCTACCTATCATGGAACGATATAAAGTAGGATCAACATCCTCACCTACTTGGCCTCTACCAAGTTTAAGAGATGAACACATAGGAATCTTAGAGCTCTTTGCCCCCTCCAACCCAAACCTTTTCACCAAGTTTTTTGCATACTTGCTTTGTGAAAAAAATATCCCTTCATTTGATTGTTTCACCTGCAAGCCTAAGAAGAATGTTAACTCACCAATCATGCTCATTTCAAATGTTGACGTCATAGCCTCTACAAAATCTTTTTAAAAAAATTGAGACGTAGAGCCATAGACTATGTCATCAATATATATTTGAACAATGACTAGTTCTTTTCCATGCCTTAAAATGATAAAGTCCTATCCGCGTCACCTCTTGTAAAACCATATTCAAGTAAAAAAGAGGTTAAGCGACCATACCACGCACGTGAAGCTTGTTTCAAGCCATATAGGGCTTTATCAGGTCTATATAAGTGGTTTGGTTGATGAGGATCTTCAAAACCTTTTGGTTGTTCAACATAAATTTCTTCATTTAAATAAAAATTTAAAAAGGCAGCTTTAACATCCATTTGAAACAAGGTAATTTTTAGATAACAAGCTATTGCCAAGAGGAGTCTTATAGATTCTATTATTGCTACGGGAGCAAAGGTCTCATCAAAGTCAACATCTTCTATTTATGTATAACCTTGAGACACGAGACGTGCTTTGTTCCGAACAATATTTCCTTGCTCATCCGATTTATTTTTGAAAATCCATTTTGTACCAATTACATTAGTGTTAATAGGACGTGGTACTAAGAACCAAACTTCATTACGAGCAAATTGTTCAAGTTCCTCTTGCATGACTTGTATCCAAAAATTATCTTTTAAAGCTTCTAAAACATTCTTGGGTTCTAAAGAGGAAACAAAACAAGAGTATTTTACCTTATGGTATGTGGTGTACATGCACACATACCTCACCATTTCACGGTAGCTAATAGGCTCTTTGTTCCTTGCTCGTACCCCTTCATCCGCTTCTCCAATAATCTGAGAAGAAGGATGATTTCTTCTGATCCTAGCTGGTGGATCCCTTCTTAAATCTCCATGCATATCAACACATCATCAGACTGTTCATCATTTTCAATTACTGGACTGGCTTCAGGTGATACCTGAGATGCTATCCCTTTAGTGGCAACACTCTGGTCAGAACCCATGGTATCACTTGCTTTACTTTGTTCCTCCAGCTCTTCCAGCAATATTAATGGAGATTTCTGCACTCCATCACCTGTAACACTTGCTAAGTCATCAAAAACAACGTTAACTGATTCTTGAATGGTTTTTAACCTAAGGTTATAAACCCTATATGCTCGACTATTCTGAGCATACCCAAGAAATATTGCATTATCACTTTTAGAGTCAAACTTGGCTAAGTAATCCCGATCATTTAGAACAAAACACACACACCCAAATATATGAAAATAATGAACTTTTGGTATCCTACCATTCAAAATTTCATATGGTGTCATAGTTGTACCGGGTCTTAGAAACACTCTATTGGCCGTGTGACAAGTCGTGCTTAAGACCTCAGCCCAAAACCTTTTTGAAATCCTTTTTGAAAACAACATCACACGAGCCATTTCAAGCAAGGTCCTATTTTTTTCTTTCTGCCACCCCATTTTGTTGAGGTGTTTTAGGAGCAGAAAACTCATGTTTAATTCCTATTAATTCACAAAAGGTTGAAAACAAATAATTATCAAACACTTTACCATGATCAGACCTAATTCGCATGATAAGAGCACAAAACATATTTTTGATTTTAGCATGTAAGATCTTAAACTTTTCAAAAGTTTCTGGTTTTTCTTTCAATAAATACACCCAAGTGAATCTAGAAAAATCATCTACTATGACAAGAATAGCTCTTACCACTGGACCCATTAAATCCATATGTAAAAGTTGGAAACAGTGGGTTGTTCCAGAGTACTCCTCATAATGTTGGGTAGCACTATGGGCAACACGTGTATGTTTACCTTTGAGACAATCCTCACATATGATTTTCTTACTTATGTCCAGGTTAGGAATACCACTTATAGCTTCTACCTTAAGAAGTTTCACAATGTTACGAAAATGGACATGACCCAAATTTTGATGCCACAAGGTAGCATCATCAACTCTCACAGAATGACACACTTGTTTATCCTCAACAAGATAACAGTTATTACTTGACCTAGTACCTGACATAACACAGTTATTGGTACAATCAAAAACTTCACAAGTGTTCTTATTGAATTTCACTTCAAGATTGTCATCACAAAGTTGGCTAATACTAATTAAATTAGTTACAATTCCATCAACATGCAAAATATTTTTCAAATAAGGAAATCCAGGTATATTCAGAATGCCTTTTCCTACTATATTACTCTGGCCACCACCACCATATGTTACACTACCACCTTGAATAGGTTCATATTCCTTTAAAAACATTTTTTCCCGTCATAAGACGTGAGCAACCACTATCAAAATACCATGAACCTTCAACATTGGTCTTTAAAGCAGTGTAAACAACATCACATCTCAGATTAGATTTAGGTTTCCATGATTTCTTAATTGAATTAATTCCCTTCTGACTGCAAGTGATATATGAAGTGCTAGGCAACACTTTAGGTAGCACTGATGAACTGGACTGTTTCTTTAAAAGAGTTTTACAATTATTTTTCAAATGTCCAGTAGAGTAACAATAGTTACATACTCTGACTTTGTCAGAGATCTTATCAGAAGACAAAAGTTTAATATTATCCCTTTCTTTAACAAAAACCATTTTATCTTCTTTACTAGCCAAAGTAGATGTAATAGCATTTAAAGACTCTTGAAAACCTATACCTGCCTTGAGTGATTTTCTCAACCCAAGGATCTCATCCAACTTGGAAGAACCCGTGTTGAGTTTTTTAAACGTGGCTTCGGCTAGAGTCAGTTTGGCCTTGACTTTGTCCAGCTCGGCATCCTTTTTTGTGAGTTGGACTTCCAACTTAGTCATGCCATCAGTCAGATCTTGAATCTCTTTGGGCAGGAACACCACCTTTTTGTTCTCTTTCTTCTATTCATCAAGCAATTCTTTGCAAAGGTTCTTAAGACCACAAATGAGTTCATCCTTGCTGAACTCATTACTTTGTTCACCCTCTTGTGAACTACCTGCATCCATGTTAACAGAACCCACAAAACAAACAACAATTAAACAAAGATTGGTATACCTGCTGGATGATATCTCAAGTGCTATCCCAGCTTGGATATCACTTGAGGTATCACTGTCAGTGTCCGAGTCACAATTTGTGACCATCATCGCTATTTGGTCTGAATCTTCAGATTGATTGGTCTCCTCATCTTCATTGTTACTGAGGGATACCCATAGGTTCTTCCCCATCTTCCTTAGAGTGTTAGCACACTCGTTTGAGTAATGACCCCACCCAGAGCATGCGTGACATTGAATTGACTCAAGGTACTTTGGATTAGATCTAGATTGATCTGATGATGCTCTTCTTATGGGACCACCTTTTTGAGTAGATGGAAATGTCCTCTTCAGCATTGAATTGTAAACCTTGGTTTGTTGCTCTTTAGCCTTAACATGCACATTTTCTTTGTTAAACTTTCTTAACATAGATTTATATTTCCTAGCAAGTAAGGCAACACTAGCATCATCACCTAATTCCTTAAAAATTTCGTCATCCTCATCATTTGATAATCTTGAGGATTGAACTTTTAAAGCAACACTCTTGCCTTTAGAAGCTTCACTTTGCTCAGCAAGGTTTGACTCAAAAATTTTCAAAATGCTCATTAAGGAATTGATGTTCAAAGTAGAAAGGTTGTGAGCCTCTTCTATAGATGAAACCTTCATATTAAAATGCTCAGGGAGAGTTCTAATAGCCTTTGAAATCAATTATTTATTTGTAAAAGGTTCACCTAAAAGTTGACACTCATTAGCAATGTCAAACAATTTTTTAAAATAAGAGGAAATGGTACCATTTTCACCCATTCTCAACCTTTCAAACTTGCTAGTAACACCTCTAAGTTTGTTTTCACGCACACTAGAATCACCTTCACAAAACCTTTGTAAAATATCCCAAGCTTCCTTAGCTGTGGAACAATTTTGAACTAGTTTAAAAATGTGCATGCCAACCCACTCAAAAATAGCATTAAGAGCTTTCTCATTGTAGTTAGCTAGGACAATCTCTTCATTAGTCCACTCGACTTCAGGTTTAAACTGAATGTCACCATCCTCATCTGGAGGTAACAGTGCAAGAGAGTATCCATTATCTACATATCGCCACGCTTGAAGACCAATAGATTTGATATGCGAGCGAAGACGAATCTTCCAATATGCATAATTTGAACCATCTAATACAGGAAGACGTTTTTGGTTTGAATTTGCATGATCAAAAGCCATGACGCTGGATCTAGCACTTAGTATGTCAAGTGATAGGATCTGATACCAATTGAAATTGTCATGGCCTGAAACACAAGTGATATCAAAGGTGATAACAGCACTTGAGATAGCACTTGAGATAGCACACACACACTTCGAAAATAAAAACAATTTTGAAAAGAGATTGCAGCGAAAAATAACACCAAAATTGTTTTTCTCAAGTTATATAATTATATAACTTGAGGATGCCTCTTAGGCAAGACTTTATAATCACTATATAAATTAATTACAAAAGCCGAAAGTGTTCCCTATAACTAATACAATGTAAGTTCTATGGAACAAGAGATAAAGAACGAATTCCAATCCTAGCCAACACACAACTTGAAACCAAGGTAATCAAGTGTGAAAATTATATGGGAGGATGGAACAAATCGAACCAACTAAGAACTCTATCTCTATATGCTTGAAGGTGTGTAAAATTGGCATATCTTGAAGTGTCCCCTTCAATGCATATTTATAGTCTTCAAGCGTCTTGAAGGCTACTTAAACTAACAGCCTTGGGTTGTCTTGATCGTGTAGGGAGAGTGGAGAGATAGTTGGGCTTGTTCCTCACTTCATGCACCAACATCCCACAATTGTAGCAACCGTATCTTGGTGCCAAGTCCGTGCTTTCTCACCTGCACTCTCTTGCCTTCTCAGTCTTGTACTTTATAATAAACAACAACAATCTCTCTTGACTTGGTCTTCCACGTTTTGATTCAGCAACAAAGTAAATGGACCAAGCAAAGTTATTCGTAAATTTCTCATTTACGTATAACTCCTTCAACAACTTCATTCCTTGGTTCTAGCAATTGATCCAACCATGTTATATCCTGAAATATGAACTTACAACATACACTAAACAGATCATATTATCACATTAGTACATAAACAATTTAATCAAGAAATGTGTAACTATATAATTTCCAGCACATGAAATCATTTGGGAAATCATCTGAAAAGTGCTGAAATCAGATCACTTAGGATATCATCTGCGTTTTACACTAACACTTTCCATTACAGTGAAAGGCAGGACTAACAATCAATAGGCCTATAGGGGAGTTAGAGCCGTTCGCAAAGGGAATTCTTAATTAGCGAACCCCATTAACTAGCTTTATGACCGATTTGACGGTGGGTTGGCTTTGACCGGGTAGACAAGGCCTTTTTTACCAAAGTCGGACCGAACTCTTTACCTACGTCACCTGACTTTATCCGACGCATATTAGCTTAGTGCGCTTAAAAGGCCGGTTTTTCTTCCTCCCTGGCCGCCACTTTCCTTACCTTACCCCCGCTACACTCTCACTCCAAGCAAGGGTGGCATATATGGGATCAAGCCATTGCGGTTTCCTCTTTTGTGGACGCACCGGAATATGACCCGGGATGGGAATCTAAATCATTCTCCGGCGAGCTTTCTCTCTAAAGCCAAAGATGACCCAAGACAAGGTGCAACTGTTGGCATCGCAGGTTTCATTAATTTTCTTCCATTCCATCCTCGACGAAAAGAAAGCTTGAGAATCCTTGATTCAACATTAAGAGCATTAAGCCCAAAAAGAGGGAGCTTGAACTCGAGGCTTTTTGAGTTCATGAAAAAAGAAAAGAGATAGAAGAAACTTCACCTTCTATCAATGAAGATCAATCCTTAACGAGCGGCCTTCCCAAAGTAAGGTAGTTAAGAAGCTAGTAGTCTTTGCAGCTAGAGATGTGAAGGGTACGAACAACTATGTAATATGTTGTTGGCTTTACATGTTTGGCCAACGACTAATATATGGCTTCCTGGCATAATTTTGTGTCTTATTTCTTAATAATCTAAGCATAAAAACATTCAAGGGCGGAAAGCATGGGTACCTCTGGCACCCGCCCCTGTTTTATTCGCTCAATATTTATTTGTACTTGACATTATAGAATAGTATTATTTGTAAAAGAACATTATCCCATATCGGGAATAAACAAGACTTGTCTCTAACATATAAGGATCCTGGGCTACTCTCCTTAACACCAATTGGTTTTAAGGTGGAACCTCAGACTTTATCATGGTATCAATTGGTTTTAAGGTGGAACCTCAGACTTTATCATGGTATCAGAGCTGGTCCATTACACGTGCAGGCCCAACGGCCCACGATGAACCCTCCACGCCACCCACCATCCAGTCCACGTTGTAAGCCTTTGGCAAAGCCCGGCTACACGTGAGGGGGCGTGTAAGAGAACATTATCCCATATCGGGAATAAACAAGACTTGTCTCTAACATATAAGGATCCTGGACTACACCCCTTAACACCAATTGGTTTTAAGGTGGAACCTCAGACTTTATCATTATTGTTGTTGGAAAAATTCGTTATATGTGAAGGAAATTGTGTATTTTTCTTACATGAATCGTTTGTCATTTGACAAAGATTATTGTGGGTTCATGTTCCACATTGTGAGAACATGAAAATGAAATATCTAGATGTCAAATTTGGTATTGGATGAGAAAGATATGATAGCTCAAAGTAAGTGGGTTAAAGTGTAACTTTTAGAAGTTAACACCACCATTGATGTCCCATAATTCCTAGATTAATTGAGGGATTAATATGGATCATTACTTTGAAATTTGGGGTTACAAAGTTTGGTATTAAACTTCATGAATAGAAAGTAATGAGTCTCATATTAATACTAAGATTAATTGGATATTCATGTGAGAGTTAGTGGAGCTATAAGTAGAGAGACCCACAATAATGAAAGTTGATTTTTCTTTTTCCATCAATTCTCCATCTCCTCTTGTAATTTGTTATCTTCTTCCTTTGACCTCCTAGAGAAATATCCATGGTGATTTTGTCCAAGCATAGGAAAATTTGCCGGAAAACTTAAGTGCAAAGTTGTTCCGGTTCATCCGTTCTATCCTGGGAGACTAACGTCCATTGAAGGCCTCGAGCACTCGTAGTGAGGGGGCGAATTAGTCTTAAGGAGAGTGTCTAACACGGCTCGGATTCAAGCAAATTCAAAACGACGACTTACGGTTTTTTCTTTGTTAATTTTTCTGTTGTATATTGTATTTCAATTTTATTGTAATTCTTTTTCTTTTGTGCTCGATTGTTTAGATTTGTCTAACAATCTTAAGACTAATTCGATATTTGAGAATGGATTACAGATTTGAGAATCCGGTGGAGCGGCGGCCACGGGAGAAAAGATAGAAAACGATGGAAGAGGCGGATGGAAGAAAATTCCAGCAACTTTTTGCAATGACCAGCTGTGGTAAAATTGCAATTCCGGATTCGTTAACCGTTGGATCGAGCTGAAATTTGGTGTGCATGTTCACAACTCATAGGAGAAGATTCTGAATGGTGGAGATCGGATTTTATTATGTATATATTAATATATAAATTTCGGAACAGAACAGTTTCTGAAAGAAGTAATGATGTATTGACTTACGGATGAACATCAAGGATGTTGCAATGATTGTGTAAAATAGTTGTGGTGATGCCACTTCTAGTGTTTATACAATGAATTATAGATCTCTTATGGTTCATGAAAATCATAGTGAGAAAAATTGAAAAGTTCGGTTGAACTAAATTGAGAAAATGAACGGTTAAAGATTGTTGGGATAGAGGACCAACCTGGATAGTTGTCTTTTGGTGTTGGCGTAGTGAGCTTGAGGCGGGCGCCCCACTTGGAGCATGGAGGGCGCATGGGTGGCCGAGCTTCAAGGTCCTGCTCCTGGTCTTGAGGCGGCCGCACGGCCTGGAATGAGGCGTGCGCCTCGGCCGCCGTGGGTGTGGATGGATTTTGGCTCTTCCCAGGCGGGCGCCTGGCTTCCTTCGAGGCGGGCGCCTGGCGTCGTCTTCAGCTCGGGAAGGGTTTATTCTGGGCCCGTTTTTTAGGCCATCTAGGGTTTGGTTTTATTCCTGTGCACATATTTAAGCAATGTTCCGCCCCAAAACTCATTGTAACATTATAGAAACATATTATAGTGCAAGATTCTGGCTTGGTAGTGCCCCCAGACGTAGCCAAACATATTGGTGAACTGGGTAAACAATTTCTGTGTCTTTTCTGTGCTTTGATTTCTTGTGCTTTGTTTTGTGTGCTACTATTGTTCTTGTGGTTTGCTTGGGCTGTGGAGGGCTATATCCACAACAACTGGTATCAGAGCCTTGGTTCGAAGATTAGGGTTTAATCGTTAGATTGGTTTATCGAGCGATTGGGTGTTGTCAAGAAATCAAGAATGGGCAAGGACAAACAGGCGGTTGAGAAATTCGATGGGTCTGACTTTGGATTTTGGAGGATGCAGATAGAGGATCTTTTGTATAACAAAGAACTCTATAAGCCTCTAAAGGGTGTCAAACCGGAAGACGAAGAGCAGGAAGATTGGGATCTCATGGATCGGAAGGCCCTAGGGGTGGTCAGATCTACTTTGTCAAAGTGGATTGCGAAGACTACCAAGAAGGCAAAAACCACAAAGGAGCTATTGGATTATCTTACTGAGAGATTTGAAACACCATCTGCTGCAAACAAGGTTGATTTGATACGCAAGATGGGTAGTCTCAAGATGCAAGAGGGAGGATCCTTAGCTAAACACATCGATGAGTTTATGGATGTTATAGACTCATTGACTACGGTGGAGATCAAGTTCGATGATGAGGTTCACGCGTGCTTGTTGCTAGCGTCTTTACCAGGAAGTTGGAGCGGGACAGTGACAGCGATAAATGCTTCAGCAGGTAAAAACAAATTGAAGTATGATGATGTTAAAGACTTCCTCTTGGGCGAGGAAAATCGCATGAAGAAGTTGGGGACATCGACTGCTTCGGGATCGGCCTTAGCTACTACTAGCAGGGGAAGGCCGAGTACTAGCAAACAAGGGAGAACTGAATCTAGGGAGAACGTGGTGGGTGGTAAGGGCAAGACCGGAGAGATCAGAGACAAACCAAGGATTGCAAAGGGATCAGTTCAGTGCTATCGCTGTAAGGAGTTGGGACACTACAAGAGGGATTGTCCCAATCGTGGGGCCAATTCGGTGAATGTGACAGTCGAAGGTGATGATGTACTGGTTCTGAGTGTTAGTAGTGCACTAGAATCATGGGTGCTGGATTCGGGGGCATCATTCCACTCTTGCGGGCATGCAGAAGAGATGGAGAATTACACTTCCGGTGATTTCGGTAAGGTCTATCTGGCGGATGGCGAGCCTTTGGAAATCAAGGGGAAGGGGGATGTCAGAATAGGAGCATCGGACGGGAAGGTCTTACATCTGAACGGGGTCAGGCACATTCCGAGTTTGAAAAAGAACCTATTATCAGTTGGGCAGTTGGACGAAGAAGGTTACAAGGTAACATTCGGCTGCAGGAACTGGGTTATTACCAAGGAGGATTGTGAGATCGCTCGGGGTAATAAGGAGGGGACACTGTATTTGGCGAATAACACCAAGGATAGTATCGCGGTGGCGGCAGCCAATGGTGATACTGATTTGTGGCACTGTCGATTGGGTCACATGAGTGAGACGGGGATGAAAGTACTTTGTTCAAAGGGACTACTACCGGGTTTGAAGACAATCAACGTGGGGATCTGCGAAGATTGTGTGTTTGGCAAATAGGGGAGAAATAATTTCTTGAGGACGGGTAGGGCTTTGAGGGAAGCAAAGTTAGAACTGGTCCACACGGACTTGTGGGGACCATCTCCGGTAACGTCTCTGGGTGGTGCGTCATATTACATGACCTTCATTGATGATTCAACAAGGAAGGTCTGGGTCTACTTCTTGAAGGGGAAAGATGAAGCTTTCGAGGTATTCAAGAAATGGAGGGCCTTGATGGAGAATCAGATGGGACTTAAGCTTAAGTGCTTAAGATCAGATAATGGTGGGGAGTATGAGCTCGGTGAGTTTAGGGAATATTGTGCAGCGAATGGTATTCGCATGGAGAAGACTCCAAAGCGTACACCACAACTCAACGGGGTTGTAGAGAGGATGAACAGGACATTAAACGAGCGGGCAAGAAGTATGAGATTGAAGTGTGGACTTCCGAAGACGTTCTAGGCATATGCAGTTGACACGACGGCTTTCTTGATCAATAGGGGACCATCGATACCATTGGGGAATGGAATTCCAGAGGAAGCATGGAGTGGCAAGTAGGTAAATCTGTCCTTTCTTCGCATATTTGGCTGCGTTTCATATGTTCATATTGATTCTGCTGATAGAACTAAGTTGGATGCAAAATCTGTAAAATGTACATTTATTGGGTATGGCGGGGATGACTTCGGGTATAAGTTTTGGGATGACCAAAACCATAAAATTATTCGTAGTTGAGATGTGGTATTCAATGAACAGGTATTGTACAAGGACAGAAAGGGGGCATCTGATGACACTAGTTCGGAACCAGAGATTGTAGAGGTGGATATTCCAGACTCGGGTGGGAGCAGAACGGTTCATGATGACCATGGTCAGGGGGTCACTGAAGATGAACCACATACTCCGGAACCGGATATTCCGCTGCGTAGATCCAGCAGGTTGCGTGGATCGCCTGACAGGTATACTCCTTCCAATTACTACTTGTTGTTGACAGATAGTGGGGAACTGGAATGTTATGCGGAGGCTGTTCGTAGTGCACTTTGTAATAAGTGGAAAGCTGCGATGGACGATGAGATGGACTCATTGAAAGCCAACAAAACTTGGGAGTTGATTAAACTGCCTAAGGGGAAGAAGGCTTTGCATAACAAGTGGGTTTACAGAATTAAGGAGGAAGCAAACGCCAGTAAGCGTTACAAGGCAAGGTTGGTTGTAAAAGGGTTTCAGCAAAAGTATGGTATTGACTACACCGAGGTCTTAACTCCTGTTGTGAAGATGACCACTATCAGAATGGTTCTGGGGATAGTAGTGGCAGATAACTTATTGCTGGAACAGATGGATGTAAAGACGGCTTTTCTTCATAGGGATTTGGAGGAATAAATTTACATGGTACAGCCAGAGGGTTACTTGTCTAAGGGTAGCGAGGAACTGGTTTGTAGATTGACTAAGAGCTTGTATGGCCTTAAACAAGCTCCTAGGCAGTGGTACAGAAAGTGTAGGGGAATTCTTGGGTCTTGATCTTGAGACTAGGGCCGGATATATGATTGAATCGTGTATAATCCACTTTCCGAATAAAGTATTTCGACCCTTAATGCCTGGGTTACACGAAATCCTTATTGGGATAAGACAATCACGCAATTTGTTTTCTAGGCAAAGAGAACAAATCAAAACCTTGAGAATTGTTTGCTTTCGTTATATTGATGTATCACTCTTGTATGTTATATGTGTACAACTGAGATCAATCTCTGTATATATACAGATGGAGAGGTATTAGTTAAAGGGTACAATCAAGAGACATGACTTTAGCCAAGCAATGTGTCTCTTCATTTTGAAAAGGCACTGTACGAGGCTGCACGGCCGAGTCTTGTGAACTGCACGGCCGTGTCTTATGAACTGCACGGTCGTGTCTTATGAACTGCTCGGCCGTGTTGTTCATACCTGCACGGCCGTGTCATATGAACTGCACGGCCGTGCTGATCAGCAAAAAGAGCTACCCTTTAACTTTTACTTCTATATCGAGGTTGACTTCGTTTTAGCTCAAGCAGTGTGTACTCCACACTTTCCCTTACTCGTATCCGAGTCTAATACGAATCACATTGATCTCTTAGTAAATCACCATTACAATAAAACAAGTTGATGACACTAAAATCACCAACAAATCCCCTCCATTTTAGTGTAATCCTTTGATTTACTAAACTTTATAAATAACGAAACAAACGAATGCATAAATGAAAATGTCTTGCGATTGAATTTTCATCTTAGTATAATACACATTTCAAATACTCGAGAATCGGGGTGTCGCAACGATTGAACCCGTCAACTCATATGAATACACGAAGATACTATACACATAAGTTCAGTACAATTCTCTTTGTTTAATCTTGACACTTTTACAAGCCATGTGTCCATATCCATTAGTGAACATATAGGAAGCCAAGTCCTAGCTTCTTGAAGCGGCAAAACTTCATGTCCACATAGGTAGTTCCTTTAATCTTGCACCTGCATTTGCAATTTTTCAAAGGAACTATTAAGAAGATATTCTTCAACCTAACCTTTACTTGCAGTGTCCGAACACATACCTTGGGAAAGATAATAACATGTGTTCCAATCTCCAAGCTGCGAGCTTTCCACATTGAATTCAAGCTTCTAACGTTGTATTAGAAGGGAATTGGGTATCTCACAATTAGAGGATTAAATGGACTTTAATCCCATTCCCATTGCGAGACTTATTTACCAAGTCTCTGGCTAACCCCTTCGTCAAGTGGTCGGCCAAATTTTGTTGCGACCGAACAAACTCAGCGATATCACACCATTCATGATTAACTCCCGAATCATACTATGTCGACACCCAAGTGTCTAGACTTGCCATTATAAATCGACTATAGGCCCTAGCCAAGGTGGCGACACTATCACAATGGATAGACATTGGTGATATCGGTTTTGGCCATAATGGAATCTCATATATCAAGTTCCGAAGCCACTCCGCTTCTTTTCCAGCAGACGACCCAATGCTACAAACTCGGATTCCATTGTAGAATGCGTAATACATGTGCTTTTGGAAGCCCAAGAAATGGCACCTCCTCCAAGCAAGAACACCCAACCACTAGTAGAAGATGAATCTTCTTGGTTGATCCAACTAGCATCTCGTGTAACCTTCTAATATAGAAGGATGTCCACTATAACACAAACCATAGTCCATAGTACCTTTTAAGTACTTGAACACCCTTGTTATAGCATGCCAATCTTTGTCTACTAGGATTACTAGTGAACCTACTCAATCTTCCAACCGCATAAGCAATATCGGGTCGAGTGCCCGTCATAGCATACATCAAGCGCCTATGGCTTTTGAGTATTCAAGTTGTGACACGAGGTTTACCGATATTTGATACAAGTTTCTCAGTAGGATCCATGGGAGTACTAACTTTGGAACAATTATCACAATTAAACCTCTTGAGAATTTTCTCAATATAATGAGATTGTGATATTGCAATTCCCTTGTTCATCCGTTTAATCTTTATACCAAGAATTACATCGGCTTCTCCCATGTCCTTCATCGAAAACTTTGATGACAAAAACTTTTTAGTTTTATCAACTACATTTTGGTCTGTGCCAAAAATTAACATGTCATCTACATATAGGCATATGATTACACCTTTACCGGATTCATCAAATCTGCTATATACACATTTGTCGGATTGATTTAATACAAAACCATTCGACAAAACAACCTCATCAAACTTTTGATGCCACTGCTTAGGTGCTTGCTTCAGCCCATACAATGACTTAATTAACTTACATACCTTATGCTCATTACGGCATAACAAAACCTTCACGGTTGTTTCATATACACTTCTTCTTCTAAATCACCATTTAGAAATGCCGTTTTGACATCCATTTGATGGATCAATAGATTCGAATAGCCGCCAAAGCTATCGAGAAATCTAATAGTAGTGATACGAGCAACCGGTGCATAGGTATCGAAGTAATCGATCCCTTCCTTTTGTCTAAAGCCTTGGATTACCAATCGAGCTTTAAACTTGTCAATAGTTCCATCGACTTTCATCTTCTTTTTGAAGATCCATTTGCACCCCAAAGGTTTACAGCCTGGTGGTAAATCAGACAAGACCCATGTATTATTTTCCACAATAGAACCAATCTCATCATCGATGGCTTCTTTCCAAAAACCAGCGTCTCGAGATTTTATTGCTTCATCATATGTTCTCGGATCCTCCTCTATACTATAACAGTAAGAGTATTGAGATTCAACCTGATCTCTTGATCCCTCAACTAAATATAGTTGAAAATCAGAACCATATGATTTAGCTTTCCTTACTCTTGTACTCTTACGAGGTTCGGGTGTCTCACTTGGTACCTCAATCAAATGATCATTCATTTGAAATTCAGCCGAAATACTTATCAATTCTTAACTTAATGGTGAATAAATATTCAACCAAAGCAAGTAGATCCGCATACTCACAACACATTATTAAATGCGTGGCTATGCATTTGAACAAACTCACAACGCATCTAATGATGGTGGCTATGTTCAAAATGGGATAATCTTACATTAAGAATTGAAAGCCTTTCGAAATATTATATTTTCCACCGAGCATGCCATTATGAAGAATTGATAACAACAGAAGAAATCATATAAATAGAACTAGGAATTTTATTTAAATTCAACATAAACATCCCATTATAACCAAATCCTACAAATACACCAAACTTCGATAAGGTAAACTTATCGGATTCATATACTTGTTTGTATCCACACTTGTTCAATACAGGACCAGAAATGAAGTTTTAGTACATACAATACTTTAAACAAAGAATTAGTTTTTCCCGAACTGAATTCCAATACCACACTTCTTTTCCTTGAATAGGAGCGGAATGGTCATCACCCATGTAAAGTACAGATCCGTCTTCCATTGGTTCATATATCTTAAACCAACAACGATCTTTACAAACATGAGTTGTGGCACCGGAATCAATCCACCACGCAATAGCATCATCCTTGGTCTTCAGAATGGTCCTTAGACCCCTTTCCCGAACCACTTGTGCTTGCGCCGTTCTTGTTGTTTCCAACACGACAATCCTTCTTAAAGTGACCAGTTTTGCCACACCTCCAACATGCCAATTTAGGCTTCTTGTTGGGACCAGAACCATTGTCATTGAAACTACGTTTCTTTCCTTTGTTTTTATTGTTTCCACCATCATCAATCATATTGACCGATGGTCCACCAACTTCCTTTCCTTTGTCTTTGTCATTCTCTTGCGCCCTTAGAGATTCCTCTATGCGCAAGTGACTACCAAGTTGAACCAAAGATAGATCGTCTTTACCATGTTTCAAAGTGTGTTTGAAATCCTTCCAGGAGGGAGGCAATTTATCAATCACACTTGAAACAGATATTGACTCATCCATCTTCAATCCATGTTGTGTATATTGTCCAAGGATTCTAAGGAGTTCATTGAATTGTTCCATGACAGGTCTAGCATCGACCATCTTGTAATTGTTAAAATTACTCACAAGGAACTTCTTACTAGAAGCATCCTCTGCCATGTACTTGGATTCAAGAGAATCCCATAACTCTTTAGCAGACTCCTCATTTTGATAAATGTCAAATAAAGGATCAGACATACCGTTTAATATGTGTCCTCTGCAGATGTAGTCGTCGTTTTCCCACTTTGATCTACGTCTGATTGCCTCCAAGTTGTCATCTTCAAGCAATTCCGGAATAGGGGTAGAAAGAACATACACCACCTTTAATGTAGTTAAAAGGAAGTGCATCTTCTTCTGCCAACGTCTGAAGTCTTGCCCTTCAAACTTGTCTAGCTTTCCAAATTTGTTCGTCATCTCCTTCAAAGTAGCCATGAGTATCACCAAATACTTTATTCGTTTGTAGGGGAATTCTTGGGTCTTGATCTTGATACTAGGGCCGGATATATGATTGAATCGTGTATAATCCACTTTCCGAATAAAGTATTTCGACCCTTAATGCCTGGGTTACACGAAATCCTTATTGGGATAAGACAATCACGCAATTTGTTTTCTAGGCAAAGAGAACAAATCAAAACCTTGAGAATTGTTTGCTTTCGTTATATTGATGTATCACTCTTGTATGTTATATGTGTACAACTGAGATCAATCTCTGTATATATACAGATGGAGAGGTATTAGTTAAAGGGTACAATCAAGAGACATGACTTTAGCCAAGCAATGTGTCTCTTCATTTTGAAAAGGCACCTGTACAGGAACTGCACGGCCGAGTCTTGTGAACTGCACGGCCGTGTCTTATGAACTGCACGGTCGTGTCTTATGAACTGCTCGGCCGTGTTGTTCATACCTGCACGGCCGTGTCATATGAACTGCACGGCCGTGCTGATCAGCAAAAAGAGCTACCCTTTAACTTTTACTTCTATATCGAGGTTGACTTCGTTTTAGCTCAAACGAGTGTGTACTCCACACTTTCCCTTACTCGTATCCGAGTCTAATACGAATCACATTGATCTCTTAGTAAATCACCATTACAATAAAACAAGTTGATGACACTAAAATCACCAACAGAAAGTTCGATGGATTCTTGCACGATATTGATTTTATCAGATGTGAGGCGGATCATTGTTGCTACTTCAAGAACACGGACAATGGGTACATAATCTTGTTGTTATATGTGGATGACATGCTAATAGAGGGCTCTAGCAGTAGAGAGGTAAACAGATTGAAGGCTCAGTTGTCAGAACGGTTCGAGATGAAGGATTTGGGGGAGGCCAGAAAAATCTTGGACATGAGGATTGACCGGGATAGGAAGTCGGGTAAGTTGGTTCTTTCACAAGCAGAATACGTTGAGAAAGTCTTGGCAAGGTTTTGCATGGAAGAGGCGAAGCCAACGGGGACACTATTGGGTATGCACTTCAAGCTATCCGAGAAGGACTCACCTATGGGCAAGGAGGAGCGTGACAAGATGGAAAGGACTCCATATGCTTCGGCAGTGGGGAGTCTAATGTATGCAATGGTGTGTACAAGGCCGGACATTGCACATGCGGTGGGAGTAGTCAGCCGGTTCATGGGCAATCCAGGAAAGCAACATTGGGAAGCGGTTAAATGGATCATGCGTTACTTAAAGGGTACTGCTGGTAAGGCTCTATGTTTCTCAAGTAAGGAGGTCATGTTAGCGGGTTATGTTGATGCGGATTTGGCATCAAGCGATCTAGACAAGAGGAGAAGTACTACGGGTTATGTTTTCACATTGGGTGGTACGGCAATCTCCTGGGCTTCTAAATTGCAGAAGATCGTGGCTCAGTCGACTGCAGAAGCAGAATATGTGGCAGTGATAGAGGCGAGTAAAGAGATGGTATGGTTGCAGAACTTCTTGGGTGAACTTGGGAAGACGCGAAGTGGTAACGTTCTCTACAGTGACAGTCAGAGTGCAATACATTTGGCTAGGAATCCGACATTTCATTCTAGGACGAAGCACATTGAACTGAGGTTTCACTACATCAGGCATCTCTTGGAAGAGAAGATCTTAAGGCTGGAGAAGATATTGGGATCGGAGAACCCGGCTGACATGTTGATAAAGGTTTTAAACCTTGAGAAATTGAAGCTGTGCAAAGCTTCAATTGGGCTTGGAGAATAGGAGAGGAGGATGGCACTACCATGATCGAGGTGAGCACTAGGAGGACACCAAGGATGAGTTTAAGAACGGATACGGGGCTTATATATGCGGTTGATCTCTAGGTGGGAGATTGTTGGGATAGAGGACCAACCTGGATAGTTGTCTTTTAACGTTGGCGTAGTGAGCTTGAGGCGGGCGCCCCACTTGGAGCATGGCGGGCGCATGGGTGGCCGAGCTTCAAGGTCCTGTTCCTGGTCTTGAGGCGGCCACACGGCTTGGAATGAGGCGTGCGCCTCGGCCACCGTGGGTGTGGATGGATTTTGGCTCTTCCCAGGCGGGCGCCTGGCTTCCTTCGAGGCGGGCGCCTGGCGTCGTCTTCAGCTCGGGAAGGGTTTATTCTGGGCCCATTTTTTAGGCCATCTAGGGTTTGGTTTTATTCCTGTGCACATATTTAAGCAATGTTCCGCCCCAAAACTCATTGTAACATTATAGAAACATATTATAGTGCAAGATTCTGGCTTGGTAGTGCCCCCAGACGTAGCCAAACATATTGGTGAACTGGGTAAACAATTTCTGTGTCTTTTCTGTGCTTTGATTTCTTGTGCTTTGTTTTGTGTGCTATTATTGTTCTTGTGGTTTGCTTGGGCTGTGGATGGCTATATCCACAACAAAGATATCGTATTTAACGTTCTTATGATTCACAAGAATCATGTTGAGAAAATGAACGGTTAAAGATATCGTATTTAACATTGCATTTTATAAATGAAAAGTTCTTTTGAACGTCTAAGTTGAGAAGATGAACGGATAAAGATGTAGTCTTTAACTTTGCATTGTTTATACGATGTATTGACAAGATGATAGGGCTTCTCGAAAGAAGTTGTTAAAGCCTATTATTGTCAATAGTGACAAAAGTCACAAAGATTAAAACAATAGAGCTTCTTGAAAGAAGTTGTTGTTGGGTTTTACGGGTCCATGCGCAGCGCAATTAAGCATTAAAACATAAAACCCAAGAAGCCCTAGGATCCGTTCTATACAATTAATTTAAATTCCTATGAGATAGAATTGTACCAACCTTGAATGCTTTCCGTTCTTGAGCTATCGAACGATTTGATTATGTGATATCGAATCACAAACTTCGTTCTTCAACTTGATTGAACTCTAGGCCTTGATCGATGAACGAGCGAAGACCCTCTTTCGGTATCCACACCTTTGAATGAATTCAAGAACAACTTTCTTGATGATTGCTAGATCTAAACCTTGAAGAATATTGAGAGTATTTGATTATGAATTTTGATTGAAAATTTCGGCTAGAGAATTAGGTCTGACAGACCTCCCATATTTATACTACAATAGTATGAATATGTCTCCTAATCGTATTAGGAGAACAGGCTGTCAAACCGCGTATGGGCTTGATATGTCGCGCGGTATATTAAGCCAATGGCTTAGTATGTCGCGTGACATATGTAGCCAGTTACAGAGACTCTCAATCATTCTTTCTCCGGTTTAACCAATTCATTCTAGTTGTGTGTGACCCAATAGGATTACATTATGTTGGCAATGAGTTCGATCATATCGAACCTCATAAGACATAAGCGGACTCTAGCAAGCCATTATGTCTACCCAAATAATTTAACGTAAGAGTTCACGTTTCCAATGGTGTACTCCCATTTCTCCCTTTGTCTCACGATGTTGTATTGAACACAAGTCATGGTCCATGTCAACTTGTCTTTGTTCAATGCTTTCTCGATTCTTTGAGTATAATGATAATTCCAATCATATTGGGGTACGGCCATACACTTTCATCATTATCACTCATCGAGGGGCCCAAGCAAAACATCTCTCTTTCGAGGGACAAATTCCATCTTGACTTATAATCCTTCCCATTATGAATCCAATCATGCCAAAGATAGCCTTTATAGATATCGTGTTAAGATATTGTTTGACTAAAATAAAACATGATTTTTCATCATATGTAAGGTCATGATAATCTCAGGTCTAGGGACTAAATGAAGTAACCTTATGAGATTTACTTATGACACTTGACCATGTCATAAATCTCATGCGGGTCATGTCCAGTCACTTGTTCTCTAACAAGCACTCATAATTTCAATGTTCATATAATCATCACATGATTATCCATTGACAATTATGCTAATCATTCTCTTAATAATTAGGGACGGAGATTATTATAAACAAATATACAAAACATATAATAATCAAATGATAAACATCTCATATAATAATAAATAATGTCAACACATAAGTCTATCAATCATAGGTCTAGGGCATAACACCAACAGTCTCCCACTTGCACTAGGCCCAATCTACCATGTATCGAATACCCATGGACCTAACATGACCTTCTGTTTAGCTTGCGGGAGAGCCTTAGTTAATGGGTCCGCTACGTTGTCATCAATGTCTACTCTGTATATCTTAACGTCTTCCCTTTCACATATCTCACGGATAATGTGGAAACGTCGAAGTATATGTTTGGATCTCTGGTGTGACCTTGGTTCCTTTGCTTGTGCAATGGCACCATTGTTATCACAGTAAAGTTCAATAGGGTCTCTGATGCTTGGAACGACTTCCAAATCACTAATGAACTTCTTGATCCAAACTGCTTCCTTAGCTGCATCGGATGCCGCTATGTACTCAACTTCGGTTGTAGAATCAGCGACGGTGCTTTGCTTGGAACTTTTCCAACTCACAGTGCCTCCATTAAGCGTAAACAAAAATCCAGACTGCGATCTGAAATCATCTTTGTCGGTTTGGAAGCTAGCATCTGTGTAGCCTTTGACTACAAGATCTTCTTCCATTCCTCCAAAGACCAAGAATACCTCCTTAGTTCTTCGTAAGTACTTAAGGATATTCTTGACTGCTATCCAATGTGGTTCGCCGGGATCCGATTGGTACCTACTCGTCATGCTTAGAGCACACGAGACATCGGGTCTAGTACATAACATAGCATACATGATAGACCCAATTGCCGAAGCATATGGAATACCATTCATTCTCTTTCGCTCATCATTAGTCTTAGGACTTTGATTCTTGCTAAGAGATATACCATGCAACATTGGCAAGTTTCCTCTTTTAGAATTTTCCATTTGGAATCTTCTAAGGACTTTGTCAATGTAAGTACTTTGACTTAAACCAATCATCCTCTTAGATCTATCTCTATAGATCTTGATACCAAGGATATATGCGGCTTCGCCCATATCTTTCATTGAAAAACACTTTCCTAACCAAGACTTAACAGTCTGTAGTGCAGAAACGTCATTTCCAATGAGTAAGATATCGTCGACATACAACACTAAAAATAGTGCTACGCTCCCACTAATTTTCTTGTATACACAAGGTTCATCTTCGTTTTTGATAAAGCCAAACTCCTTGATTGCTTCATCAAAATGTAGATTCCAACTCCTAGAAGCTTGCTTCAATCCATAAATGGATTTCTGCAACTTACACACCTTGTTAGAATTTTCTGGATTGACAAAACCTTCAGGTTGTATCATGTATACATCCTCAAGTAACTTCCCATTAAGGAAAGTTGTTTTGACATCCATTTGCCATATCTCATAGTCATAATATGCGGCTATGGCAAGTAAAATTCTAATAGACTTAAGCATAGCTACAGGCGAAAAGGTTTCATCATAGTCTATGCCATGAATTTGCCTATATCCCTTAGCTACTAGCCTAGCCTTATAGGTGTGCACCTTCTCGTCCATGTCGGTCTTCTTCTTGAAGACCCATTTGCACCCTATGGTTTTTACACCTTCGGGTGGATCAATCAAGTTCCAAACTTGATTATCAGCCATGGATTGTAATTCGGATTTCATGGCCTCTTGCCATTTTTCCAAATCAGGAGCGGATATCGCTTCTTGATAGCAAGTGGGTTCATCGTTTTCGATTAACTCCACTTCGTCACTTTCCGTAACAAGAAATCCATATCTCTCGGGTTCGGATCGTGACCTACCACTTCGGCGAAGAACTTGTGCACCTTGAACCGGTTCCACAACGGTTTGTGAACTTGGTTCAGTTTCTACCATTGGTTCAATGTTATTTTCGGGTTCTCGAATTTCTTCGAGATCTATTTTACTCCCACTGGTTCCTTTGCGAAGAAACTCCTTTTCTAAGAAAGTACCATTTCGAGCAACAAACACTTTGTTCTCGTTTCGGTTGTAGAATAGTATCCTTTGGTTTCCTTAGGATATCCCACGAAAACACATTTATCAGATTTAGGTGCTAGCTTGTCAGAAGTTAACTTCTTGACATATGCATCGCAACCCCAAATCTTCATGAAAGACAAACTAGGTTTTCTTCCATGCCACATCTCATATGGGGTATTTTGAACCGATTTGGTAGGAACTCTGTTTATAGTGAAAGCAGCAGTTTCTAGTGCATGTCCCCAAAAGGATAAAGGAAGCTCAACTTGACTCATCATAGAACGAACCATGTCCAACAAAGTTCTATTCCTTCTTTCAGACACACCATTCCATTGTGGTGTTCCAGGTGGAGAGAGTTCTGAAACGATTCCACAACTCTTAAGATGATTGTCAAATTCTTGGCTCAAATATTCACCACCCCGATCGGATCGAAGTACCTTAATAGTTTTGCCAAGTTGATTTTGTACCTCATTTTGAAATATTCGAAATATCTCAAACGATTCACTTTTATGTTTCATTAGATAAACATATCCAAATCTACTATAATCATCAGTGAATGTTATGAAGTACCGAAATCCTCCCCTAGCATCGCTACTCATAGGCCCACATACATCGGTATGTATGAGTCCTAGTAAGTCGCCCGCCCTTTCACCGGTTTTGGTAAATGGGTCCTTGGTCATCTTGCCAAGTAAACAAGACTCGCATGTCTCATATGATTCATAATCATGTGAGTCCAAAAATCCATCTTTGTGGAGTTTAGAAATGCGTTTCTCGTTTATATGGCCAAGACGACAATGCCATAAGTAAGTGTGGTTTACATCATTGGGTTTAGATTTCTTGTTAATGTTATAGATATCATTATCTTGACTTTCAACATCAAGAATATAAAGGCCATTGAATGAAACAAGATAGCACAATAATGCATATCACTCTTGTAAATAGAAAATTTCTTATCATGTATAAGAAAATTAAAACCTTCATCATCCAAAGCTGAAATCGAAATAATATTCCTACTTAAAGCTGGAACGTAATAACAATTGTTCAAAACAAGTATTAGTCCACTAGGTAAAGTAACTTCATAAGTTCCTACGGCTAATGCAGCAACTCTTGCTCCATTCCCCACACGTAGGTCCACTTTGCCTTCCTTAAGCATCCTTCTGTTCTTTAGACCCTGCACATTTAGACAAATGTGAGTTCCACATCCGGTATCCAATACCCAAGAACTAGAAGTAGATAGGAATATATCTATAACAAAGATACCTGAAGTTGAAGCAACTCCTTTGCCTTTCTTCAGTGCTTCCTTGTATTTTGCGCAGTTTCTCCTCCAATGTCCAATCTCATTGCAATGGAAGCAGACTGCGTCCTCTTGGGACTTAGGCTTAGCCTCTTTAGGCTTGGAAGCCTCTTTGGGCTTGGCAACTTTTGCCTTAGGATTAGCAACCTTTGCCTTTCCTTTACCCTTGAACCCTTTCCCCTTGTTAACCATTAGCACTTGATCGGTTTTCTTCTCGACAATATTGGTTTCCGCAGTGTTCAACATTTGAACTAACTCGGAAAGGTTTCTATTCATTCCACCCATGTTATAGTGCATTATGAAATGACTAAAACTTTTAGGTAATGAATTCAATATTATGTCGGTAGCCAACTCTTGGCTAATTGGAAAACCGAGCCTTTCAAGATGCTCAATGTGGCCCTTCAACTTGAGAGCATGGGGACCAACAGCTTGTCCTTCACTCATCTTGCATGAGGTCAAGGCTGCAACTGTGTTGTACCTTTCTTGCCTAGCTTGAACTTGGAACATTTCCATCAGTCGATTGTTTAAGTCGACTGTCCCCAAGTGCTCAAGATCCTTTTGAAGGTTCTTGCACATGGCGGAGAGCATAAGGCAACCAACATCTGTGGAGTCACGCTTGTGCTTCAGATATTGTTCCCTTATAGCCCTAGCGGCATTGGCGGCAGGGTTCGGGTGGAATAGGTTCATCGAGAACGAGCTTTCTCCTCTTGTTTGAGAACAATTCTCAAACTACGGATCCAATCCATATAGTTTGTACCATTCTCTTCCAACTTTTCCTTCTCAAGGACAGATCGCAGTGAAAAGTGATTATTGTTTGATGCCATTTATTCTACAAAAAGATATACATAAAATATGAACACATATAAGTAAACATATTATATGAGAAGTATAATGTATTTAATTAAATGCTCCCACTAAATTATACACCTTCAAATGCAAATAAGCATAATATATATTTAATGGGCTAAGATCCAACTTTAATTCAATTTCAAGTTTGCTATGGCAAACCGCTCAAAATTAAATTAATTAGGTAGAAAACATCAATCATATCACATATATGACTCTTAGATCTTTTATGAGATTAATTCAAGACATCATATGTCTAGGCATATTTTTAATCTCATCTTATGCCTTGGGTCCAAAACCATTTTGATAACCCAATTAAGTTCATTCATTTTAAACTTATAGGAACCACCATTTCCTCATCTTGCTCGTATTCGAACAGAATCAAAGCACCTTGCTATGGCAAGCCTACCTAAAACTATCCGAATGGTCTCAAGTGTTTAATCATGAATTGGCATAAAGAACTTAAAAGTTAAATGACGGTTCTTTAAAGGTAGATTATAAGCATATCAGAAAGATAGTCAAAATCATGCACCAGGTAAGTTCCCAGGAAGATAGGTGAGCCACAAGGACTTCTTAAGTACCAACTCTTCCTTAGACAGAACTCTCCTAGACATGCATAATTAGAAATCAACTCTAATTAGGCAACATAATCCCCACCTTTTTCTAAACAATCAGTTTCCTTTTAAATTTCGCGTATTTATGACTTGTTTCCATAAACAATCATAAGATCCAAAATTTACAATGTCTAAATCTAAACATATTATGAAACTAAATATCATGTTTCAACTAAACATCTAATTAAAAAATTCTTAGCATGTAAGAACAAATAAAACATGCATCGCAATAATTATTAAAATCACATTTTAATCAATTAATCATAAATATCAATGAATCAATCTAGCATGGTCTTATAAACTCAATTTTATAACATCCAGATTTTCATATGAACATATCAGATTGTAAACACAATCACAAAATAGCAGAAAAATTTGAACAAACTGATTACGCCGCTTTGGCTTATTATGTCGCGTGACAACATCAGCCAGAGGCTTGATATGTCGCGCGACCTAACAGGCCAGATAACCAGAATTCCATATGGCTCATCATGTCGCGCGACCTAAGCAGCCAGGTTACAGGATTTCCAGATTCGAACCAATACAGATTACATGTAATTAAATCACGTAAAACATCCTTTTTACAGATTTAATTCAGCATAATTCGAAAACGATTTTCACATTGTTTCACACAAACAATTAAAAAATTCTATCGCATACAAAACATGCAATAAGCATATAAACAATTTATATCTTAAATATAGCATGTTAATTCAAACTTAATCATACGAACGGGGCTCTGATACCACTGTTGGGTTTTACGGGTCCATGCGCAGCGGAATTAAGCATTAAAACATAAAACCCAAGAAGCCCTAGGATCCGTTCTATACAATTAATTTAAATTCCTATGAGATAGAATTGTACCAACCTTGAACGCTTTCCGTTCTTGAGCTATCGAACGATTTGATTATGTGATATCGAATCACAAACTTCGTTCTTCAACTTGATTGAACTCTAGGCCTTGATCGATGAACGAGCGAAGACCCTCTTTCGGTATCCACACCTTTGAATGAATTCAAGAACAACTTCTTGATGATTGCTAGATCTAAACCTTGAAGAATATTGAGAGTATTTGATTATGAATTTTGATTGAAAATTTCGGCTAGAGAATTAGGTCTGACAGACCTCCCATATTTATACTACAATAGTATGAATATGTCTCCTAATCGTATTAGGAGAACAGGCTGTCAAACCGCGTATGGGCTTGATATGTCGCGCTGTATATTAAGCCAATGGCTTAGTATGTCGCGTGACATATGTAGCCAGTTACAGAGACTCTCAATCATTCTTTCTCCGGTTTAACCAATTCATTCTAGTTGTGTGTGACCCAATAGGATTACATTATGTTGGCAATGAGTTCGATCATATCGAACCTCATAAGACATAAGCGGACTCTAGCAAGCCATTATGTCTACCCAAATAATTTAACGTAAGAGTTCACGTTTCCAATGGTGTACTCCCATTTCTCCCTTTGTCTCACGATGTTGTATTGAACACAAGTCATGGTCCATGTCAACTTGTCTTTGTTCAATGCTTTCTCGATTCTTTGAGTATAATGATAATTCCAATCATATTGGGGTACGGCCATACACTTTCATCATTATCACTCATCGAGGGGCCCAAGCAAAACATCTCTCTTTCGAGGGACAAATTCCATCTTGACTTATAATCCTTCCCATTATGAATCCAATCATGCCAAAGATAGCCTTTATAGATATCGTGTTAAGATATCGTTTGACTAAAATCAAACATGATTTTTCATCATATGTAAGGTCATGATAATCTCAGGTCTAGGGACTAAATGAAGTAACCTTATGAGATTTACTTATGACACTTGACCATGTCATAAATCTCATGCGGGTCATGTCCAGTCACTTGTTCTCTAACAAGCACTCATAATTTCAATGTTCATATAATCATCACATGATTATCCATTGACAATTATGCTAATCATTCTCTTAATAATTAGGGACGGAGATTATTATAAACAAATATACAAAACATATAATAATCAAATGATAAACATCTCATATAATAATAAATAATGTCAACACATAAGTCTATCAATCATAGGTCTAGGGCATAACACCAACAGTTGTTGAATTCTATTGTTGTGAAGATTGGCATATATCACAAGGACTAAAACCATAGGGCTTCTTGAAAGAAGTTGTTAAAATCTATTGGGGGAATATGTGATTAATGTCATAAAGATAAAAACAATAAGACTTCTTGAAGGAAGTTGTTAAATCTTATTGTTGTTGATGATGACAAATAACACAAAATATTTAGAATGAGAACTTCTAAAAGAAATTATGTATTTTGTAAATGAGAATGTGATTTTCTCTAATTTAGAGGTGCTCCAAGATGAGACCTTTAAAGTTTTGGAATAATTAACCTTCAATTATAATTCCATTAAGGAATTTAGAGGTTTATAAATATGAGTGGTTATAAGAAATAAATTGTGTTAATTCTCCTATTGAATTAGCAATTTATTCTTGGAGTTAATTCTCTAATTAAGTTAGAGAGTTATATTTTTAACAACAAAGTTATAATTGTTAAAAATTAAAGCCAATGGTTGGTTTGTGTAGAGACAAATCTCTAATGGAATTTGGTTGTTCCAAGTTTTTGGATCACCATAGTGAAAAGTTAGAAAGTTTTGTTGGCCTTGACTTTAAGTGATTGCAACAAAATATGTTCTACTTGATCACCTTGAACTTAGAGAGGTTTCTTTTGGAAGATCCTACAGGTGAAAATGTGAAGGATGTTCAAGCCGTGAGTGCGGTTGAAGCATGTGAATTTTCTTTATCGGAACTATATACTTAATGAATTGTCAGATTCATTATAAAACATATATAGTACCAAGAAAATGGCAAAACATTTGTGGGAGTCGTTGAACTACAAATATAAAATCGAGAATGCGGGTACATTGAAAATCATCGTAATCCGCTTTCTTGATTTTAAATAGTGGACTCCATAAATGAAATAAAAAATTATATGGAAGAAATGGAAATAGTCTTCCATGAAAAACCATGTCGAATGGATGGTGTTGAGTGAAATTCTCAAGTGATGACAATAATTGAGAAATTGCTTTCCACTTGAAAATATTTTAAAATCACCTCAAACATAATGAATGGAAATGAATGTTGAGGTGTGTGCTATTCGTCTTTGTATTGGAAAAGAGAATAGAACTGTGGAGAAAAAGTTGTCTAACATTTCTTGTGGCAAAAGAAAATGTGATGAAGCATGCCGAAATGCTTAATACAAAAACAAAGTTGGTCAAACTCATTTGAAATGTCAAAATCGTTTGAAAAAGTCAAACGTGTTTAAAAAGCCAAACTTGTTTGAAAAGTTGAACATATACCTTGTGTCTTGAAAGACAACTGTTATGCATCAAGAATGTTATTCATGATGTTTGAATGAATGAAACGGAAGGGTATTCAAGTGATTAATAATGAGTATGAATCTCTTTTTATGGTCTAAATAGATTCAAACAAGACTCGTCATATATATGCTTGAAGCTATAATCAAGTCAGATTGATGCTTGAGGTGTGAATGTTATTCACTAGATGATGGTAAAATGTAAGTTTTTACCTTTAACATTGCTTGCTAAAAAGCAAAATGTTGAATCTTATCTCTTTAAGAAAAAGTTGGAAATCAACATAATAAAGAGGTAGTGATAAAACACAACTAAATATATTTTGTGTATATGTTATACTAAATACTATTGATTGCATATGTGTTGGGTATGCTTACAATAGTTGTGATTATAGAATTCTTGTTTATGAATTCAAGATTCAAGAATGGAATCATGAAGCGCTTCTTTCTTTAAGAATATGTTTCCGTATAAATTAAAAGATGAGGCAAACTCATTTAAACGAAAGAAGAAGAAACTTATCATGAGGAATGATAAAGAAGAGGCATGACCTCGACATAGCAAATGAGGTAGGATAAGAAAATTCTATGGCCCGGATTTTCTAACCTCCATGATAGAAAGTGAATCACAAAGTTATAAAGACATTGAGCTCTTTGGAAGGATCTTTGTGGAAAGAGGCCATTAAAAGTGAGTGATTCCACCTTGTAAAATCACACTTGAAAACTAGTGGATTTACCTCCGAGTAGTAAATCACTAGCATATAAGTGAATTTTCAAAAGGAAATGAAGACCGATGGAACAATCAATGAGTACAAGGCTAGACTTGTAATTGAGGATTACAAGAAAAATAAAGACCTTGATTACTTTTATACTTATTCTCTCATCACGAGAATAAAGAGTTGTATTTGCAATTGCTGCATAGCAGAATTTGAAATACATCAAATGGATGTAAATAACCTTTCTAAATGTCGATTTAGAAGAGAAAATTTGCATAGAACAACCCAAGGGGTTTGTTGTACATGAGCAATGAAACAAAGTGTCCACAATGTACATCATGATCAAATGGTGTTAATAATGAAAATTGGCATTATTGCTAATTTTGGGACTACTCTGAAAATGTGGGGGTGGGTATACTTTGAAAAATAATTACCTTTTAGAGAGGTTTCCCCAAGAAAACAATGAGATGTCCATATAAAGTATGGAAACGTAGGCCTACGTACACTTGTTAATATGGGGGTGTTTCGCAAAGTAGCAAGTCCAATTACCAAAGAAATTGAATTTGGTTACTAAATGGTGGATTATGTTTCAAGAGTTATGTTCATAACAATTGTGCATATTTGTTTGTTATATATGATTCAATAAGTTTGAATATATATAAAAATCAAAAGAAAATAAAATAAATGGAAATCAAGTATTGATGTCAAATTCATGGAAGTGAATATATGATACTTTGAATGAAACAGATCAAAGTGTTGAAATGGTTCAAGAAATGGAACTTAGAAGAAAATGTGTTAGTTTGTAAAGTCATTGTATGACTTGAGACAAGTACAAAGATAATGACATCAAAGGTTTGATTGTGTGGATTTAAACAAGAGTGACTACGTCACTTTGTTAATTAAATCCAAAAACGATATGTTAACTAAGGGAAATTCTAGTCAATTTGATCTGTTGATTCAAATTCAAGGAAAACTAATAGACTTGTTGTTAAACAAGTCATTAGGTGGATATTCTTGAAATTTTTTAAATGATCAATATGGAATAGCTGGGATTTAAATGAATTTGAGTTAACAAGTATCAAATGGATAAAGCTTGTGTTAGCAAGATGGTATATTGCTAAAGTCAATTTATGATTGAAAAGACATATAGCAATGTGTGTAATGGTAGTCTAGACATTTATGTCTAAGACATAATACCATTAAACAACTACTCTCAACTAATTTGACAATGTGAAGTCAAATGATAAACGGATCCGTTAACCAAAGGGTTAAATAGAGAGTTAGTTGAAAGTTCGATGAGGGGAATGAGACGTAAGCCTCTTAAAAGTTAAACACAGCGGAAAACCCAATCTAGATGACTGGAGATCCCAAGAACTAGATTCAATGGGACAACCTAACTGTTAAAAGACTTGCAGCGTCACTGTGGGGGAACCAACCCCAAGTCCATTCCTGTTAGTGACATCTCGAAAGGACAAGGATAAGCTTATGGCTTTTAATGATTCTTACGCGTCGAAAATTCGAGCGAGGTAATACGGGTTACCTTTAAGAAATCACCTATGTGAGAGAGAAGTGGGGCCGCTTCGAGGAGAATTGTGTGAGGCTCAATTCTTAGACCCTCTCACAAAACCAGGCAAAATGTTCAGGGCCATGAATGAGCATAGCTACTACAAAAAAAGGGGTCTTTTACCACACTTTATTTGCTACGGTCCGTCGAACCGACACAAATAAGCTTTTATTTATTACGGTTTTTAAGACCGTAATAAATAAAAAATTATCTGCTACGGTTTTCTACAAACCGGGGTAAATAAATATTTTTATATCGGTCTTTTCTAAAACGTAACAAAAGGTTTTAACGAGCAATTTTTTTTTTTCCATTTACAATAGTTTTAATATGACCGTGACAATTGTTTTTATATAATAAATAAATTAAAAAAAAAAGAAAAAGAAAAAGTTTCCAAAATTCCCTCCACCAGGTAAAAAAATTAAAACTTCCCTCCACCCCTTCCCTCCCAAAATCTCAAAAGCCTAAAGCCCGTTCTAAATCTCAAAATCTCAAAGCCCTAAAGCCCTAAAACAGAGAAATTGAAATCTCTGTTTCCGTCCCAAATCGTAATCCGCCGCTGAATAGAGAAATTGATCTCTCTTTCCGTCCCAAAATCGTAATCCGCCGCTGAAAAGGTAACCATTGTTCTCTCTAATTCTACCTCAACGACAATTTCTATAATCTATGCATTTATCTAATTTAATCTTTTCTTCTCCACGATAACGATAGGTGAAGTCGCCAGTAGCAGCAGTCGCTGGATCTCCGGAACAGGTTTCAATATCATCATCTGTTAATTCAATATTTTTTCAATTATGATAAGAATATTATTCTCCTTTTGGATTTATGTAATTCAATTTGTCTTTCGCTTAATTTGGTGCAAATATTGTTTGATTGTTTTTGGGTTAGGGCATAGCAAAATTAGTAGCTTTACCTCAGGCAATTCTGGTGAACTGAATTTTACATCAGCTGTAGTATCCTTCATCCATCTTCATGCTAGTACTCTCAATCCTCAATTAAATAGAACCTTGTTTAAGGAGACCCGCACCATCTATAGTAACTGATGCAATATACCTTGTTGGACATTTAATTACTATCCCAATTTGATCTAACGTCTGACAAAGGCTTATAATGTCCTTACAAGTGAGAGTGTTCTTTAACTACTCAGGGTTGATGTTAAATACATTTTTTCATCTTTTTTATTATCATTTAATGAGTGGTTTCTCAGCCTACTCTTGCCAAAGTGGTTTTTGAAGAATTGGTTCAGATTCAAAACACCTCTGAGTTGACATGAAATTGTTGACTTGCGCATTTCATTAAAATTAGATTATGTTGTCTGGTCTCCAAGTTTTCAGTTTTTTAGTTGGGTATACTTTTCTGACTTTAGAGTATAAAGAGGTAAATTTTTTTAGTCAGTATAAAGCGGTAATTGCATTGCACAAAAAGTTCATGAAATCTAGTGGAATATCATTAAAATTCCAAGCCTGTCAAGAATGTTGATTTAAAACAGTGTTTGGGGTCAGCAAGCATTCTAAATAAAATTGGGTTCGATACTAAGTGCTGTGGGATCTTCTTCTTTAATAGATCAATATTAGGAAGTTTCTGTATCAGGAATCAACACCAACGCATTCACAAGTGTTTTAGATGTTTCTAATTGTAGTGGAGAGTCGCAAGTATTATCAGACAACAAGGATTGTCTTTGGGACTGTGCTGTTTCCTCTGCTAGGGATAATGACGTTACTACAGTAAAATGTCTTAAGCGATACACTTATCAGTTATATTGATAGCAAGTATATACTTTGGACAAGTGTGTATCGTAACAGGTCTCTAATTGTGGCTGGATAAACACTGATCACGAGGTCTGAATACGGAAGCAGTTGACTATATCAACTTCTACTTTAAGCTGGTTTACATGGATCTGCAAATGAGGCTTAAAGGCTACATATGAGCAAAATTGTAATCTATAAATGAAGTTTACTGATCCTTGCAGTTAAGCCGGCACCAATATCGTGGGTGATACAGACTTCCTTGGAAGATATTTTAGATCCAAGGCATTTAGTTAGAGAATTTTGTGAACTCACACCTTCTTTCCATTTATCCCTCATTGATTCTGCTAGCGCGCAGTTCCTTATTGAGTTAGAGGACCGTATGTCGGATTTGCACTTGCAAAATACATAGAGTTTCCTGAATTGAGCCACCATCAACAAACTTTAGGTGCATCTGCTGGCGTTTTCCTCTTCATGCAGGTCCGAAGGGGTTGTTAAATTGAACATTGTACAACATCGGCCTTATATCTTCATGTAATTTAATGAGTGGCATCAAAATGATCTATCTAGCACTTTAGTCATTACACATTGCCCCTTTACATCTTATATGAGAGTGCATCAAAAAAGGGTAGCCCCACGTAGCATATCTCAAGTCTGCTTCGAAATTATTGATGTGCAGCAGTCAGTTGTGAATGATATTTTGGAATTATATATGCGACACATAAGCTATTATTCAGAGAATAATGCTAGGTTGGTGGGTGCCCTTTTATATATCATGTTGCAAATGCTTGCTCAACCATCAATTTTATAAATTTTTATTTTTCTGTGAGTTTGTGTATGTGTGTGTTTTCCCACTTAAGACTTATTCGGCACTGTTGCTAAAAGAATCAAGTCGGGCTTATCAGGAATCTCATTTGCCATGTTTTTCTATGCTACTTGTAGTTCTTTTTTCGATATAACTGTACTTTTTATTGGTACTGATAACCCAGTTGTACTATCACGGAAAAACAAAATCTTTCTTGTACTTCAGGGTAGCCATTTCATAAATCTTTGTCTAACTAAGAAGTGGTGCAGGTTGTTGTACTAGCTGTGCTGTCCGTATAAAGTCTGGAGAGATTAGACAGCCTGAAGCATTAGGGATATCTGCAGAATTGAAAGCTAAGGTTTGTATGCTACTCCATTTTGATTCAGGCAAATATGATTTTACTATAAATTGTATTTTTTGAGGATTTTCTTCGAACTGGGGCTCAGCATTTTTGTTAAAATGTGGAGAGGAGTAGGATTATAATTTCTATATTATTTCACTCTCATCTTTTACAATTGTCCTAAACACCTATTTATACTAATTTTAGAGTCCTAATTCTAATAGGAGATACAATCCTATATATACATAATAATCCTTCTTTGACTAGGATTCTATTTTAGCTATATATTCTACTTTCCTACTTAATTAAGGAGTCTTCCTAAAATACAAAGCTAACATTAGGAAACAAATATTTCCTTGCAAACTCGGTCCGCTCCATCGGTCTAGATCCGTTTCACTCGGTCCGATCCATGTCGCTCCACCATATTCTCCAACTCCCCCCTCAAGTTAGAGGATCTACAACGTAGATACCCAACTTGCCAAATAAAAATTAAAACGTTTTTAAAAAAAATTCTTTCACTTCGACATGCAACATCTGCGCCAAGTTCTTCCTTTTTTGTGTTGCAGTTCAAGCAACCTCGGGTTCGTCTTTTTTTTTTTCAACAACAACAAAAATTTGTTCCAATATCTGAAGAGTCATCCACATCAGGTCTTCTTTTTTTTCAATTCTGTGCACAATTTGTGCTCGCACATATCTTCTTTTTCTTCAATCTCCGTTTTTAGAGTGAACGACACTCGATAATCGTTTTTATAGTGAACGACACTCGATCATCATTTTTATAGTGAACGACACTCGATTATCGTTTTTATAGTGAACGACACTCAATCATCGTTTTTATAGTGGACGACACTCAATCATCGTTTTTATAGTGGACGACACTCAATCATCGTTTTTATAGTGGACGACACTCAATCATCGTTTTTATAGTGAACGACACTTAATCATCGTTTTTATAGTGGACGACACTCAATCATCGTTTTTATAGTGAACGACACTCAATCATCGTTTTTATAGTGGACGACACTCAATCATCGTTTTTATAGTGGACGGCACTCAATATTTTTTTATTTTTTTTCAAGGGATAGTTTGGTGGTTTTGGCGTATAAGGTTGACTTTGGGTGGGGCGGTGGTGTAGGAGGTAGAGAGGGTGGGGTTTTGAGGGTTGATGGCGGAAGCTAAGGTGGTGAGGGTGTGGGGCGGCTTAGGGTTTCGCGAAGAAGTTCTTCTATGAACCAGGCTCTGATACCATGTTAAAATGTGGAGAGGAGTAGGATTATAATTTCTATATTATTTCACTCTCATCTTTTACAATTGTCCTAAACACCTATTTATACTAATTTTAGAGTCCTAATTCTAATAGGAGATACAATCCTATATATACATAATAATCCTTCTTTGACTAGGATTCTATTTTAGCTATATATTCTACTTTCCTACTTAATTAAGGAGTCTTCCTAAAATACAAAGCTAACATTAGGAAACAAATATTTCCTTGCAAACTCGGTCCGCTCCATCGGTCTAGATCCGTTTCACTCGGTCCGATCCATGTCGCTCCACCATATTCTCCAACTATTTTCCATCTTATTCTGTTAATGACCTCATCTTAAGATGGTTAATATGTGGTTCTAGTTTGACTCTCATTTCGACAAATGTTCTCTTGATTTAGGGAAATATGACCCAGTTATTAAGTCAAAGTTATGTTCTCTGTTGCCTCTGCATTCAAAATATCAAAGTAATCCAGTCAACATCTTATGATGAGGTAATTAACAGAATAAGATAGAAAATATGACTACATTCAAAATATCAAAGTAATCCAGTCAAGCAGTTCAATTACTGTTCACCTGTTTCTCAAAAGTCTATTGCCTAGAATCTTTGTAAAAGAAACAATGATATCTGGTGGGGTTAACTTTGGCTTGCATGATCATGTAAAACCATTACTTAAACCAACAATTTGTTTTGGTTGAATGTCTTGACGTGCAAAAGTTATTGAATGGTGCAAAGCTATTAGTTTAAACCTTGTAAGTTCAATTGTCCCCACTAATAAAATTGTTAGTTCATTTGTAGACATCCATCCATAGAACCAAAACTCTGATCAATTTATTTGTAATCCCTCCCTCTTTTAACTAATTTCTGTAGTACCCTCAAATGTCATTTAGCTGTGTCAAATCAGAGGGACCTTGCTCGTCTTTTAACCACAATTTAAAAGGGTGCCATAGACAGTTGGCATAAGGAGACTTTGAATGAGATGAAAGAGTACACTTAAATTGGGACTTCAAAAATGGAATAGGGACATTCATTATGGCGAATGAGGAAGTAGTTGCTACGAACAGCAAGAATGAGTGCCTGCAAAAATGGAATAGGGACATTCATTAAATAAATGTAATAATTATTTCAAGCTGCCTACTTTCTAGTTTCTGAAATAGACACTTTATATACTTGGAATAAAATAGAAAATGGAAGTGACCAAGGCTGATAAACTGTTTAATTTTCTGCTGAAGTTCAACTTATGCAAGAAAAGTTTGTTTATGTCAATTGTATGATGTTGTTAGAGGCTCTTGATAGAGCAGATCTACATGTAGGATGAATTTCCACTATGTCGTGTTCTTCTTACATACATGCATTTATTGTACCCATGTATAACTTCGTAAATATTTTTAAACCCATATGGCGTATTTAATTAATGTGCTCTTTTTTCTTTAGGTTTTTTTTTTTGAAAATAAACATGGATAAAAGTTGGACTCACTTGAAATATGCTCTTTTTTTACTTCAAAAGTGATATGTATACACGCTAAATGTTATGTTTTCACATTTGATCTTGCATCTTAATCATGGCGCCAAAGAGATTAATTTACCCTGCTACATCACATCCTCAAGCAGCAAATGATCGACGAACAACAATTCGGACATCAGCTCGTTCCCAAGCACAATCTCAACAGCCATCTGAGGAGCAGCAACTTGCTGAGGAAAATCAAGGTAACGAATTTGACCCCCTTCTCCCTAAGTAATTTTTTCACTATATTTTTAATTTGACCCTCTTCTCCCAAAATTCTGGCTTTGCTAATGTACCGAAGTGTGTAGCTCCCTGATCTTATCATCAACCATTCCGGATTTGGGTTCGTCATGAGCCCAGCATCTATATGGGCTTGACAGAAATTATACTGATGGTTCATGTACATTAACCAACTGTGCTTATATTCTCTGTTTAACTCGTCTTCCATTCTACCAAGAACAATTTAACATAAATGGAAGACGAGTTTAACAGAAATACACTAATGTCGAAACAACAGTCGGGCGAGAATGATCGATTTGATTTGAGCTGCTAAACAAATATTCACTTGAAGGTCATTAAAATCTTGGATGCATAAAAAAAGGACCACAAATATTCACTTGAAGTTTGTGAAAATGTTTACTGTCATCAGAGTACACTATAATGTTACAACATTATACAATTGCTCCAAGTGCTAATCTTAAACTAGAGGCATTTCTGACATGCCACATTACCCATGAACATAGAGATATGGGTTCTTATTCAGACGTAATCCAGGTTAGATGAAGCTAATATAACAGCTTTCTGTGGCACATATTTAACTTTTATATTACTTCCACTTCTGATTATATTATGTTTCCAACACCTCCATCATTTCTCCATATTGGTCAAACAACGATCACACGGTCAGGAATCAGTGCAAGTTCCACACCATATGGCAAAGTGAATAGGCTTCACCCCTTTGACTTTGCTGAACAATTCTCTGTAAACAAAAAGGTGACATTTGTTGATTTATACTTATATAGCAACAATAATACTAATATGCCTCTAACTTTAACAAAAAGGAAATCTTGTCTGTCTGTTGTTTTGTAGGGTGAGGAGGAAAAAGTAAATGCATGGTTGCACATATTAATTTCTGCTAGATTATTTGATTTTTTTATATTTGATTTAGTTATGGTTCATCCGTTTTGGCTACTAAATTTAATAAATGGTATGTATCAATTTGTTTCCGGGCAAGCTTGGTTGAGGTAGCATCTTGCTTGTGGTTTTAATGGGTTATACTAAAGGGAATGCTTTAATTTGACAGGAAGAGTGAAACTTATTGCGACTCATCAGCTCATTGAATGTTGGTTAGAATTAATTTTGCTTCGATAATCATTTTTCCTGTCTGCCATTCTGCTGCACCTTTTGATCTTCATTTTTCCTGTCTGCCATTCTGCTACACCTCCATCAATTATTTGGATATGTGGAATATGTGGGATAATTCAATGGTCAACAATGGTTCACCATACTGCCAGTCATTTACTATCTCTGCACGGGCAGGACTTTTCCGATAATCACCATACTGCCTGCTTTCTTGTCATAGGAGTCCAATAACTCCATTCCCGTTCTTCATCTTATTTTGCATTTTGCAATCTTTAACAGTTTATCAGCCTTGTAGTATGTACGTTTAAGCTCTTTTATTTCAGAATGATATTAGTTTAATGCTTAGATTTGTTTCTTCTCATGACTGTACTTTGCTGAAAAGAATTTGTAGTTGGTGAATCTTGTATTGAATTTCTATGTACATAAGGCCATATCTCACTCTTCTTTTGATTCCTTCAGCAGCTTATTAGTCTTTGTAACTACTAGAATAACTGGGTGACATTTTATTATGTGTTTTCTGTTATAACTTTCATATTTAATTCCCAAGCACAAGAAGATGCTATGCAGGCCAAGTATGATGCTTTGCGGGCTGAGCTTGATGCTTTGCGTGCTGCGTATGCGAGTAATCAGCATGATTCTCCTCATATTCCATCTAGTGTTAGTCAGTTAGTAATTTTATTATATAAATAGCTTTAATTTTCCATAAATTGTTTGGTTTTATATACCTTGTTTCATTTACTCACAAGTGATGTTATGAGCATCTTTATGTCATCTCTCATTTTCTATTTCCCGTGATTTCATAGTTTTTGATTCATATAGATAGGTGAATCCTTCAACATCCGGTGGTACGGAAGATGGGCTTGATGGAATGTCTAGCTAGTGCTTTAGTGTGTTTTGTGTTTTCAGGTAAGTGTAGTTAGTTTATAATTATTTTTTATTGTATCATATATATGAATCAACTAATACTCCATTCGTCCCATAATAAATGTCACACTTTTCCTTTATTTTTAGTCTTCCCAATATGAATGGCACGTTTTAAAATAAGGAATGTGACATTTATTTCGAACGGAGGTAGTAAATATTTTTTTTATTGCTTTTAATTTCCTTAGCATAATTTTACTTTTACATGCATGCATATATATATATATATATATATATATATATATATATATATATATATATATATATACTGAATATTTGTGTTATATATTTTATTTATAGGAGTATTCGTGACAGAAAGATTCTACTTGTTGGCAAATGATACATCTTCAACAGTTCCACCGTTAGTAACTTTAGAGTTTATCTTTTGACATGGTTCTATGGCTATAATGGCTTTTGGACAATGTTATATATTTAGCACATGTTTAGTACTATGGGATTATTTCTTTTGGATATTAAGCACTTTGGGATTATTGTGGTATTGTTGATTTTGGAATGGAAAAGTTCTCTTTTTCATATACATATTTTCTAGAAATTGTGATTTAGTAAAAATATACCACCATTTTAGAAACTAATATATATATATATATATATATATATATATATATATATATATATATATATATATATATATATATATATATATATATATATATATATATATATATATATATATATATATATATATATATATATACATATATATATATATATATATATGTATATATATATATATATACATATATATATATATATATATATATATGTATATATATATATATATATATGTATATATATATAATTGTTTAAACCCTAACAAATATTAAAAAAAATATCAGCACTGTTTTATTATTATGGTAAACAAACTGACACATAAAAATATATGTTACGGTTCAAATACGGTCACAAACTAATATGTCGCACACAATTATCTGAGGTGACGTGTAAATAACCGTAATAAATATATCAATTGTGACGGTTATAATCGTCACAAAAAAGCGTAACATAACTTTTAAGCATATGACACAGTTTCTTTTGCATTGTTTCCGAACCGTAACAAAGACCGTCACAAAAAACAATTATGACGGTTTACCACCCGACACAAAGTATTTGTGACCCACGCAATTAAGTCGGTCACAAAACCGTCACAAATACCTTTTGTGTCGGTTTTTGAGTTTTTTGCTACGGTCCGTCGACCGTCATAAAAGAGGTTATTTTTTGTAGTGCTAGAATTGAACTATGTTAGGACGTTACTTGTGTCAAGTATATGATCGGCTACACAAAAAGCATAATGGTTCAAGGACATCGCGTCTACCGACTTGCGAGTAGACACTACAAGGAAAACCGGATTTAGAGACGGAAATTTAGAGACGGACGGAATCCGTAGCTAATTTGGAGACAGATTAGAGACAGAACCAAAAATCAGAGACGGATTCGGATTCCGTCTCTAAATTAGAGACGGATTCAGATTCCGTCTCTAATTCAGAGACGGAATATGAATCTGTCTCTAATTTAGAGACGAAATCCGAATCCGTCTCTGATTTAGAGACGAAATCTGATTCCGTCTCTAATTTAGAGACGGATTCAGATTCCGTCTCTAAATTTTAGAAACGGGTTTTGTATCTGTCTCTAAAATAGAGACAGATTCAGAATTCGTCTCTAAAATAGAGACAGATTCAGAATCCGTCTCTAAATTAGAGACAGATTAAGAATCCGTCTCTAAACTTTAGAGACAGATTTTAACCCGTCTCTAATTTAGAGACAGATTTTTTAATCCGTCTCTAATTTAGTGACAGATTCAACATCTGTCTCTAAAATTTAGAGACAGATTTAGTATCCGTCTCTAAATTTGACTTTTCTTCTATATACTTTCATTTGTTTAGTTTTTTTCTATCTTTTTTTTATAACTTTTTTTAAAAAAAAACACTAATTAACAAAGGCTAAAATATTGTTTTCTAGTCAATAAAAATTTTTAAAAAAAATAAAAAATAAATATAGGGTAGTCCGTCCCTCTTTTGACTTTTCTTCTATATACTTTCATTTGTTTAGTTTTTTTCTATCTTTTTTTCTATAACTTTTTATAAAAAAAACCACTGATTAATAAAGGCTAAAATATTGTTTTCTAGTCAATAAATTTTTTTAAAAAAAATAAAAAATAAATATAGGGTAGTCCGTCCCTCTTTTGACTTTTCTTCTATATACTTTCATTTGTTTAGTTTTTTTCTATCTTTTTTTATATAATTTTTTCTAAAAAAACCACTAATTAACAAAGGCTAAAATATTATTTTCTAGTCAATAAAAAAATTTTAAAAAATAAAAAATAAATATAGGGTAGTCTGTCCCTCTTTTGACTTTTCTTCTATATACTTTCATTTGTTTAGTTTTTTTCTATCTTTTTTTCTATAACTTTTTCTAAAAAAACCACTGATTAACAAAGGCTAAAATATTATTTTCTAGTCAATAAATTTTTTTAAAAAAATAAAAATTAATATAGGGTAGTCCGTCCCTCTTTTGACTTTTCTTCTATATACTTTCATTTGTTTAGTTTTTTTCTATCTTTTTTTATATAACTTTTTATAAAAAAAAACCACTAATTAACAAAGGCTAAAATATTATTTTCTAGTCAATAAAAAATTTTTAAAAAAATAAAAAATAAATATAGGGTAGTCCGTCCCTCTTTTGACTTTTCTTCTATATACTTTCATTTGTTTAGTTTTTTTCTATCTTTTTTTATATAACTTTTTCTAAAAAAACCACTAATTAACAAAGGCTAAAATATTATTTTCTAGTCAATAAAAAATTTAAAAAAAAATAAAAAATAAATATAGGGTAGTCCGTCCCTCTTTTGACTTTTCTTCTATATACTTTCATTTGTTTAGTTTTTTTCTATCTTTTTTTCTATAACTTTTTCTAAAAAAACCACTGATTAACAAAGGCTAAAATATTGTTTTCTAGTCAATAAATTTTTTTTAAAACAATAAAAAATAAATATAGGGTAGTCCGTCCCTCTTTTGACTTTTCTTCTATATACTTTCATTTGTTTAGTTTTTTTCTATCTTTTTTTCTATAACTTTTTCTAAAAAAACCACTAATTAACAAAGGCTAAAATATTATTTTCTAGTCAATAAAAAATTTTTTAAAAAATAAAAAATAAATATAGCGTAGTCCGTCCCTCTTTTGACTTTTCTTCTATATACTTTCATTTGTTTAGTTTTTTTCTATCTTTTTTTATATAACTTTTTATAAAAAAACCACTAATTAACAAAGGCTAAAATATTATTTTCTAGTAAATAAAAAATTAAAAAATAAATAAAGGGTAGTCCTTCCCTCTTTTGACTTTTCTTCTATATACTTTCATTTGTTTAGTTTTTTTCTATCTTTTTTTATATAACTTTTTCTAAAAAAACCACTAATTAACAAAGGCTAAAATATTATTTTCTAGTCAATAAAATTTTTTAAAAAAATAAAAAATAAATATAGGGTAGTCCGTCCCTCTTTTGACTTTTCTTCTATATACTTTCATTTGTTTAGTTTTTTTCTATCTTTTTTTCTATAACTTTTTCTAAAAAAACCACTGATTAACAAAGGCTAAAATATTGTTTTCTAGTCAATAAAAAATTTTTAAAAAATAAAAAATAAATATAGGGTAGTCCGTCCCTCTTTTGACTTTTCTTCTATATACTTTCATTTGTTTAGTTTTTTTCTATCTTTTTTTATATAACTTTTTATAAAAAAACCACTAATTAAAAAAGGCTAAAATATTATTTTCTAGTCAATAAAAAATTTTTAAAAAAATAAAAATTAATATAGGGTAGTCCGTCCCTCTTTTGACTTTTCTTCTATATACTTTCATTTGTTTAGTTTTTTTCTATCTTTTTTCTATAACTTTTTCTAAAACAAATAACTGATTAACAAAGGCTAAAATATTGTTTAGGGTATAGGATTTAGGGTTTAGGGGTTAAGGTATATGGTATAATGTATAAGGGTTAGGGTATAGGGTTTAGGGGTTAGGGTATAGGGTTTAGGGTTTAGGATTTAGGGTATAGGGTTTAGGGTATAGGGTATAATGTATAAGGGTTAGGGTATAGGGTTTAGGGTATAGGGTTTAGGGTTTAGGGTATAGGGTTTAGGGTTTAGGGTATAGGGTTTAGGGTATAGGGTATAGGGTTTAGGGTATAGGGTTTAGGGTTTAGGATTTAGGGTTTAGGGTATAGGGTTTAGGGTATAGGGTATAGGGTATAATGTATAAGGGTTAGGGTATAGGGTTTAGGGGTTAGGGTTTAGGGGTTAAGGTATAGGGTTTAGGGTATAGGGTTTAGGGTATAGGGTTTAGGGTATAGGGTATAGGGTTTAGGGTATATGGTATAGGGTATAGGGTTTAGGGTATAGGGTTTAGGGTTTAGGGTTTAGGGTTTAGGGTTTAGGGTATAGGGTTTAGGGTATAGGGTATAATGTATAAGGGTTAGGGTATAGGGTTTAGGGGTTAGGGTATAGGGTTTAGGGTTTAGGGTATAGGGTATAGGGTTTAGGGTATAGGATTTAGGATTTAGGGTTTAGGGTTTAGGGTATAGGGTATAGGGTATAATGTATAAGGGTTAGGGTATAGGGGTTAGGGTTTAGAGTTTAGGGTATAGTGTTTAGGGTTTAGGGTTTAAACCCTAAACCCTAACCCCTATACCCTAAACCCTAAATCCTAACCCCTATACCCTAACCCTTATACCCTAAACCATGTACCCTAAACCCTATACCCTAAACCCTAAATCCTAAACCCTATACCCTAACCCCTAAACCTTATACCCTATACCCTAAACCCTAAACCCTATACCCTAACCCCTAAACCTTATACCCTATACCCTAACCCTTATACATTATACCCTATACCCTAGCCCTTATACATTATACCCTATGCCCTAAACCCTAAACCCTATACCTTAACCCTTATACATTATACCCTAAACCCTAAATCTTATACCCTAAACCCTAAACCCTATACCCTAAACCCTAAACCTTAACCCCTAAACTATAAGCCCTAAACCCTAAACTCTAAACCCTAAACCCTAAAACCTAAACTCTATACCCTAAACCCTATACCCTAAATCCTAAACCCTAAACCCTATACCCTAAACCCTAAACCCTATACCCTAACCCCTAAACCTTATACCCTATATCCTATACCCTAAACCCTAAACCCTATACCCTAACCCCTAAACCCTAACCCCTAAACCCTAAACCCTATATACCCTATACCCTAACCCTTATACATTATACCCTATACCTTAACCCCTAAACCCTAAATCCTATACCCTAAATCCTAAATCCTATACCCTAAATCCTAAACCCTAAACCCTAAATCCTATACCCTATATCCTAAATCCTATACCCTAAACCCTAAATTCTAAACCCTAAACCCTATACCCTTATACATTATTAAATTATTATTAATAAATTTAAAATAATTAAATTAATGAGTATTATTATTAATTAATAACATTATTATTTTTGATATTATGTATTATTACTAGATATTATTAATATTATTATTAATTCTATAATAATAATTACTAATATATTCAAATATATAATTGAAAATTAACAATAACATCATTATTAGTCTTATTATTAAGTATTATTACTAATTACTATTTTCTTTAAAGATAAAATTATTTTTAATGTTAATAAGTATTTTTTTATAATTTATTAATATCAATTATTACTTAGGTATATTAATATTTCTTAGAAGTTTAAATTATTAAATTATTATTAATAAATTTAAAATAATTAAATTAATTAATATTATTATTAATTAATAACATTATTATGTTTGACGTTATGTATTATTACTAGTTATTATTAATATTATTATTAATTATATAATAATATTATTATTAATTATATAATAATAACTATTAATATATTCAATTATATAATTGAATAATTAACAATAACATCATTATTAGTCTTATTATTAAGTATTATTACTAATTATATGATAATGTTATTATTCTTGATATTATGCATACTAATATAACTAAAATTTTGGGTAAATCAAATAAAAGCATGTAAATATTTTAGATAACTTTTTGTAAATTTCAGTAATAAAAAAATCTAAAATATTTTTTCCTATTCAATAAAAAATAATAAAAATTACTAGTTATTATTAATACTATTATTAATATTATTACTATTTATATAATTAATATTAATATTATTACTGTTTATATAATTAATATTAATATTAATTAGTTAAACAATTATATAATTAATAATTTATTAATAAATATTATTAATAATAAATATTATTATTCTTAATATTCGACATAAATATTTTAGTTAGTGTATAATATAGTGTGAAATAAATATAAATATGTGATGTGGCATTGTTTGATTGGATTTTAAAATTTCATGGGGATTGGGCCAAAGTAAAATCTGACCATTCAATACCTTCGATCAAACGGACCATATTAATCCAAAGAAAAACACTTACTCCCTCTCCCTATTTCTCTCCTCCTTTCTCTCTCTCCTTCTCTCATTTTGAAATTCAGCATTCACGAATGCACTCCACCGGCCACCACCGTTTTCTCTCTCTCTCATTTCCCTCTTCTCCCTCAGCGTCTTCTTCAGCCTCTGTTAGTCCTCCGGCGCCATCACATACCTTCGCCCTCCGTCACTCTCTCTCTCTCTTTCTCCATTTCCTTCTCCCTCCGTCACTCACAATACGCCTCCCTCTCCCTCTCTCGTCTCCGGCGACGGCAACGGTTCGCACTCCGTCTCTCCTCTGGTTCTTCCGTCTTCGCCACAGATCTGGTAACACTCCATCTCTCCATTTGTTTAGATTTCGCACGATTGTTTCTTCAATCTTTGTTTTGATTTCGTTTTGATTTTTCAATCTCTTCTCACACTCCGTCTCTCTCTTAGTTTTGATTTCGCCCATTGTTGATTTTTGTTTTGTAGAAACTTCATTGATCAAGTTTTTCATTTGTGGTGATTTTTCTGAATCTGTGATTACGGCGGTGATTGGGCGTTGTGTGACGGTGGTTGTGTGATGGTGGTTGTGTGATGGTGGTGTGCAGTGGTTGTGTGATGGTGGTTAGAGGTGGTGACTGGTCGACGGTGATGGCGGTGGTTGTGGGTGGTTATGGTTAAGGACGGATTTGAGTAGAAAAGAAATTTAGGGGGCAAAGTGTAATTGTGAATTATCAAGGATTGATTTAAGATTAATAAAAGTTAAGGGACTTATTTGAAAATAAAAAAATTAAGGGATTGATTTGAGATTACGAAAAATCAAGGGATTGATTTAATATATATTTAAAAATATATATTAATATATTTTAAATATATATATATATATATATATATATATATATATATATATATATATATATATATATATTTAAAATATATTAATATATATTTTTAAATATATATATTATTTTTTTAAAAAAAATTTGTCAATTTAGCTACGAAATATTTGTCGCTAAAATGGTTCGAAAATAAAATGAGAATTTAAATAGAGACAAAAAATCTGTCGCTAATCCGTAGACGGTCATATCTGTAGCTAATTTAGACACGGACATATCTGTCTCTAATTTAGAGACGGACATATATGTCTCTAATTTAGAGACGGCCATATCTGTCTCTAAATTAGAGACGGACATATCCGTCTCTAAAATAGCTACAAAATAGCGACGCCCAATTTAGCGACAAACCTGCACCCACGGAATAGCTACGGAACAAATCCGTAGCTAAACACGATTTAGCTACGGAATCTTCATTTTAGCTACGGAATTTGCCGTAGCTAAAATGGATTTTCCTTGTAGTGAGAGTAAATATGCTTGTTCGAGCGAAGGTTCAATGGGCATTCCCACACCTATCGTATGCAAGTTTTCGTCTGCCGGACTCTATCACCAAACTCGTCATTAATTTCCTTCATGTGGGGGATTGTTGGAAAAATTCGTTATATGTGAAGGAAATTGTGTATTTTCCTTACATGAATCGTTTGTCATTTGACAAAGATTATTGTGGGTTCATGTTCCACGTTGTGAGAACATGAAAATGAAATATCTAGATGTTAAATTTGGTATTGGATGAGAAAGATATGATAGCTCAAAGTAAGTGGGTTAAAGTGTAACTTTTAGAAGTTAACACCACCATTGATGTCCCATAATTCCTAGATTAATTGAGGGATTAATATGGATCATTACTTTGAAATTTGGGGTTACAAAGTTTGGTATTAAACTTCATGAATAGAAAGTAATGAGTCTCATATTAATACTAAGATTAATTGGATATTCATGGGAGAGTTAGTGGAGCTATAAGTAGAGAGACCCACAATAATGAAAGTTGATTTTTCTTTTTCCATCAATTCTCCATCTCCTCTTGTAATTTGTTATCTTCTTCCTTTGGCCTCCTAGAGAAATATCCATGGTGATTTTGTCCAAGCATAGGAAAATTCGCCGGAAAACTTAAGTGCAAAGTTGTTCCGGTTCATCCGTTCTATCCTGGGAGACTAACGTCCATTGAAGGCCTCGAGCACTCATAGTGAGAGGGAGAATTAGTCTTAAGGAGAGTGTCTAACACGGCTCGGATTCAAGCAAATTCAAAACGACGACTTACGGTTTTTTCTTTGTTAATTTTTCTGTTGTATATTGTATTTCAATTTTATTGTAATTCTTTTTCTTTTGTGCTCGATTGTTTAGATTTGTCTAACAATCTTAAGACTAATTCGATATTTGAGAATGGATTACAGATTTGAGAATCCGGTGGAGCGGCGGCCACGGGAGAAAAGATAGAAAACGATGGAAGAGGCGGATGGAAGAAAATTCCAGCAACTTTTTGCAATGAACAGCTGTGGTAAAATTGCAATTCCGGATTCGTTAACCGTTGGATCGAGCTGAAATTTGGTGTGCATGTTCACAACTCATAGGAGAAGATTCTGAACGGTGGAGATCGGATTTATTATGTATATATTAATATATAAATTTCGGAACAGAACAGTTTCTGAAAGAAGTAATGATGCATTGACTTACGAATGAACATCAAGGATGTTGCAATGATTGTGTAAAATAGTTGTGGTGATGCCACTTCTAGTGTTTATACAATGAATTATAGATCTCTTATGGTTCATGAAAATCATAGTGAGAAAAATTGAAAAGTTCGGTTGAACTAAATTGAGAAAATGAATGGTTAAAGATATCGTATTTAACGTTCTTAAGATTCACAAGAATCATGTTGAGAAAATGAACGGTTAAAGATATCGTATTTAACGTTGCATTTTATAAATGAAAAGTTCTTTTGAACGTCTAAGTTGAGAAGATGAACGGATAAAGATGTAGTCTTTAACTTGTTGGGTTTGGATCCTAAACTGCAAGGAAGAAAAGGGATCTAAGTCGGAAGAGTTGGTGAAAATCAAGAAGGAGTTTCTGGAGCTGAGGGCGGCCACGCTAGTGGAGGTGCGCGACCGCGCAGTTGGACAGAGAATGAAGCTTGGCGAAATCCATTCGTGCGCGACCGCGCTGGGTGTGCTGCGCGACCGCGCTCGTGCCGGGGAGGATTTTTCTGCAGCAGATTTTGTTTCCTATTTTGATTAGAACTCTTCTTAATTTTGATTTAGGGCTTCCTTGTATAACTATATAAACATAGATACGACCTAGAACATATTGTAGTTGTGTAGCAACATATTAGAAGGAGTCTAATAACATATTGGCTTGGCAATTGCCCCCGGATGTAGTTCATGTGTTGAATGAACCGGGTAAACAACTCTTGTATTCTTGTGTGTGTGTTTCTTCCATTATTGTGCTTGTGGGTGTGTTGATTTCTTGTCTTGATTGCAACGGGGTACCACCAAATTCACAACAACTAGTATCAGAGCTTTGGTTCGGAGGATTCAAAATCTTTTCATTAGTTGATTAATTTTGAATCGCGTTCTTGGGGATTTTTTGGTGAAGCAATCAGATGAAGAACTCAATCGAGAAATTCAACGGTGTGAATTTCACGTTTTGGAGGACAAGGATTGAAGATTACCTTTATTGTAAAGATCTTCATGGACCCTTGAAGGAGAAGCCCGAAGGCATGTCACAAGGGGATTGGGAGACGTTGGATCGGAAGGCGTTAGGAGCGGTAAGGAGTGCCCTAACTGACGATGTTGCACGGAACGCTATGGAGGCCAAGACAACGGTGGAGTTGCTACAAACGCTGTCAGACATGTATGAGAAGCCGTCGAATATCAATAAGGTGCATTTGATAAAGAGGTTTGCGAACGCGAAGATGTCAGAGGGGCAGACATCGGCAAGTCATATCGGCAATTTCAAAGGTATGGTGGACCAATTGAAAAGTGTTGATATTACTTTCTCCGATGAAGTGCTAGCTTGTTTTCTACTAAAATCATTGCCTGATAGTTGGGAGGTTACTGTCACAACGATTAGTACGTCGAAAACAGCATTGGTGTATACGGAGGTTAGAGATCTCATCCTTCAAGAGGAGTTGCGAAGGAAAGAGAAAAGGGGAGAATCTTTCGTAGATGGGGTTGCACTTAGGGTGGAGAGAAAAAGGGGAGGACCGAAAAAGGGGAAAAAGGTCAAGTGCTACAATTGTGGCGAATTAGGTCATATCAGTTATGACTGTCCGGGAAAAGATGGTGATGCACACGTGGTGGATGATGGTGGGGATGTATTAATCCTAGGAGAGGAGCAGTCGGGTGAAGATTGGGTGTTGGATTCTGGAGCTTCTTGTCATGCTAGCGGGGATGCAGAATCAATGAAGCGGTATAAAACTGGAGATTTTGGGGTTATCTATCTTGGTGATGGTCAACCATTGAAGATCAAAGGTAAGGGGGATGTGATGATGAAGACACCTAACGGGGCTGTTTTACAACTACACAACGTGATGCATGTTCCGAATTTGAGGAGAAGGGTGATTTCTGTGGGACAACTTGACAGTGAAGGGTATGGTGTTTCTTTCATTGGTGGGTCTTGGGAAGTCACAAAAGGGGCTAAGGTGTTGGCTCGTGGAGTTAAGGGGAAGATGTTGTACTCTACCTACAATGTCGATGTTCGTTCCGGTGGGAGCAAGAGGCTAAAGAACCGGCCTATTGGTGTAAAAAGGGGAGACATCAAGAAACGGTATGTTGGGGGGGACACAAAGTTGATCAACGTGGTGTGGAAGTCCAAGTGCCCTAACAGAGAGCGGTTTCAGACCAAAAACAGACGATGCAAGAAACAAGGTGTGTCCAAGTTTCAAGGGGAAGCATTGCGAGGAAGGTGGGTCTGGAGGGAGAAGGCAAAGTTAGACTTGCGGGGAGAAATCAAGGTAGAAGCTGATTTGGGGAGGCAAGAACCATCTAACACAGAGAGGTTGAAACGTCGCTTGGTTTCAACTCGCCTTATTACTTGAGGAGAGGTGCGGTAGTGTCAAGCCAATATGGGGGGGTGAAATGTGTTCGAAGGTCATTACTCCGTGGTGGGAGTTGATGGGTGTTTCTATGTTTGTTAGTTTAGTCTCCGGTGGGAGATTGTTGGGTTTGGATCCTAAACTGCAAGGAAGAAAAGGGATCTAAGTCGGAAGAGTTGGTGAAAATCAAGGAGTTTCTGGAGCTGAGGGCGGCCGCGCTAGTGGAGGTGCGCGACCGCGCAGTTGGACAGAGAATGAAGCTTGGCGAAATCCATTCGTGCGCGACCGCGCTGGGTGTGCTGCGCGACCGCGCTCGTGCCGGGGAGGATTTTTCTGCAGCAGATTTTGTTTCCTATTTTGATTAGAACTCTTCTTAATTTTGATTTAGGGCTTCCTTGTATAACTATATAAACATAGATACGACCTAGAACATATTGTAGTTGTGTAGCAACATATTAGAAGGAGTCTAATAACATATTGGCTTGGCAATTGCCCCCGGACGTAGTTCATGTGTTGAATGAACCGGGTAAACAACTCTTGTGTTCTTGTGTGTGTGTGTTTCTTCCATTATTGTGCTTGTGGGTGTGTTGATTTCTTGTCTTGATTGCAACGGGGTACCACCAAATTCACAACATAACTTTGCATTGTTTATACGATGTATTGACAAAGATGATAGGGCTTCTCGAAAGAAGTTGTTAAAGCCTATTATTGTCAATAGTGACAAAAGTCACAAAGATTAAAACAATAGAGCTTCTTGAAAGAAGTTGTTGAATTCTATTGTTGTGAAGATTGACATATATCACAAGGACTAAAATCATAGGGCTTCTTGAAAGAAGTTGTTAAAATCTATTGGGGGAATATGTGACTAATGTCATAAAGATAAAAACAATAAGACTTTTTGAAGGAAGTTGTTAAATCTTATTGTTGTTGATGATGACAAATAACACAAAATATTTAGAATGAGAACTTCTAAAAGAAATTGTGTATTTTGTAAATGAGAATGTGATTTTCTCTAATTTAGAGGTGCTCCAAGATGAGACCTTTAAAGTTTTGGAATAATTAACCTTCAATTATAATTCCATTAAGGAATTTAGAGGTTTATAAATATGAGTGGTTATAAGAAATAAATTGTGTTAATTCTCCTATTGAATTAGCAATTTATTCTTGGAGTTAATTCTCTAATTAAGTTAGAGAGTTATATTTTTAACAACAAAGTTATAATTGTTAAAAATTAAAGCCAATGGTTGATTTGTGTAGAGACAAATCTCTAATGGAATTTGGTTGTTCCAAGTTTTTGGATCACCATAGTGAAAAGTTAGAAATTTTTGTTGGCCTTGACTTTAAGTGATTGCAACAAAATATGTTCTACTTGATCACCTTGAACTTAGAGAGGTTTATAATTTTGGAAGATCCTACAGGTGAAAATGTGAAGGATGTTCAAGCCGTGAGTGCGGTTGAAGCATATGAATTTTCTTTATCGGAACTATATACTTAATGAATTGTCAGATTCATTATAAAACATATATAGTACCAAAAAATGGCAAAACATTTATGGGAGTCGTTGAACTACAAATATAAAATCGAGAATGCGGGTACATTGAAAATCATCGTAATCCGCTTTCTTGATTTTAAATAGTGGACTCCATAAATGAAATAAAAAATCATATGGAAGAAATGGAAATAGTCTTCCATGAAAAACCATGTCGAATGGATGGTGTTGAGTGAAATTCTCAAGTGATGACAATAATTGAGAAATTGCTTTCCACTTGAAAATATTTTAAAATCACCTCAAACATAATGAATGGAAATGAATGTTGAGGTGTGTGATATTCGTCTTTGTATTGGAAAAGAGAATAGAACTGTGGAGAAAAAGTTGTCTAACATTTCTTGTGGCGAAAGAAAATGTGATGAAGCATGCCGAAATGCTTAATACAAAAACAAAGTTGGTCAAACTCGTTTGAAATGTCAAAATCGTTTGAAAAGTCAAACGTGTTTAAAAAGCCAAACTTGTTTGAAAAGTTGAACATATACCTTGTGTCTTGAAAGACAACTGTTATGCATCAAGAATGTTATTCATGATGTTTGAATGAATGAAACGGAAGGGTATTCAAGTGATTAATAATGAGTATGAATCTCTTTTTATGGTCAAAATAGATTCAAACAAGACTCATCATATATATGCTTGAAGCTATAATCAAGTCAGATTGATGCTTGAGGTGTGAATGTTATTCACTAGATGATGGTAAAATGTAAGTTTTTACCTTTAACATTGCTTGCTAAAAAGCAAAATGTTGAATCTTATCTCTTTAAGAAAAAGTTGGAAATCAACATAATAAAGAGGTAGTGATAAAACACAACTAAATATATTTTGTGTATATGTTATACTAAATACTATTGATTGCATATGTGTTGGGTATGCTTACAATAGTTGTGATTATAGAATTCTTGTTTATGAATTCAAGATTCAAGAATGGAATCATGAAGCGCTTCTTTCTTTAAGAATATGTTTCCGTATAAATTAAAAGATGAGGCAAACTCATTTAAACGTACGGAAGAAGAAGAAACTTATCATGAGGAATGATAAAGAAGAGGCATGACCTCGACATAGCAAATGAGGTAGGATAAGAAAATTCTATGGCCCGGATTTTCTAACCTCCATGATAGAAAGTGAATCACAAAGTTATAAAGACATTGAGCTCTTTGGAAGGATCTTTGTGGAAAGAGGCCATTAAAAGTGAGTGATTCCACCTTGTAAAATCACACTTGAAAACTAGTGGATTTACCTCCGAGTAGTAAATCACTAGCATATAAGTGAATTTTCAAAAGGAAATGAAGACCGATGGAACAATCAATGAGTACAAGGCTAGACTTGTAATTGAGGATTACAAGAAAAATAAAGACCTTGATTACTTTTATACTTATTATCTCATCACGAGAATAAAGAGTTGTATTTGCAATTGCTGCATAGCAGAATTTGAAATACATCAAATGGATGTAAATAACCTTTCTAAATGTCGATTTAGAAGAGAAAATTTGCATAGAACAACCTGAGGGGTTTGTTGTACATGAGCAATGAAACAAAGTGTCCACAATGTACATCATGATCAAATGGTGTTAATAATGAAAATTGGCATTATTGCTAATTTTGGGACTACTCCGAAAATGTGGGGGTGGGTATACTTTGGAAAATAATTACCTTTTAGAGAGGTTTCCCCAAGAAAACAATGAGATGTCCATATGAAGTATGGAAACGTAGGCCTACGTACACTTGTTAATATGGGGGTGTTTCGCAAAGTAGCAAGTCCAATTATCAAAGAAATTGAATTTGGTTACTAAATGGTGGATTATGTTTCAAGAGTTATGTTCATAACAATTGTGCATATTTGTTTGTTATATATGATTCAATAAGTTTGAATATATATAAAAATCAAAAGAAAATAAAATAAATGGAAATCAAGTATTGATGTCAAATTCATGGAAGTGAATATATGATACTTTGAATGAAACAGATCAAAGTGTTGAAACGGTTCAAGAAATGGAACCTAGAAGAAAATGTGCTAGTTTGTAAAGTCATTGTATGACTTGAGACAAGTACAAAGATAATGACATCAAAGGTTTGATTGTGTGGATTTAAACAAGAGTGACTACGTGTCTTTGTTAATTAAATCCAAAAACGATATGTTAACTAAGGGAAATTCTAGTCAATTTGATCTGTTGATTCAAATTCAAGGAAAACTAATAGACTTGTTGTTAAACAAGTCATTAGGTGGATATTCTTGAAATTTTTTAAATGATCAATATGGAATAGCTGGGATTTAAATGAATTTGAGTTAACAAGTATCAAATGGATAAAGCTTATGTTAGCAAGATGGTATATTGCTAAAGTCAATTTATGATTGAAAAGACATATAGCAATGTGTGTAATGGTAGTCTAGACATTTATGTCTAAGACATAATACCATTAAACAACTACTCTCAACTAATTTGACAATGTGAAGTCAAATGATAAACGGATCCGTTAATCAAAGGGTTAAATAGAGAGTTAGTTGAAAGTTCGATGAGGGGAATGAGACGTAAGCCTCTTAAAAGTTAAACACAGCGGAAAACCCAATCTAGATGACTGGAGATCCCAAGAACTAGATTCAATGGGACAACCTAACTGTTAAAAGACTTGCAGCGTCACTGTGGGGGAACCAACCCCAAGTCCATTCTTGTTAGTGACATCCCGAAAGGACAAGGATAAGCTTATGGCTTTTAATGATTCTTACGCGTCGAAAATTCGAGCGGGGTAATACGGGTTACCTTTAAGAAATCACCTATGTGAGAGAGAAGTGGGGCCGCTTCGAGGAGAATTGTGTGAGGCTCAATTCTTAGACCCTCTCACAGAACCAGGCAAAATGTTCAGGGCCATAAATGAACATAGCTATGAGAATTGAACTATGTTAGGACGTTACTTGTGTCAAGTATATGATCGGCTACACAAAAAGCATAACGGTTCAAGGACATCGCGTCTACCGACTTGCGAGTAGAGTAAATATGCTTGTACGAGCGAAGGTTCAATGGGCATTCTCACACCTATCGTATGCAAGTTTTTGTCTGTCGGACTCTATCACCAAACTCGTCATTAATTTCCTTCATGTGGGGGATTGTTGGAAAAATTCGTTATATGTGAAGGAAATTGTGTATTTTCCTTACATGAATCGTTTGTCATTTGACAAAGATTATTGTGGGTTCATGTTCCACGTTGTGAGAACATGAAAATGAAATATCTAGATGTCAAATTTGGTATTGGATGAGAAAGATATGATAGCTTAAAGTAAGCGTAAAATCTAGGGAGAAACGTGTTTCTCCATAAGTTATGGAGAAACGGGTTACGGGTATCCAGAACCTTTTAAAAGGATATCCAGAAACTTTTTGTATTGGCCATGACCTTGTCCCATGGTTACTTCTGGATATCAGTCTCAAAGGTTCTGGATATCCAGAACCCTTTGAAAGGATATCCAGAAGCTTATGAAAGTGATATCCAGAAACCTTCAAAATGATATCCAGAAACTTTCAAAATGTTTCTGGATATTCATTTGATGGTTTCTGGATATACATTTGAAGATTTCTGGATATCCAGAAACCTTCAATAAGCAATTTCTGGTCTTGACCTTGAATTTGGCTTCAAATCTATTTTTTCTGGATATCCGCCCAAAGGCTTCTGGATATCCGTTCCAAAGCTTTTGGATATCCAGAACCCTTTGAGACTGATATCCAGAAATTTCTTCTGGTTATCAAACGTATAGCTTCTGGCTATTAAAAACGCGTTTCTCCATAGTTATGGAGAAACGCGTTTCTCAGCAGACCTACTCTAAAGTAAGTGGGTTAAAGTGTAACTTTTAGAAGTTAACACCACTATTGATGTCCCATAATTCCTAGATTAATTGAGGGATTAATATGGATCAATACTTTGAAATTTGGGGTTACAAAGTTTGGTATTAAACTTCATGAATAGAAAGTAATGAGTCTCATATTAATACTAAGATTAATTGGATATTCATGGGAGAGTTAGTGGAGCTATAAGTAGAGAGACCCACAATAATGAAAGTTGATTTTTCTTTTTCCATCAATTCTCCATCTCCTCTTATAATTTGTTATCTTCTTCCTTTGGCCTCCTAGAGAAATATCCATGGTGATTTTGTCCAAGCATAGAAAAATTCGCCGAAAAACTTAAGTGCAAAGTTGTTCCGGTTCATCCGTTCTATCCTGGGATGAAAGTGTGGTAGCATCACACTTAACCAATTCAAAGAGGTTGACTTATTAAGGTTTTGTTACTTTCTTCGTTATTTAAATTAAGTAAATAAATTGTATATTATTTTTACTTTTACTAACATATTAACCGAAAGTTTATTATGTTTTTAGTATTGTTTTGGTTATTTATATAGGACTCTCACATGGATAAATGAAGGCTTAAAGAGATAAAGAAGATTGAAGAGATTGTAGATTTGGATCAAAGCTATTCATCAGAGTTTATCTTTACCCGTTAGCATTGACCTACTTGGCTATAAATACAAGGGTCAAGTCAGTTCACAACACACGGTTTTTTACACTCCAAAAGGCTGAGGGATTTCAGACTGAGAGGAGTTATGTTTTAGTGAGAGTTCTCTTTTTTACACTCCAAAAGGCTGAGGGATTTCAGACTGAGAGGAGTTATGTTTTAGTGAGAGTTCTCTTTGTTGATTTTGTCATTCTCTTAGTTTACGTTTTGTAACTGGTTCGAAAGTGATTTAATAAGAGAAGTTTTATTGTCTACAGCATATTGCTGTAGATAAGTGTTTAAATCTTGTGTTTATTTCGTTTCTATATTATTATTCCGCTGCATTTCTCTGTTGTGCTAGTACTGGTGCGATAGCATCAGGACTCACATCAGCTAGTCTTGTGTTCTTGTGAACTTCCTAGCCGCTCCATTTCTTTCATGGGAAACTAACGTCCATTGAAGGCCTCGAGCACTCGTAGTGAGGGGGCGAATTAGTCTTAAGGAAGGAGAGTGTCTAACACGGCTCAGATTCAAGCAAATTCAAAACGACGACTTACGGTTTTTTCTTTGTTAATTTTTCTGTTGTATATTGTATTTCAATTTTATTGTAATTCTTTTTCTTTTGTGCTCGATTGTTTAGATTTGTCTAACAATTGTTGGTTATTTTATTATGTCGCTTTTTTGCTCATTAGCAATTTGGCAATTTGTGTGTGGCTACAACAATGAATTAAGAGCATTGTAGTATGTGTATTCTATATTTTGGAGCATAGGGTAAGACAAATTTAAGTGAAACATAGACAAATTTAAGTGAAATGTTTTTATACAAAATAACTTCTTTAGTAGTTTATGATTGTTTAAAACTTAAAAATACCATAGCATTAAGTGCCTCAATTGTTATGTGGGTATCAACTCTTGGACTTGGCACAAGAGTTAATGAGCCAAGGAGATTTCCAAGCAGTAGGGAGTGTCACTAAATCTGAAAAAAAAATAAAAAATCAGAAGCCATAAAAGGCGCCGGCTACCTTCTTACAGTTAACCAATTGCTTCGGCTACGTTCTTACAGTTAACCCATCCAAACAACTTTCCGTGGTCGGAATTCTCTTGTTGATTGCTTCGGCTTTGGAAGGCGTCGGCTACCTTCTTACAGTTAACCCATTGAGAAAAGCAGGAGTCACTTACGGCCAATACTGCTAGGCTGAGAGTGGTAAGTCGATGTTCTTCTGTGAGTCCGCTCTCACCATGAAGCAGGGCACATTAACCACCTGCCTTCCCACCCTGATGTAACTCGATAGAAGATAAAATGTGAGACGACCGTTGGGGATGGTTGGGACACATCAGCGTAAACTATAAGTGCTTGTATCAAATATGGAAGGCACCTAGGCATGAATGGGGGAAAGGGATTCATGTGACCGATGGTAATACATGTTTATTTTTGGGATGGAGGAAAAATGTCAAACACACCCGTAGATGGAAAGCTTGGTATTAGAGTGTCAAACATGTTGAAAGCTTGGTATTAGATCTGTGTCAAACACACCCGTAGTCATAATTAATGGTAATACATGAACACACCCATTTTGTTCTTGGTCAAGAACAAAAATTGAAATTTATTTTGGGATAGAGGAAATAATACCTCCTTGGCAAAAATGTCCAAAATTTGGTAAGTACTCTTTTTGTTCCAGATTGAATGTCTTTTTTCGTCGCAAAATGAATGATCAATTGAAACTACTAATTCAAATAACTTTGTTCCTAAATAAGTTTTTGCAATTTTTGTTTGATAGTTAATTATATTTTTGCAAAATTAAATGTTTGAAAGTGAAAGCAAGAATACATATGATTTTTTCCTGTTAAAAATCAATTATTTCAAAATAACCATAAAATTCCAAATGAACATTCATTTTGGGGCGGAAGGATTAAATTTTTATTTTTGGTACCCTTAGCCAGAAGTATGTTTCTAGTCAAGCAGTGTAATGGACACAACTTAAGTGGAACAAATAGAATATTAGAATAAAATGATTTGATCATACTATGGTTTTCTAGTGGAAGTCTTCCACCAGTTCCCAGTCCCAAAGTTGTGAACATCGTTACATAGCTTTAATTAGTGGGAACAATAAGAAAATTTATAATTTTCATTGTTTAGGTGCTGAGATCATTTAACATAAAAAAATTGCATAAAAAAACTCCGACCAAGCTTTTTGTTGCAATTCGAACCGAACCTTCTAACAAAGTGTTTTGATGGGACAAAGTTAAATGGTATAAGTTGACAGGAGAGAAAATTGCGATAGTTACTCAAGACCACCTCCAAGTATTCTTACTTTTTCAACAATGATTTACACCATCTATTGAGGCAGCAAAACATTCTATATTAGAATCACTTGAAAGGAAAATCAATGAGGAACAAGAATATGCAATTGTATTTTGCATTGGAGCTCCGGGTCAAAAGATATTTTTTAAGACCTAGTTAATTGAAGATGTCCATTGAGCTTCTTTTTGATCAATAATTGGAATCAGGGTTCAAACTAAACATGTTCATATTGATTATATGAACCCTAATATGGTGTTAATTGACCCACCCCTACCACATAACACAAACACATGAAATTAATCCGGAATTCTCTCTCTCCTTTTCTATTTCCTCAAATTCCATTTGCTCTTTCACCCTCTATTTGACGAAATCAAAAAAAAAAAAAAAAAACAATTAACCCCCTCTGTCAAGCTCATGAACCTAGCTTGTTATTGACAAGGAATTGAAAAGATTGCAATTATCAAAACTTTAAAAAATTAAAAGGACAAAATAGAGACATAGAAACATTGAGTTGTGATCTACCGGACAAATAAATTAAAGGTGTGTGACAACTCAAATCCAGTTCCAAATTGAAAGCTTGGTATTAGAGTGTTAAAGACACTCGTAGTCATAACTAATGGTAATGCATGAACATACAGAAGGCTCCATTGGGTAACAAACTTTGCTAATGTAGTTTATACAATTTCAGAATGATCATTATTATATTATACAATAGAGAAGGATTTATGCTAACAAATTAACTAACTTTGAATCCCTCTTCTTTCCATCCCAGAAAAGGAAGGAGGCAAGATCGCTCTGTACATATCGAAAAAGAAAAATGAAAAGATAATTATATTTTTGATTTTTTTGGTCAATTTAATCGAACTTTGGGTAAAATTGTTTTGCCCAAATTTAGGATTAAAATAAGGAAAGGGAGAAAAGAAGAAGAAGAAGAAGAAGAATAAGTGAGTAAAATGAATGATTATATGCTTTTTTACATTAAGTGGATAATTAACCCATAAAAGTAAACATGTGTGGAACAAATATAATATAGTAATAAAATGATTGATCATACTATGCTTTTCAAGTGGAGGTCTTCCACCAATTCCCAGTCCCATAAGTTGTGAACATCATTATGTAGCTTTAATTAGTTGGAACAAAAAGGCTTAATTTATAATTTCCATAGTCTAGGTAATGATGATCATTTAACAACGAGCAAATACAAGGATTGACTTAATAAAGAGAAAACTGCAAAAAAAAAACCTCCAAAAAAAAATGTTCTAGTTTTTTCATTGCAATTTAAACATTTAACATAAATAAATTGCATAAAAAACCTTAGACCAAGCTTTTTGTTGCAAACCGAACCTTTGAAAGAGTAAGAATCCTTAATACGATATACTCCCTTTGTTCCAGCTCAAACTAAAAAAACAAAATTGGTATACACGGGAATTGTAAGGAAGTTAGTTGATGTGAGTATGAAAAGTGGGTCCCATTGATAAATAAAAGTGTAATAAAATTTTCATTTTGGGCTTTTGCAGTTTTAAGTGGTACAAACACAATAATATGTTCCATAATATGTAACGACATGGTAAAGTACGTTACATTAAGGTGTCAATTCGTAATACGTTCCATTAATTGTAACAAACACAATAGTATGTTTCATATATTTGTCGTTTGCCCCATAATTAATGAATAGTGTGGCCTAGAATCACAATATCTAATCAAACTTTGCTTGTTCATTTTGCATCCAAAATTTTGTGAACTTCTTTTGTGTCTATAGTATTCAGTGTTCTAAAAAGCGGCCTAGGCAGGGCCTAGGTGCTAGGCGGTGGTCGGGCGCCGCACTTTCCTTCGAGGCGGGGAGATTAGGCGCTGGGCGGGCTAGGCGAGCAAGGGGGTTTGAGCGGGTTGGGCGGGTCTAGGCGGAAACGGGTCATTTTTTATTTTTTTTAATAAAGTCAAGTTAATTTTAGATATTTCCTTTTTTGGGAAAAATACCAAAAAGTCCCTTTTAAAAAATTTCATATCAAAAAAACCCTACCAATAATTATTCTATCAAATAAGCCCTGAAACTAAATTTTCAATATCAAAAAGTCCAAATTTTAATAATTTAACTTATTTCATTAATTTAAGAATTTAAAATGATGAAAACTTGATTTTCTTTTCAATTATGAGTTTTATAAAGATAAAATTTATCCATCTAGAACAATAATAGTAACAATAATTTACAAATAATTATATTACTATTATTATTAATATAATTGTAAAAAAATTAAAGTAATAATTTAAAATAATGTTGATTGTGATGATATATGCAAAATAATTCATGATTACTATAATTATATTTTTTAATTTTTATAATTATAAGTTATAACAATTAAATTTAATAAGACATTGTAATTGCTTTTCTAATTATTATTGGAGATGGGATTAAGAATATATCTTATTATTATTACTTTTTATTAGGGGTGTTCTCGATACGGTTTGGCTCGGTTTTAGGCTAAAACCGTTACCGAACCAAAAGTATTCGGGTTCTAATTTTAACAAACCGCCACCACTCGGTTTTAGCTCGGTTCGGTGTAATTGGTTTTTGGCTTCGATAAGTGTCGGTTCGGTAATGTTCGGTGTGTGCACGTAAGGGTCGATCCACGAGGACTATGTGTATGACCAAGTTAATTCAAATTGTATAAAAAGGTAATCAACGTGGGGGTTTTGATTTTAAATTAAACTAATGACTAACTTAAGCAATTAAACTAGATCTAACTAATAATAAATAGACAAACAAATGAGCAAGTGGGTTTAACAATTAAAAGAAAGAATTCACAAGTTTGGCTTCGATAAAGTGACTAAACCATGCTAGCAATTTGGAGAAAAAATATTGGTACTTTCCTAAGGTTCGTTTACGATAAAATAAGATTGAAACGATTAGGCAGCCGAATTACAATCTATCAATCCCAATTAATCACTTTTCGCAAATCAAGTCCAAGCAATCAAACCCATAAATTAAATAGACTAGGGGGGTCATTCAAAACTATAGTAAACTAGTATGCCACCCGTGCGTTAAAACGCACGACAAAACGCTTCTTTCATAAATATGAACCCAACCAAAAAAGTTTATATTTTAATGAACTTACATGTAATTAAGAAACATGGCATTAATGAGTAATCGGCATGAAATTTTGTATCCCAAACCGAGCTGCTAGATTTGGTTTTCCAATATTTCATAAACCGTCCTTACCCAATTAACCGTTGGTACGGTTTATCGGCGTCGATTTTTTCAGTTTTTTCGATTTTTCTGCTCACCCAACTTTTTATAATAATATTTTTTAATTATCATGTTTTTATTATTTCTGAATATAATAAAGTCTTGCATTCTAAGAGTCAAAAGCGCATGTGACACCTCACTATTCTTAGAAAACAAATTTTCATCTTTATATAAGTTCCAAACATAACGACATTCGTTAAATAGTTAATTTTCGGACTTTTTGGCTTTGAAAATTGAATTTTGTGACTTTTTAGATTGAATAATTATTCTTAGGATTTTTTGGATATGAAAGTTTTTCAGAGGGGGGTTTTTGGTATTTTTCCCTACTCTCTCCTCTCCGATGTTCTCTCTCCATCGGTCCATCATCTTCATCGTTCTCTTTCCTCGTCTCCACGAGTCGACTCCACCATCTCCATCATCAACTATAAATTCATTAAATTTTAAGCCCTCTCTTTCCCGTCTCAAGGAAATTGGGTATTTGATTACTTTGTTTAAAAAATTGTGAAGCAATGGTTCTATGCTTTTTGGCACATGAAAATGTTGTATTGTTTTTTACTTATGTTCTTCTTATTGGTAACATTGAAACTGAATGTTCATTTTATATGGAAAAAATGTATAAATTTTTCTAATTTCTCGGCCGCGCCTAGGCCCGGCTTAGGCCCCTTGGTGCTAGGCTCGACTCCACCGTCTAGCGCTTTTTATAACCTTGATAGTATTACACCCCCACTTTTTAACTTTTTAGTTGTTAATTTGATTGAACTTTGATCAGTAACTTACGATGATTCAATTATCCTAATGAAAGTCTAGAAATTGTTGTTGACAGTATTTTTAATGATAAATCTATAACAAGTTTTAGAATTTCATTTGGATAACTATTATTTCCTAAATCTATTTAAAGTTTGATCAAATTAACCATTAAAAAGAAAGACTATCTTTTCGGGACGGATGGAGCAATATGAAACTGCACGGCCTAAATATTGTCTTAATTTTGATACATACATTGTTATTTTTGGTTAATTAAACTCACTTGTCATGTCTTGGTAATTTCCATAAAAGCAATTTTTGGCATTAGCAAGATGTATGCATAAGCACATAGCTCAGTGCACTTTTGGTCATTTCTTAGTAATTTTCCAGTAACTCACTTTTGGTAAGAATCCAATCAAGTCCTTACATTTCACTTTTATTTGACTACAGAATACATTTCACACCACCATAAATAGTTTGGATATATTCTGGACTCTGCATAGAATTTGTGAAAAATAATCCCAGCCAGAGAGAATTTCAAGAAAATGTTCAGGATATGGATGCACATGCACTCCCTTTTCTTTTTCATGATCACCTTAATCTGCACTCATAACCTCCATACAGTAACCCCAATTGGCACAAACGAAACCGATCACCTTGCGCTGATGGCCATCAAGTCAAAGATTGTGAGTGACCCTGAAGGTGCTTTGGGGTCGTGGAACAATTCTCTTCATTTCTGCCAATGGGAAGGTGTAACATGTGGTCGGCTCCATAGGAGAGTCACTTTTTTGGATCTTTCCTCCAAAAGTTTAGTTGGTTCTTTGTCTCCGTTTGTAGGAAACTTGAGCTTCCTCTGGGTGATAAATCTTCAGAACAACACAATCGAAGGCGTAATCCCTACCGAAATAGGCCGTTTATTCAGATTGGAGCAACTAAGATTGATGAATAATTCCTTTGAAGGAAATGTTCCGGCTAGTCTTTCAAACTGTACCAACCTAAAATGGCTTTCGGTAGGCAACAATAAGCTTGTTGGGACAATCCTACACGAAGTTAGTTCTCTGTTGAAGCTTGTAAATCTTAGTATTCACGGCAACAATTTCACAGGAGGAATACCTCCTTCAATTGTGAATCTCACTTCTCTCGAAATAATTTCTGCAAGTAACAACCATCTAGGAGGAAGCATTCCATACGCCATTGGTCAGTTAAAGAAGCTATGGTTTGTTGGATTGAACATTAATCAACTCCATGGTACAATCCCTCCATCCTTTTACAATCTTTCTTTGCTTTCTACTTTCAGTATATTTGAGAACCAACTAGTTGGAAGTCTTTCAACAGACATAGGTTTGAAGCTACCAAAACTTAAATTCTTTCAAATAGGACGCAACAAGTTTACAGGACTCCTTCCAGTCTCTATTTCCAATTGTTCAAAATTGACATTCATCCACGTAGGAGATAACCGTTTCCATGGAAAAATAGCAATTGATTTTGGAATGATGCCAAACCTCTGGTATGTAGGTCTACACAAAAATGTTTTTGGAAGTGGGGAACCTGATGAATTGAATTTTATTGCCTCTTTGGTGAACTGTAGTAATTTGCAACAGTTATTCTTTTATGGAAACCAATTAAGAGGGCAGCTACCAAGTTGTGTGGGCAATCTCTCGACTCAACTTTCTTTTCTATCACTTGGTACAAATTCAATATATGGATCCATCCCTCCATCAATGATGAATCTAGTCAGTTTAGAGGTATTAGGACTGAGTCATAATCAATTCACAGGCACAATTCCTAGTAACATTGGCAATCTCTGTAAACTACAAGGATTGGCCATAAGTGGAAACAGTTTGATTGGTAATATTCCTGAATCTGTTGGGAACCTCTCACTCTTGAATGAGCTACACTTAGCCAACAACATGTTACAGGGTATTATACCAACAACTTTTGGAAATTGCCAAAAATTGATTCAATTGAACATTTCGTCAAATAACCTTACTGGAAGCATACCTGGAGAACTTCTCGGACTTTCATCTCTTTCAATATCTCTAGATCTTTCACTTAACCACCTTTCTGGATCACTCGCACTGGAAATCGGAAAGCTTCATAATTTAATGGAGTTGGATTTATCTAAGAACGAGTTGTCCGGTGAAGTCCCTAGCAGCATAGGTGGCTGCACTAGCCTAGAGAATCTATTCCTGGAGGGGAACTTCTTTCAAGGTTTGATACCTCAATCATTTAGCTCTTTAACTGGTATCCAGTACATTGATATTTCCCGCAATAACTTTTCTGGACAAATTCCAAGATTCTTGGAGAAATTCCAGTTAAAGCATCTTAATTTGTCATTCAACGACTTTGAGGGGAAACTACCAATGAATGGAGTTTTCACAAATGCTACTGCCATCTCAGTTGAAGGGAACAACAGGCTTTGTGGCGGCTTGCCTGAACTTCACCTTCCTAAATGCAGCATCAAAGAGAGAAAGAATGGTAAAAAGATGTCGCTTGCACTCATAATTGTGATACCAATAATCTGCTTGCTTGTTGGCCTGGCTTTGGCATCTTGTTGTTTATTCATTTGGAACAAAAGGAGAACTAAAACACCATCATCAGGCCAGGCATTGAGGCAACAATTCACCACGTATTCTTATGAAATGCTCCTCAAGGCAACAAACAGGTTCTCCTCAGAAAACCTGATTGGTATGGGTGGTTTTAGCCATGTTTACAAAGGGGTATTTGAAGAGGATGGAATAATGGTTGCTGTCAAGGTACTAAACCTTGACCTTCGAGGAGCTTCAAAGAGTTTCATGGCAGAATGTGAAGCCTGGAGAAATATTCGACATCGTAACCTTGTAAAGATCATAAGTGCATGCTCCTCAATTGACTTTCAAGGTAACGATTTTAAAGCCCTGGTTTACGAGTTCATGGCTAACGGAAGTCTAGAGAGTTTATTACATCCAATTCCAGGAACAATGAACATAGAGAATGAGATGCACGGACTAAGCCTTCTTCAAAGAATGAACATTGCCACAGATGTTGCTCATGCCATTGATTATCTTCATTACCGGTGTGAGATTCCTATCTTGCACTGTGATTTAAAGCCGAGCAACATTTTACTCGATGGAGACATGGTCGCTCATGTTGGGGATTTTGGGCTCGCAAGGTTCTTCCTTCCAGAAGTTTCAAATATCAACCAAAGCACTTCCATTGGTTTGAGAGGAACTATTGGTTATGCACCTCCAGGTAACCACTTTACTCAAGAACCCACAGTCACAATTATTTATTTCTAGCTAATTAATTTTTACTAATTTTATGCCTTTGACCACCACTCAATTGTTCTTGAGATTTTGGCGTGAATCTTATATTTTGTCTTCATCATGATTTGCAGAGTATGGTCTTGGAAGCGAGATGACAGCAGAAGGAGATGTCTACAGTTTCGGTATAATTTTGTTGGAGATGATGACCGAAAAGAGACCCACAGACATTATGTTCCAGAATGGCCTTAACCTTCGTGACTATGTTAGAAGGGCCTTGCCAGACAACGTCATGGACATAGTAAAAACAAAACTTGTGAAGGAAGAGGAAAATGAAACACAGAATCCAAGATATGCAAAACAAAAGGTGGAGTGTTTAGTTTCATTTCTGAAGATTGGAGTTGCGTGCTCTGTGGAGTCAGCAAAAGACAGAATGAATATATCAGTGGTTGTTGATGAGCTGCAGCGTATTACCAACATCATTTCAAAGCACGAAATCTCAATAGCGAGGTAAGGAGTCATTTCTCAATTTTAGCCTAATTTAATTATTTTATCTAGGCAATTACAGCTCGTAGCGCTCATAGCAGTTTATGTAGGTACTTCTTAATTGGTTGTCTCAGAGTCATCTTTAAGTATCATCAGACTATAGAACTAGACTGTCATATTCAATCCTCAGCTTTACTAGCTAGTAAATCGGTTTACAGACCAACATACACCTGGCAAAAGGCACTTTACGTAAGTTTCTTTTTCTGTTTAAAACAAAAACTCGGTCTAGTAGTCTTGCTGAGACAAATGATAGCTTTGATAGCTTTGCATTTTGCGATGGAAGTTGTTGTTTTGATTAACATCAGCAAAGATAATAGTTTTTCAGAGATTGTACTTTGTTTTAACAATAAGAAATAATCCATCAAACAGCTACCAACTCTTGAAGAATAATCATTGATAGAGAGAGTGGAAGTGTCTCGACATATCTTTTACAGGGTAATTGGAAGCATAAAATCTGACAATATATGAGCTTGAAGCGCATCCAAGAAGAGTTCAAATAAGTTTTTGTTGTCTGATATCTTCCTCTCTTTAGATTTTACACAACTAAAAGTTATTGTACTGTTAAGCTAACCAAAGCAAATTGAGATTATAGGCAAGTAGGTAATGAACTTTGATTATGGTAAAAGAGTAGATGTTTACTCCATGATTCTAACAGATAATTGGTTTCTCTATGCAAAAATCCCATTGCAATATGCCTTCTCTATTTTGGGGTGTTGATTGCTATACTTGACCTTATTTTCCCAAACTATATCGTATTTATGAGTCAGTGATTATGTTTTCAGGTGAGGTAGAAAAAGAATGTGGAAGCACTTTTGTGGAAATCATGACAATAAATTATGTGGTGGGAGTAGCAATGGAGAACATATGTTGTTGCTTTTACATGTTTAGCTAATAGCTATTATTTGGTATCTTGGGATAATTTTGTGTCTTGACTTCTTCATAATGTACGTATAAAACTTTCAAGGGCGGAAAGCATGGACACCTTTGTCACCCGCCCCTTTTTTATTTTGCTCATGTTTTATGCAGCTAAAACATGGGCTTGTGTTGCGGTATGTATAATCTATTGGAATATTTTCAAAATATGTTTTTAAGAGAGAAATTTGGTTTGTGACTGTTAGAGAAACAGTTAATAGGCAGTTACTATTTTGATCTCTAATCTGAATGTTTGAAACTGTTAACAAGTACAGTTACAAGGTTTCATTTGAAACATTGCAGTCAGAGGGTTTAATTTGTAACATTTCAGTTACATGGTTTAATTTGAATTATGCCTTTTCAGTAACTATTATGCCTTCTCTTTACAGACACAAACACTCTATAAATTGAGTTCATCTGGACCTCTAAAAACACACAAAAACATTCTCTCAGCAACAACTCTTGTTTACTAAAATAAATTCTCTTTACTTCTATACTGAAGATTGTACAAGGCCAAGTATAATCTTCAGTTCACTTCAAGGCTTGTTCATATGCATAAGGAATAGAGGTGTCTTAAGTTGTGCAATCTGCAGACATCTATCTGTGGAAACAGAGGCTCCATTGTATCCTAGAGGCTAATTCGCAGCAACCTATTTGCACCAATAGAGGGCGAATTTTGTCTCAAGGAAAGCATACTAAGTACGTGCCTTTGGAGTGTGTTTGAATGTTCAGAACTCAACATTTTGATGCTCAGAAAATCAGTAATCTGCACAGCAATTTGAAGTTCCAAACATCAACGAGTAGCATCAAGTGTAGTGTTGTTTCCGTCCCAGTTTCGACGTTCTGAAGTGAGGACTTGAGTGCAGAATATTGACTGCAGCAGTGATTTAGTTCAACGGTGATTTATTGCAGAAACCTCGGTGTTGAATCCAGTCCAGAAATTAATTGCAGAATTTAAGGGCAGACCGGAGCAGTGAACTTGCAGTCAGTTTTTGGAGTTTGAAGAAGGGTAAAAACAAGACTTTCAAGATAAATTTTCTAACATAATCTTTGCAAAAATACAAAATCCACAAATTAATATTAACTAAATTTCTCTCGAGATCCAAGTTTATGGTGTGAATGTTATACTTTGGACCGTAGAGTAAGACAAATTTAAGTGAAAAACGAACTTCATCAACTAGGTGTATTCCGGTAGCTAGTTTTGTTTTCTTCCCGGTTCCATAACACCTCTTCTCTTGATGTGCTTGTTATGGTAGGCCAATTAAAGTCTCTTCAATTCTCAGACGTATTCTTTTGAGAAACATATACACTACCAGAAACAGGTCATTTAGCGACGGAATTATCAGCGACGGACAGATTCCGTCGCTAAATAGCGGCGGAATATAGGCTTTAGCGTCGGAAAATTTTTGGCGTCAAATTTAGCGACGGAATTTAATTCCGCCGCTAAATTCCGCCGCTAAAACGAATATTCCTCGAATATTCGTTTATTTCCGCCGCTAATTTGGCGGTTGATTTACCGACGGAATATTTCGCCGCTAAATCTTTATCAGCGACGGAAATATTCCGCCGGTGAAAATATATCATTTTTTTATTTTTTTATTTATCAGCGTCGGAAATATTCCGACGGTGAAATTAAAATATTTTTTATTTTTCTTTTTGAAATATTACACCGACGGAATATTTCCGACGGTGAAAATTAAATGTTTTTTTTTATTAAACACCGACGGAATATTTCCGCCGCCGATAATTTAATATTTTTTATTTATCGGCGACGGAAAATTCCGTTCTTGATAATAAAATGTAATTTTTGTTTATTTTTAGAACTAATTAACAAAATAACAAACTAAAAAACATTAAAATATCATAAATATTTATGATATTTTTGAAAAAATAAATAAATCATAAATATTTATTAATTTTAATTTTATAATGCCATTATAAGTACCACATTCGGTCAAGCCGAGTTATTCATCCTTGTGAGATCCAGAAAGTTGTGGCGTCATCGGGTTCTTTTTTTTTTTTTTTTTTTGAACGAACATTCATGTACGTTTTTGTTTCGACAAAGAATTTAAATTTTAATTTCGCCACTTATCATTTATTTAGGAAAACAATAAGAAAAACCTTTTTGATTTTAAAGAGATTTGAGGGTTCGGGGGTTAAGTTATGGAATGGGTAGGTCGAGGAGTATCCAAAATAAAACAAAAACAAGATTAGTCCAAAACAAGGAACTAACCAACTATTAGACAACACTCTGGAGATTATTGTCTCATAAGTCATAACTAAGATATCCGAGAAAACAAAGACCCACATCATTCTTTGCTGAGCACTGTTGTACTCTCTGGCCCCCGCCACCGTGCATGTCATCATCTACATCGTAAGCTTCAATGTTGACATCGTGAAGGGTTGTCTCCTCACGCTCATCATCAAGCTCCATATCGTCATCTGCGATGAAGGCTTAGGAGCGCGACACACCTCTAGGGCCTTGCATTGTTCGGAAGTCAAGGAATGCGGGAAGTTTGAAAAGGATATTTAGCCCTAACAAATATGTCATCACCACTTTCGCTTGAACTTTGGGTGCTCTTTCGTTGTAGTACAAAGACTATGTCTCCGGTAAGAGTGTCGGGAGCTTCATCGGCTTCTCGTGTGGGAATGTAATTTTCTGTCCATTTTGCATACCCTTCTCCACAACCACTTCCAAGACCTTCTTCTACTCCATGTACAATGCAAGGCCCTAGAGGGTGTCTTGCCTCCTAAGCCTTCATCGCGAGATATGAGATATGGAGCTTGATGATGAGTGCGAGGAGACAACGCTTCACGATGTCAACATTGAAGCTTACGATGTAGATGATGACATGCGCGGTGGTGGGGGCCAGAGAGTACTGATGTGCTCAGCGGTAATGATGTGGGTCTTTGTTTTACGGATATCTTAGTTATGACTTATGAGACAATAATCTCGAGTGTTGTCTAATAGTTGGTTAGTTCCTTGTTTTGTATAAACCCTAAACCCTAAACCCTAAAGCCAACCTAAACCCACAAACCACAAACCCTAAACCCTAACCCACAACCACTAACCAAACCCAAACCCTAAACCCTAAGCCTAAACCCTAACCCCTAAACCCACAACCACAACCCCTAACCCACTAGCCACAAACCACAAACCACAAACCCTAAACCCTAAACCCCAAACCACTAAACCACCAAACCTAAACCTGACACCCTACAACCCCAACCCCCCTAACCCCTAACCACTAAACCTAAGCCACTAAGCCTAAACCCTAAACCCTAAACCACTAAACCCTAAACCCTAACCCCTAACCCCTAAACCCTAAACCCTAAACCCTAAACCCTAAACCCTAAACCCTAAACCCTAAACCCTAAACCCTAAACCCTAAACCCTAAACCCTAAACCCTAAACCCTAACCCCTAAACCATATAGGGTATAGGGTATAGGGTATAGGGTATAGGGTATAGGGTATAGGGTATAGGGTATAGGGTATAGGGTATAGGGTATAGGGTATAGGGTATAGGGTATAGGGTATAGGGTATAGGGTATAGTGTATAGGGTATAGTGTATAGGGTATATTGTATAGGGTATAGGGTATAGTGTATAGGGTATAGGGTTTTGGGTATATGGTATAGTGTATAGGGTATAAGGTATAGTGTATATGGTATAGTGTATAGTATGTGTATAGGGTATAAGTGGGTATAGGTATAAGTATAGGGTATAGGTATAGGGTATAGTGAGTATAGTGTATAGTATAGATGTATAAATTTATAGGAGTATAGGGTATAGGGTATAGGGTATAGTGTATAGGGTATAGTGTATAGGGTATAGGGTATAGGGTATAGGGTATAGGGTATAGGGTATATTGTATAGGGTATAGGGTATAGGGTATAGGGTATAGGGTATAGGGTATAGGGTATAGGGTATAGGGTATAGGGTATAGGGTATAGGTATAGGTATAAGTATAGGGTATAGGGTATAGTATAGGGTATAGTGTATAGGGTATAGGGTATAGGGTATAGGGTATAGTGTATAGGGTATAGGTATAGGGTATAGAATTATAGTATAGGGTATAGGGTATAGGGTATAGGGTATAGGGTATAGGGTATAGTGTATAGGGTATAGGGTATAGGGTATAGGGTATAGGGTATAGTGTATAGGGTATAGGGTATAGGATATAGGGTATAGGGTATAGGGTATAGTGTATAGGGTATAGGGTATAGGGTATAGGGTATAGGGTATAGGGTATAGGGTATATGATTTTTTTATTTTTATATAAATAAAAATAATGATATTTATTAAATTAAAAATTTTTCAAAAATAATATTTATTGACTCATATTTATTTTTTTGAGAGTAATTTAAAATAACTTTCATATTTTATATAAATAAAAATAATGGCATTATAAAATTAAAATTAATTAATATTTATGATTTATTTATTTTTATATAAATAAAAATAATGATATTTATTAAATTAAAATTAATAAATATTAATGATTTATTTATTTTTTCAAAAATATAATGAAAACAATTATATTTATTAATAATAGCGGCGGAAATTTCCGTCAGTGAATTCGGCGGCGGAAATTTCCGTCGGTGAGAGTGCCATGTCATCGATCCGAGGTGAGCGTACGTATAGTTTAGCGTCGGATTTATCAGCGACGGAATATTCCGCCGCTATATTAATTATAGCGTCGAATTTAATTTCCGCCGCTATAATTAATATTTAGCGGCGGAATATTCCGTCATTTGGTGAAAATATAAATACTTAATTTATACCTCGAGATATCAATTACGCCACAAATTTCCCTCTCTCTCTTCCCGCTTTCTCTCTACGTGCGACCTCGACCTAGAAGAAGAAGAAGAAGAAGCGTCAGTTGCCGTCAGTCCGCCCCTCTCCTTTGTCGCCGCCGTTCGCCGAGTCCGTTCGCCGTCCACCTCTCAACCTCTCCCACCGTCCGCTCGAGCTCTCACGCAGTGCGGATTCGTCCGCCGCCTCTCCACCGTGTTTCTCTCTCTTGCTCTAATCAAATCAAATCAAGGTAAATGTTTCGATTTCTTTCAAATAAGTAGTTCTAATTCGAGGATAGTGTGTTAATTTGTTGTGAATATGAATTTGTTTCGATTTCTCACGCCGTCTTGAATGCATGTACGTGATTTTTTTTAATACGTGTTTCTCGATTAAATTGGTGGTGAAAACCCAAATGCAAATGGGTTTCTCGATTAACAGTGGGGGACCCGAATATCCGAATTTGTTTCGATTTCTCGATTATAAATACTCATTTTTTTTAATGCATCTGCCGTGATTTTTTTTTAATACGTGTTTCTACTCCTTATTCATTTCTCTCAATTTAATACCAATTAACTTTCAACAATAATTTTAATATAATTTAATTATTTTAATTAAAATTTAAAAATTGTTATTAAAATTACTACTCAAACTTTGTTGGTGCATTTGTGGGTGTACGTGAGTGTTTTACGTGTGTGTATGCGTGTGTTGTTGGGTGTTGGTTCTTGAAGGGGTTTGCCATGATAAGTGTGTGTGTCTGGTGTGCGTGTATTAGGGGTGTGCTTAGAGTGTGTTCTTCAGGTGTGGGCTGGCTGTAGTGTGAGTCGTGTGTGTACGAGAGAGGGAAGGATTTATGTATCCGGCTTTAAGTGATTGGGACTTAAGGCGGAGTTGAGTATTGTGAATACATGAAATAATTCTTTCTTTGGGGTTTCGAACTAGTTCATTGTTAAACTCTTATATAATTATTTTTTATTTTTCTAGATCAACTCCTCATTTCTCTCTTCTACCTTGTTTCTTTTATTTACGTGTTGCTCCCCTTTTTTTTCTCACCGACTATGTTGTATCTATTAATGGATGTTCATGTGACTAATCATATATGCTTTTCTTGACTTTCTATGATACTTTCGATGTTCCACCTACATTGAAAGTTAAAATTTTCAAGTTATTTTCTTCAAGAAGCTGCGTAGGACATTCTAATAAGATGCAAAATAACCGACCACAATTTTGGATGAAGTGTTAGATAATGGAGACAAGGGAACTCATGTCTATGTTACTCACAAGTCATTTAACATATACGTAGTGTATGTTGATCGTTATGTGGATTACCTGGCTCTATGGTTCTTTGCTTTATTTTCTTTATTTTTTTGGTATGTGATTGGGAGTGTAAATTAATGTAATTTATATGGTTAAATGACTTGCTCCCCTTCCCCAAATGATTGGTTACAAAATTTAGCTATTTGGTGTGAAAGATGGTATTTGAGAATCATGATTCTTTGCTCTGTTGGTGGGGTGAGCTTTGTAGGATGGATGACTTCATTTGATCGGTAACCTTGAATAAGCATTTCCGTGCTTTGGGCGCCCATTGTGATGTCATTTGTTGTTTAACAAGCTGGAATGTGAGTGTGGTTGATACCCTAATCCCACTAATGGGAGGAATTAGACAAGGTGTAAACTTAGTATTATTTGCTTCAATTACAAACAAATAAGTAAGAAAAGCTGTGGATGAAATAGTTTAGGAACATCTAGTTCTAGATCTCATTTTGGGGCGATTGACGGCATCGCGGACGGTGATTATGTCGCCTACGTTTGAGCGCGATATCAATCCTGGTACCCTAGATGCACCTTATATGAAACAAATTAGGATACGGTTTACGTATCCTAGTTTTGTTACATATTTAGTAATATTAACGAATAGAAGAAAACATATGTTAGTAATATTAACGAATAGAAGAAAACATATGCCACTATAAAGAAAACGATAAATAACCGTACTCATAATCAAATATGTAACATGTTATATTTAATAAAAATAAAAATAAAAATATACATATATGTATATATATAAATATCATTATTGTCTATTAAAATTGCTTGAATTGTCGATAGTTGAAATATTTCGGTTGCATTAATCCTATTGTTCTCGAGTGTAAACTAGACATATATGGTTGATTACACCGTCGATTATAATCGATAGTGTTTGATTGACCTAGTCTACGTCGTGCACTTGGAGACCGTGGGGTTATCTTTGTCAAAATTTCTTGATTTTCGATTATAAAGCAAGTAGACAAAGTGATATTTGCAATTCATGCGTGTATTTCGGGATGGGATAGAAGCCAACCCCACTACTATCACGTACAACCACTACCATGGGGTTATCTTTGGAGTGGAAAATCTCAAGTTTTTGCACAAGCGTTAGGCCCCGAAGATTGAAACTTTGATTAATTATTATAATAATAAATCTACTTTCAAAGTTTCAATCTTTGGGCCAAATGCTGTGCAAACTTGATATTTTCCACCCCACTACTATCACGTACAACCACTACCATGGGGTTATCTTTGGAGTGGAAAATCTCAAGTTTTTGCACAAGCATTAGGTCCAAAGATTGAAACTTTGAAAGTAGATTTAGCAATTAATCGAGAAAATAAGAAAATCCCCAACTTCGGTTTGTAGAAGATACAAAAGCTGCGGTTGGGGATTTTCTTGTTTTCTCGATTAATTATAATAGTAAATCTACTTTTAAAGTTTCAATCTTTGGGCCAAATGCTTGTGCAATAGACTTGATATTTTCCCTTTGGTGTAACATGTTATATTTAGTAAATATAACATGTTACATATTTAGTAAACATAACATATTACATATGCAACAATTAGATAAGTTACTAAATATCTAATTTTCAAGTCTTTTAAAGTCAAAGGGGAGGAAAGGGGGTGAATGTATCAATAATGTAACATATTCAACCGCACTACCTTAGTGGTTCTAGATCCCATTTTGGGGCGATTGACGGCATCGCGGACGGTGATGTAATATCGCTACGTTTGGCGCCCGATATCAATCCCGGCACCCTAGATGCACCTTAGGGTATTATGGTTGGTGGTTAACATCTTAAAATATAAATAAGATGAGAGCCTTTCTCACCCATGACTATCAAAATCCGTCCATCTTTGATCAAGAAAGATAGAGCAAATAAGTTCTTGTCGGTTTGAAGCGAAAGGATTTTACATTTAATAAGAGTTTTTCCGGTTTATTTGTTCTCTTCTCTCCTAAGGATCTCAAACATCACAGCCATGTTCTTGTCGAGTGTCTGTTTTACTCTTCACTTTGGTGTTATACGGTCACAAGTAAAAACAAGGTAACGAGTATAACACCGGTGAAGAAAAGCGAACTTTCCTCAATTTTTTTAATCTCCACCTTCCATTTACTCGAGATCACGATTGCAGAATCTTCCTCATGAGCTTGAAAGGCTGGCGGTGTTGCCCTCAATCTCACGGTTGCTTCGCATGTGCAACCGTGAGATTGAGGCATGTGCAACCGTGAGATTGAGGGCAACACCGCCGACTTTCGGGCTCGCTGAGGAAGATTCCTGCAGTCGAGGATCTTGGGTAAATGGAAGGTGAATTGAAAAAATTGGAGGAAATTCTGTTTTCTCTTCAGCGGTGTTATAATTGTTACCTTGTTTTTACTGTGACCGTATATCACCGGTGAAGAGTAAAGCGGCATTGTCAAGACATGGCCGTGATGTTTGAGATTCTTAGAGAGGAGGACGATGGAAACTGGAAAAACCTATATTAAGCAGAAAATCCTTTGCTCAAGCGGCAAGAACTTATTTGCTCTATCTTTCTTGGTCTAAGCTGAGATAGGGTTTTGATAGTTGTGGATGATAACGACTCTTATCTTGTTTATAAATGTTAATTTAATTCATCATTGTAAAATTATATATTTTACAACAAAGAATTAAATATTAATATTTAAAATTATTCACAATAGTAATAATTTAGGTCTATGCAAAAGCCGAAATTTCTTTATTTTCGATTATAAAGCAAGTAGGCAAAGTGATATTTGCATTTCATATAATCATGCATTTCGGGATGGGATAGGTTTATCAAACATGCACTTAAAGGACAGAGTAGGTGGTATAGGGTATAGGGACACCATTATCCTTTAGTTTAGTTTGAACTAGAGCTCAAGATTTGTTGATACAATTATTCACAATATTAATAGGTAAAAAGTCCCAGCAGCCCCAATTTAAGGCAGCATGGAGCATTACAATGGAGAAATTGTTTCCGCGAGTTTCAATTTCAACAAGACATTCTTGAACTCACGCGCTTTCACCAAAAACAACAGGAAACTTATTGACGGGAGGTATAGCATGCCATGCATCGGTCTCTAAAAGATTGGAAGATTGATTGGGATGCGCTCAGGCGCTTCGTGCTTTGGGATTCGGAGCGACATGTGTTCACCCTATCGTACAACGATCTGATGCCAACGATGGAGGATTTTCGAGCAGCGGCGGGTGTGGGCGAGTCGAGGAGCGTGGCATTTCCTCGAGACAGACGATCGATTACGGAGCAACTATGCGAATTCTTGGGATTATCAGCCGAGACCGGGTATCGGGCATTGTCGTTGACGATAGATTCATAGACTTGACTCATATAGCCGATTGAGTCGGACCGGCCCCGGCTGTTTGATCTATCCACTTCCTTAGATATATTCATGTTGCTCGTTACGCACGCGCGCACTACTGCGGCTACGTCGGAGTGTGTCCGGCTACGCTGTAGAGATCATCGAGCGGTGAGAGGTGATCGAGGAGTTGACATCCGGCATATTCAATGCGGACGGGGAGCGATGGACATCATTCCCATTTGTTGCTAGCGGAGACATACCACGGCATTGATAGATTAGCTAGGAGGATCCAGTACGTAGGTTCGGGCGGCCCAGTTACTATCATTGTGGGCGTATGAGAGATTTCGCTTGATCTCGCCACTTGCCGGAGGGCGAGACGGCATTACCTTGGGTGGCCGGACGGCGCGGGATATTGAGGATGCCGCTGCGAGAGTTGGCATAGGAGGTTGGCCTTGGCCCGATATGAGACCGCAAACCTGTACTATTGGATTCGGCGTGGGGATTGCGAGACTATGAGAGATATTCGGGGCCGGGTCGATTATTGTCCGACTTAGGGACTACATGTATCATCCTTTTGCATTCCATCTCTAGTGAGCGACAGTACGGATACCGCAGCGAACCATTCGGACTTTGAGAGAGCGATTGACGACTAATACAATGCCGATGATTATGGCGAGCCTCGAGACTACACATTTCTTTGGCGAGCATTTCTAGAGGGCTTTCTTCCGATACGACCACTACTCAGTCGAGACTAGAGGTAGCACATTTCGACCACCGAGTATGCGACATGGTACGAGGAGCAGCAAGGTCTGTACGGTGATGATAGAGGCTCGGCAGAGAGTGTTTTGGGGGCGAGACTATTCTTCAGTAGGACATTAAGAGGCATGGAGGCCAAGAGCAACCACGATGAAATCACTTGGCGACATTGCGCGAGATTATGAGAGACGGGAGATTCGGAGAGAGCTGCTTTGAGAAATGATCCGAGAAGTGATAGCTCGCAGGGAGGCCTTGAGGCGAGAAGAAGCGATGCGAGAGCTACGGGCCGATTGATCCACCGGCTCACACGATACCCGAGCCGGGACGAGTCCGGCGGCTTTTTCAACATACCTAGACCAAAGACCTCCCAGGGGACCGAGGCGGAGGAAGAGTAGGGTTCGAGTTCGGGAGGCGGGAACGAGTTCCTAGACACTTTAAGAAGACACATTAATATATTGTTAAATATGAGTTAGAAGCTTTATATTTATTTTAAGAAGATCGTATTTGCTTTTAAGTTTGTAATTCAAATTTAGGGAATGATAATACGTTAATTACTTCTATATGAGTTAATATATTATGAAATCCAATAATTATTAACATCCCGATTTTGGTTCATCCGTCGATTAAATTGAGTGTACGTATAATATATGGATTGCAATGCGGGAGTAATGTACATTAACTTGATGATCGTAGTTGGATGTATAAGCGGAAGTTGCCGAATCAACGCGGTATCAATCCCGAGTTTTATAGAGGGTTGAAGGGGTTTGTTGAATTTGCTCAATTAAATAAAACCGGTCACATGGATAAGGATGGTAAGATTAGGTGTCCATGCGACAAGTGTTGTAATGTCAAGTATCTAAGCTTGATCGAGACTCGAAACATCTTTTGCGTAACGGGTTTGAAGTTGGGTACAAAGCGGTGGACCGTCATGGTGGTGAGATTGCGCACAAATGTTGCGAATAATCCCAGAGAATATTCATGTACCTCCCGAACAGAACCTATTATTCGGGACAATGAAGAACCACCTTTGAATATGGAAGATATGGTTAGGGATGCGGCCAGGTCCTTCCTTCGATTGGTCGAGAGAACCAACGGCAAGAACCCGACCCCTGCGGCCAAGAAATTTATTGATGCTATGGACTCTGCAAGAGAAGGTCTATCCGAGGTTGCGAGATCGAGTGTGTTGGAGAATTTGTGGTGAGCTCCTTAACATAAAGGGTGATTCTGTATTAGCTTGATCACCTAACTTATAATCGTATCATGAAAGCAATTAAGCGGATGTTGCCGAAAGAGAATAAGATGGTTACAAACTTTTATGAGACAAAAGAAGTTGGTTGGGCGAGATTGGGCTATGTTATGAAAAGATTGATGCGTGTAAGAATGGCGCATGCTATTCTACAAGGAAGATTCACGAGAAGACGAGTGTTCAATTTGCGGACAAAGTAGATATAAGCCAAATCGGAGGGAGTTCAAAACACAAGAAAAACGGACCACATGCGGTTGCGTTACATGCAGATTGATTCCCGAAGGCGCAACGCCTCTACGCGTCTAAATCTACTTGCGAGAGGCAATGCGTTGGCATAAGGAAAGTTTGCGTGAAGAGGGTGTGTTGATTCATCCCGGTGATGGGGAGGCATGGAAACACTTTGATGAGACTTATCGACTTTGCGTGAAGCAAGAAATATACGGTTATGCATCTGCTCGATGGTTTCAATCCGTTTGGTCTGGGGCAAAATCTTACTCTTGTTGGCCGGTTATAGCCACTGTCTACAATCTTCCGCCACTGGTTGTGTATGAGTGATCCCTACATGTTCTTGTCGTTATTCATCCCCGGCCCAAACGGCCACAGGAGGAACATTGGCGTCTATCTCCGACCTTTGATGGGCCAATTGAGGCGGCTTTGGGAGGATGGGGTCGAAACGTGGGATGCTTTCAAGCGAGAGAATTTCGGCATGAAGGCTGCGTTGATGTGGACGATTAATGACTTCCCTGCATATGGGATGTTATCGGGTTGGAGCACCCACGGGAAGTTGGCTTTGTCCGTATTGTATGAGTGACACTGAAAGTCTTTCACGCTCACGCACTCACGGAAAACCATGTTGGTTCGATTGCCATAGACAATTTCTTCCGGAGGACCACCCATTCGGGACCCGGAAGAATGCGTTTAAAAAGAACAAGATTGACCATGATGAGGCACCGATTCGTTTAAGTGGTGACACGGTCTATGAGGAGGTATCTAGATTGCCCGATCCTCGGTGGGGAAAAAGTTTTCGAAGACCAAAATACAAGGGTTTGGGACTACCCATAAGCTGGATCCAAGAGGAGTATATTTTGGGAGGCTGCCATCTTGGAAAACAAATCTCATTCGACATAACCTTGACGTGATGCACATTGAGAAGAATGTATTCGATAATGTTTTTAACACGTTGATGGATTTCAAGAGAACAACTAAAGACAACGAAAAAGCTCGAAAGGACCTTAAGGAAATGCATGTAGCGGCCGGCCTTAGACTTGGTATACGTCGATGGTAAACCGGTTAGGCCAGATGGCTCAATACGTGCTTACTGAAAGGAAAAGAAGCTCCTCCTCACGAAATGGCTCGAGGATTTAAGGCTTAGGATGGTTACGCGTCTAACATTGGTAAGCTGTGTCAATGTAGAGGAGGGAAAGTGCGGGGTTTGAAGAGTCACGATTGCCACGTTTTCTTTGGATAGGCTACTTAGGTGCTCTCGGGGGTCTCTTGCTGACAATATGCAGGTGGCGTTAACGAGAGTTAAGTGAGTTTTCCGAGCGTTAACATCGACCACCTTTGCGTGTTGATCACATGAAAAAGCTTGAGGAGAGCATCGTAGTGACTTTGTGCAAACTTGAGAAGATATTTCCTCCTTCATTCTTTGATTCTATGGAGCATTTACCGGTCCACTTGGCATACGAAGCTAGAGTCGGTGGTCAGTTCAATACGAGATGGATGTATCCATTTGAGAGGTAATTGAATTTATTCTATTTCTAAATAATTTGAGCGTTAACAATATACCTTCTTTAACATTATTTATGTTTTAATCTACGACTGACTTTTAGGTATCTAGGCCAATTGAAAAGGAAGATGACGATAGGGCCGTAGTCGAGGCCTCAATTTCGAGAGAAATTTGTTATCATAGATAGAGATTGTTGCCTTTGTCGGAACATATTTTCCTCGATGTTGATACGAGATTGACTAGGGTTGGCCGCAATTACGATGGTGGTTTTCCGTCTAAGGAAACATCTACGTATTTTCATCCACAGTCGGTTGCTCGGCAAACGGGTTGGTACGCGTACGTTAACCGCTAAAGAGTTTGCCGCGGTCGAAACGTATGTTCTTCTTAAGCTGCTGACGAGGTTGGGGAATATATCAAGTAAGTCATTGATGTTATGTTTTACGCCTCGTCGATTAAATTATGCATGTTTAATTACTGCATATGAAATGCCTTGTTTAACCCTATTGCGAGAATGTTTGAAGATTTAGCTCGGGATTTATCTCGAGAACTCATCGCAACTAGGACGAAAGAGAATTTCCAAGCGGCTAAGGAAATATGTAAATATTTCGTTTCATTCAAATTTATTCTATACACTTCTTTAAACATTCAATCTTAAAATTGTATTAAATTGGTTACAATATTGTCTTATAGATAGTGAACATCGGGTGATGCGAAGGCTGCGAGGTTAAGACATTTAGCATCATCTCCGTACTTGAGCGTTCATTTATACAACGGTTATTTCGTGAATGGCTATGTGTTTCATACCAAAGCTTACGGGGGCTCTAAATTGACGTGGAATAGCGGTGTGAAGCTTATAGGGAATGATTATTATGGCGTCTGAAAGAAGTAGTCGAGGTGGAGTATTTCGGTAGAAACGGTGTTGTCTTGTTCAATTGTGATTGGCGGGATCTTTGTGCGAGGTGTTAAGAAGCACCCCATATTTGACCTCGTCGATGTAAAGGACTCGTCCGGACATAATGGCGACGACGTCTTCATCTTAGCATCTCGAAGCACAACAGTATACATGACTCCCTACCCTCGTCAGCGACGGCGGATTGTGGGGTACATTTGGATGACCAAGGCTAGGAGCATGATTGACAACCTACCCTCGTCGACAACTACGAGTCGTCATTAGAAACACCCTATCAAGAGGATGAAATGCCGGTGCCACCTAACGTTTCATCGGCTAATCATCCATTAGATGATGTCACTCGTATTCCTCGAAAATGTTGATGAACTAGGAGGATATCTTACCGGTGAATTTGCCAACTCCAGCCTCGTTCGGGTCATCTCGCGCACATTGATATTGATGAATCGGAGGAAGAGGAAGAGGAAGAGGAAGAGGAAGAGGAAGAGGAAGAGGAAGAGGAACCGAGTTTGATTCATCGAGTCAGAAGACGAAGATGAAGAACTCGAGTTTTGTAGTAATTCGAGTCCGGTGATGATGATGGGGACGAAGATTAATAATAGTTTAAAGTTTAAAATTGTATTGTGAATGCTTTAGATTATTAGAACTTTAAAGTTTTATATGTATTGTGAATGCTTTAGATTATTAGAACTTTAAAGTTTCATATGTATTGTGAATGCTTTAGATTATTTTTAATATCAGTCGTTGTATATATATTGTGAATGCTTTAGATTATTAGAACTTTAAAGTTTTATATGTATTGTGAATGCTTTATATTATTAATAGTTTAAAGTTTTTTATGTATTGTGAATGCTTTAGATTATTAGAACTTTAAAGTTTTAGATGTATTGTGAATATATTGTTTCCTATTGTTAAAGTTGTATATTTTAATATTTTCTTTGTAATACGGTATGAGTTCTAGTAGAAAGGGCAAGGGTAAGAAGACTAAGCCTATTTACACATTGATTCTTGGGGCCTTGGCCAGTCCCGATCCGGTAGCGATGATGTCGACCCCTCACGCGGTAGTACTAGCTCCACCTGCGGGGCCGATACTCGAGACTACGTCGATTACGAGGGGAGGATATTGGTCGGGATATCATCACTTTATGACCGGTAAGTAACTCTTCATTAATTTGATATAAGTTGGTTCCTTTTTGCTTTATATATAATTCATTATTTAAGTTAAAATGTTATTGTATAAATATACTTGGCGAGGTTTGTAGGTGGATACCCCACCCGGGGACTAAGATCGGGCAATGCGGCGGTCTCGAAAAATGACCAGAGTTTTGGCCCAAGCTGGAAAAAATTGCCACGAGAGGCGGAAGGACGATGCGTGGGATGAGTTTAAGGTAATGTGTTAATGGTTTTTATTTAAAACTTAAATGTTAGTTTGTTATTAAAATGTTATAATTAATAATGATTGTACTCTTTTAGTTTTGTAATGTTATCATTATATGTTGTAGGCTAAATATTATTGGGCGCCGGACATCGGCGATGCGACGGCTAGATATGTTTACGATGAGCGAGGCTCACAAGCTATTTAAGGATTTTATTTGTAACATATTTATCTATCCTTAATTAGTTTAATTAACAATGATTATACTCTTTTAATTTTATAATGTCATCATTATATGTTTACAAGATATTCATATTTTTATAGGTACCACGAAGAAAAATTATTATACTACTCGGCTCGCGGCGGGAGAACGACCCTTGTGTCCTACTTTTATGGCCAGATGAGGTGTTTGGTCAATTTTGCGAATATTGGGGGTCGCTGCGGCGAAGGCTATATCCGAGCAGGCCGAGGCCAATAGAGCGAGCTCCTCGGGGTCGGCGGCGTTGCATACGGGGACGCTCGCGGTCGCCCAGAGCATCACGGCACGCATGGTATGTATGTTAATTTAAATGTAGTAGTGTATGGATGCTTTTAAATAGGTTTATGTACGTATGTTAGGCAGGAGCCAATGTTGATGCTATGAAATCCATAGTTTTAGTGTAAATGTAGTGTATGCATGCTTTTAAATCGGTTTAAATGTTGCATTTATATATACAATTTCAAAGTAATAATCTCGCTTATTTTATTTATAGGAAAGGAGTATGGTCAGAATATCACTTTTGTGGATGTTTACGCTAGCACCCATATTCGGAATTCTACGGCGCCCAGATCAACCTCCGCGATGGGTTGACGATCGATCTGCTCTTTGCCTTTGTAAGTAAACTACCATTAAATGACTTGATTTTGAATATGTAAATTTATTTATGTACCTTACATTGTGTATATGATTATAATTGTTTGTTTTATTTTGAGTGCATATCAAGCCGCCGTTGTTCCCGAAGGAACGCCTCGGTGAGCCCGTCCCCTTCGTGCACGATGTTTGGCGGGAGGTCACCTCTCGGGGACATCGAGGAGAGGAGCCCGAGTGTTAGGGATGGGGATTACGGGCGCAATGCCCGTCGGCGTCGACAGGCCGTCGGCGAAATGTAGCCCGGCCCACGTTTCATGATCCGAGGGTCGACACTCTGGAGGCTGCGTTGGAGGAGGAGAAACGCGGCGGGCAAAGCTTGCGGATGCTTTGGCGGTTCGAGACGCGGATGCGGGGAGGAGAACGATCGGCGTCATGCGGTCGGAGACGGCATGCGAGACTTCAAAGACAATTGGCGCTGGTGATGGCTCATCTCGGCCCGAGGACTCCCGGGGTAATTTCCGCCTCCCGAGGTTGATTGCGGACATTTTTAGACATTTTTAGACATTTTTGTATTAATTTATACTTGTTTGTAAACATTTGAGACATTTGGTACCGCGGGAGCCCTCGCCTACTCCCCCGCTCCACCCTCCCTCTCCCCTCTCCCCCTCCCCCTCCCCCTCTCCCCCTCCCCCCCTCCCCCCTCCCCCCCTCCTCCCCTCTCCCCCTCCCCCCTCCCCCTCCAGAATTGGTACGGTGGTATTTAGTTTTTTATTTAGTACAGTGATATTTGAATTTTAGTTTTTATAGTTTTAGTTTTATAAATTGAAATGTTATATCGGGTACAAAATTTTAGTTTATTGATATTTTAAATTATTTTTTAAATTTATTTCGGAATCGGCGACGGAATTTTCCGTCAAATTAATCTTGAAATAAAAATTAATTAAATAAATTAATTTCGGCGACGGAATTTCCGCCGCTATAATCATTTAATTTTTATTTAATTTTTAATTTCGGCGGCGGAAATTTCCGTCATTGTAATAAAATTTAAATTAAAATTAAATAATTCGACGGTAAATTCATGTGAAATAATTTAATTTTAATTTAAATTTTATTACGACGACGGAAATTTCTGCGGCGAAATTAATTTAATTAAATTAATTTTATTACGGCGACGGAAATTTCACAAACGCGAAATGAAAATTTAATTAAATTAAATTAATATAGCGGCGGAATTTTCCGTCATTGAAACCATTAATTCACCGGCGGAATTAATTTCCGCCGGTAAACGAAAAAATAGCGGCGGAAATTGACCCGTCGGAGCACTGCGACGAGCTGGTAGCGGCGGACCACCGACGGAATTTTTCCGTCGGTGATTTATTTTAGCGACGGAAATATAATTTTAGCGGCGGAAATTTCCGTCGCTAAATGACCTTTTTCTGGTAGTTTATATCTTAAGTTTAGGCATCTTACGGCAAGGTCTTCTTTACTCAAGATCTGGTCATTAGAAGTGTCTGATGACTTGCATAAAAAAGAATGTTATTGTATCGGTACTAGTGGTGAAGACTCCAGTTTCTTAAAAATATCAATAATAGAGAACTCCAATCATCAAAAATGAATAATGCCCTAGTTTCAGCAAACCTTTAAATAACATAAATTAGTGTAATCAATGAATCTCGTTTAGAAGGTGGATCGAGTTCAAGATCTTCCATTCATGCTTATAAGCTCGATTTACTTCACTATTGTGCAAATTTATTAAGAACAGTGAGCTTCTTTAGGACCGATAATTGGGATTAGGGTTACGCCACCTTCCATATAACACACACATACACATGAAATAAACACACAATTGAGCCTTCTTATTTACAAGGAATTGGACACTTATAAATCAAAACACTTCAAAATTGAAAGCACAAAACAGAGAGATACTTATACAGAAACAACGAGACATGATTTACCGGGAAAATGTATTGAGAGCAACGGACGAATCAGCTTACAGGCTGTTGAGAGCAATTTCCAACTAAAAAGACGCGGGAAAACATTCATTCCTTGCATTGCATTAGAGCTTTCTTTCCTTAGGTCTCTGCTTAAGGCTCCGTTTGTTTCGTGTAAAACATTTTCCGGAAAATGTTTTCCTTGTTTTCGGGTGTTTGTTTCAAGTAAAATGTTTTCGGAAAATGTTTTCCTTGTTTTCGGGTATTTGTTTCAAGTAAAATGTTTTCGGAAAATGTTTTCCTTGTTTTCGGGTGTTTGGTAACCACTTGTAAAACATTTTCAAATGTAAAACATTTTCCGTCAATGTAAAAAAAGGGGGTTTTCTTTGTAAAATGATTTACCGATTTCAAATTCGTAAATCGTTTTACAACTCTTCCGTTCGCCCTAATAAAATAATAATAATAAAATAATAATAATAATAATAATAATAATAATAATAATAATAATAAAATAATAATAATAAAATAATAATAATAATAATAATAATAAAATAAAAAATAATAAAATAATAATAATAATAATAATAATAATAATAATAATAAAATAAAAAATAATAAAATAATAATAATAAAATAATAATAATAATAACAATAATAACAATAATAATAATAATAAAATAATAATAATAATAATAATAAAATAATAAAATAATAATAATAATAATAATAATAATAATAATAATAATAATAATAATAATAATAAAATAAAAAATAATAATAATAAAAAAAGTTAAGTTGTTCAGTTTACCAAACTCCGAAAAATGTTTTCCGAAAAACATTTTCGTCAAATTTACCAAACAACTGAAAACAAGACCATGATATTTTACAAGAAAACATTTTACAAGGAAAATGTTTTACATGAAAACATTTTACATTACATGAAATCATTTTACATGAAAACATTTTCCGGAAAATGTTTTACGCGAAACAAACGGAGCCTAAATCACTTGCAGATTCTGAAAGGGAAAATGTGTATTTTGGTGTGTATATTTGTGTGTGTAATGTGTCCGACGTTGGTGATGGTAGTTCTAAACGAGAGCTTAAGGTCCATCAAATACGCAAAGTTTAAATCGCGATAAACATCTAAGGGTATTGTTGGGAACAATGGGTTTTCAATTGTTGTCTTAATTAGTACAATAAATAAATTTTAAGATGGAGAAAATTTAACAGAGCCTTAGTCATTTGGTTGCCATCTTAGGCATCTTCTAAGAACAAAGGGAACTTTCCATTTGGTTTCTTTCTAGGCTTCAGAAATCGGATCAAATTACCCAAAATTGGCCATATATGACAAACTGTTGCATTCATGTCTGATGGATTCATGCCACGAAAACGTATGAGAAAGACACTAGTAGTGTGTGGGGGAGAGAGTGAGAGATCTTTCATGAGAGGCCAACATGAACCAACACCTCACCCAAGACAACAAGATTGGTTTATGGAAACACCCGGAATGTCATCTGCTCTTTTATTACCAATAACTCCATTCAACAGAGATGGTTTAAGCAATCCGAATCAACCATCTGTCAGCCACTTGTGAGAATAACCCTCTAAACTATCGCCCACGCCTTCCTCATCTCCGTAAAATTCTTCTTCTTGGCCCGCTGCCGAGACTATTCAAACAATTTTAACAACCTATTGTCATTTCCATCACTAACCTTAATGATACTTACTATTACTCCACTAACCCCTTTTCTTTCTTGGTTGAATCTCATCTTCTCCTCTCCTTGGTTGGAAATTTAGAAAGTACAATGATTTTAACCTAACAATTTTGGAAATGGGTCTATCTTTTTGGGACAAGCAAAACTGGCAAATGGGAACATCTTTGTGGGACAGAGGGACTAAATCTGATGGTTCAGCAATGTCTCAAAAGTCTGCAGTCCAGTTAATGACTTTTCTAGTCAAGCAGTGTAATGCACACCACTCAGCTAGAGAGAATCTCAAGAGTGAAACACTGTATTCTCAAGAAGAATGCAATCACTTTTCTATCTCATGATCATATTGAACTGCAATGAAAATCAACGAGGACCAGTTACATTGGCTGACTTGTTGATCATATTTTGACTCACGGTAAATGAGATGAACAACAGAAAAATCTGATTTCAACAGTCATCTTTATCATTATCACCGCCAAAGAGCTATAGCTCAAACCCCATTAAATGCAATTTCTCTGCAATTGGATTACTTCCAGCTTCCTGCCTTGGCTGACTTATATTACTCAACTCAAAGTAGACAGTCACTAATACTAATGATATGTTGGGATTGGAGTCCTAAACCAAGGAAGAAAAGGGGCCTAAGTCGGAGGAGTTTGTTAAGATCAAAAGGAGTTCAAAATGGAGTAGAAGTCGAGAGTGGCCTGGAGCGCAGTGCGTGCGCCTCACCTGGCCGAGGCGGGCGCCTCATTGGCCGAGGCAGTGGCCGAGGCTTCATCAACGCGAGGCGGCCGCATGGAAGGCCTGGGGCGGGCGCCTCAGGCATGGCCGAATTCTGGGTTTCTGATTTGTTTCCTTAGTTGATTAGAATTCTTCTTAAAATAGATTTAGGGTTTCCTTGTAACTATATAAACATAAATCCGGCCTAGAATACATTGTAGCAACATATTAGAAGGAGACTAATAACATATTGGCTTGGCAATTGCCCCCGGACGTAGTTCACGAGTTGGTGAATGAACCGGGTAAACAACTCTTGTGTTCTTGTGTGTGATTGTTTCTTTCTTGTACGTGTGGGTGTGTTGATTTCTTTGTTTTGATTGCAACGGGGGAGCACCAATTTCACAACAACTGGTATCAGAGCTTTGGTTTGGGGATTCAAAATTCTTTCATTAGTTGATTAATTTTGAATCGCGTTCTTGGGGATTTTGGTGAAGCAGTCAAGATGAAGAACTCAATCGAGAAATTCAACGGTGTGAATTTCACGTTTTGGAAGACAAGGATTGAAGACTACCTTTATTGTAAGGATCTTCATGGACCCTTGAAGGCGAAGCCCGAAGACATGTCACAAGGGGATTGGGAGACGTTGGATCGGAAGGCGTTAGGAGCGGTAAGGAGTGCCCTAACCGACGACGTTGCACGGAACGCTATGGAGGCCAAGACAACGGTGGAGTTGCTACAAACGCTGTCGGACATGTATGAGAAGCCGTCGAATATCAATAAGGTGCATTTGATAAAGAGGTTTGCGAATGCGAAGATGTCAGAGGGGCAGACAGCGGCAAGTCATATCGGCAATTTCAAAGGTATGGTGGACCAATTGAAAAGTGTTGATATTACTTTCTCCGATGAAGTGCTAGCTTGTTTTCTTCTAAAGTCATTGCCTGATAGTTGGGAGGTTACTGTCACAACGATTAGTACGTCGAAACGGCATTGGTGTATACGGAGGTTAGAGATCTCATCCTTCAAGAGGAGTTGCGAAGGAAAGAGAAAAGGGGAGAATCGTCCGTAGATGGGGCTGCACTTAGGGTGGAGAGAAAACGGGGTGGACCTAAAAAGGGGAAAAAGGTCAAGTGCTACAATTGTGGTGAATTGGGGCATATCAGTTATGACCGTCAGGAAAAGGTGGTTGTGCTAACGTGGTGGATGATGGTGGTGATGTATTAATCCTGGGGAGGAGCGGTCGGGTGAAGATTGGGTGTTGGATTCTGGAGCTTCTTGTCATGCTAGTGGGGATGCAGAATCAATGAAGCGATACAAAACTGGAGATTTTGGGGTTCTCTATCTTGGTGATGGTCAACCATTGAAAATCAAAGGTAAGGGGGATGTAATGATGAAAACACCTAACGGGGCTGTTTTACAACTACACGATGTGATGCACGTTCCGGATTTGAGGAGAAGGGTGATTTCTGTGGGACAACTTGACAGTGAAGGGTATGGTGTTTCTTTCATTGGTGGGTCTTGGGAGGTCACAAAAGGGGCTAAGGTGTTGGCTCGTGGGGTTAAGGGGAAGATGTTGTATTCTACCTACAATGTCGATGTTCGTTCCGGTGGGAGCAAGAGGCTTAAGAACCGGCCTGTTGGTGTGAAAAGGGGAGACATCAAGAAACGGTATGTTGGGGGGGACTCAAAGTTGATCAACGTGGTGTGGAAGTCCAAGGGCCCTAACAGAGAGCGGATTCAGACCAAGAACAGTCGATGCAAGAAACAAGGTGTGTCCAAGTTTCAAGGGGAGGCATTGCGAGGAAGGTGGGTCTGGAGGGAGAAGGCGAAGTTAGACTTGCGGGGAGAAATCAAGGTAGAAGCTGATTTGGGGAGGCAAGAACGATCTAACACGGAGTGGTTGAAACGTCGCTTGGTTTCAACTCGCCTTAGTACTTGAGGAGAGGTGCGGTAGTGTCAAGCCAATATGGGATGAGGGGGGAATGTGTTCGAAGGTCATTACTCCGTGGTGGGAGTTAATGGGTGATTCTATGTTTGTTAGTTTAGTCTCCGGTGGGAGATTGTTGGGATTGGAGTCCTAAACCAAGGAAGAAAAGGGGCCTAAGTCGGAGGAGTTTGTTAAGATCAAAAGGAGTTCAAAATGGAGTAGAAGTCGAGAGTGGCTGGAGCGGCGCCGGCGTGCGCCTCACCTGGCCGAGGCGGGCGCCTCATCGTCGAGGCAGCGTGGCGAGGCTTCATCAACGCGAGGCGGCCGCATGGAAGGCCTGGGGCGGGCGCCTCAGGCATGGCCGAATTCTGGGTTTCTGATTTGTTTCCTTAGTTGATTAGAATTCTTCTTAAAATAGATTTAGGGTTTCCTTGTAACTATATAAACATAAATCCAGCCTAGAATACATTGTAGCAACATATTAGAAGGAGACTAATAACATATTGGCTTGGCAATTGCCCCCGGACGTAGTTCACGAGTTGGTGAATGAACCGGGTAAACAAGTCTTGTGTTCTTGTGTGTGATTGTTTCTTTCTTGTACGTGTGGGTGTTTTGATTTTTTTGTTTTGATTGCAACGGAGGAGCACCAATTTCACAACATGATACAGTAAATTGGTCGCTGAATGAACCCTTTAACAGGTATGAATAGGGGATTTAGAAACGTACGATGGACGAAAATCTCCTCCTTCAGTTCCCTTCTCAGGTGAGTGCAAAAAGTTCATTTGATCTTCTTTCTCGTTGTTAGGACATCTTATATCATCGTATTGAATCATCTCCCAAGACATAACAGCTCCTCCTTTCCCTTGGGTTCATAAAGTAACCAATATCCTGCGGAGAATTTCATGTTTTAAATGAAGAAAAGAGGGATTTTTTTTCTACAAAACTAACTTCTTTAAGTACTTTATGATTGTATAATACTTGTAAATTATTTTTTCGGTACATAATAATACTTATAAATACCATAGCATTAAGTAACTCATTTGTTATGTCCGTATCAACTCTTGGACCTGGCACGAAAGAGTTAATGATCCAAGGAGATTTCCAAGCTGAAGGTGATTCAAAACTTCTCTTGAAGGGAGTGTCACTAAATCTAAACAAAAATCAGAAGTCATGCAAATATTAGAGACAAATTAGCAGAGAATCACTGATAGCTGATGACATTATAAAAGATCAACAAACAAGAAAAAAAACAAAAAGATAATGATCCAGGTGACCACTTTTTGTAGGTACATTATAATTGGGCTTCATTGAAATCTGATACAAGGAAAAAGAATTAGACTCTCATATTTAATCCTCAGCTTTACTGGCTGCTAAATTAGCTGGTAGCTGAATTTACACTTATCAAAATGCTATTCATTTCACCTATTCAACCAAGGCACTTCATCTACTGCTCAAACAACGATAATTTTTGCAGTTTACATTTTTGTTAGCATCATCAAAAGTTAGTGCAACGATACAATTTCTCCAGAGACTATCCTTTTTTTTTACTGTAGAAAATAATCTACCAAAATCCTTAAGAATAATCATTGATAGAGAGGTGAAAGGGTCTTGACATATCTTTTACAATATATGAGCTTGAAGCGGACCCAGGAAAAGTACAAGCAAGTTTTTGTGGTTTCTCTCTGTAAAAATCTCATTGTAATATGCCTTCTCTATTATTTAATAAATGTACCTCGCACATATCAACATTTAATATTTTGGGATCAAATTCTGGACAAGATTAATTTGCAATGCTGCTTGTTTACAACACCACACATTTATTATTTGGGATCAAATTCTGGACAAGTAAATTACTCGCTGAATGAGCCTGTTACCGGCAACCATTTAACATGTAAGAAGAGGGACTTGGAAAACTTGCGGTCCTCTTTCCAGGTGTCCCACACTCGCTGAAATCAAGTCCACACTTGCTAAAATCAAGCACACGCCCCCGTGTCTGCAAAGTTTTCCAAGAAAAAAACACAAGGGTTCAAATGTAAAATATGTATCATACTGGGATTATCTATAGAAAAGGGAAATTCGTCTACCATTTTCTGTAGCTAGGCTAATCCAAAAGACAAAAAATAACAAACAAAAGTTTTTGTAGTTGGTATAGATGGGACAAATCAATCATACCAAAGCATCTTTTTCTTAATATTGAATCGGGAGTTTTATCTCCCAAAACCTCTTGGGCATTGGCAAATGCAGAAGCTGTATGCTCACTTAACTGTTTCATTAACCCGAGAGCATCGTAGCTCCTTTCCCCTTGGCTCATAAAGTAACCAATATCCTGTGAAATTTAAATGGAGGTAAGAGGGAGATAACCTTTTAAGAAGTACCTTCAATTTATAATAGTATAAACTTATAAATACCATAACTTAAGTACCTCAGTTGTTATATCTATATCAACTCTTGGACCTGGCACAAAGAGTTGATGAACCAAGGAGATTTCCAAGCTGAAGGTGAATCAAAACTTCTCTTGAAGGGAGTTTCATTAAATCTAACAGAAAAAATCAGCAGGCAAGAAAAGATTAGAAACAAATTAGCAGAGAAATCCCTGATTTCTGATAATTTTCCACCCTGACAGAGACACTACGAGGGCTGATTACAGATAGATTCTTGGACAAAGATTCGAATTACTTGATTACATAATAAAAACCAATTCATATTTATGGACGGGATATAGAAGGAAAGCATAAACAGGGAATGAGTGATGATCACTGATAAAATTTAAATAATTGATATAATAATAAATCATTGTGTTGGGTATGAATGGATGATGAGATATAAAAATTACAAACATGTGTAAACTCGTCGCTGAATGAACCCTTTAACAGGTATGAAGAGGGGATTTAGCAACTTATGGTGGACGAAAATCTCATCCTTTCAGTTCCTTCTCAGGTGAGTGTAAGCAGTTCATTTTATCTTCTTATTATTAAATCATCTCCTGACATCTCATGGACACTGGGTTCATAAAGTAATCAATATCCTATAGAAAGTTCAAGTTTCAAAATGTAGAAAAGAGGAAATATTTTTCTACAGAATAATTTATTTTAAATACTTTATGATTGTGTAAAACTTATAAATACCATAACATTTTGTACCTCAAATTGTAATGTCGGCATCAACTCTTGGACCTGGCACGAAATAGTTAATTAACCAAGGAGAGACAAGCATGGGCACCCCCCTTTGAAGGGAGTTTCACGAAATCTGAACCAAAATCTGAAGGCATTCAAATATTAGTGACAAACTAACAGAAAAATCTGATAACATTATAAAAGATCAACAAGCAAAAACCCAATTTCATTTCCTTTAATGGTATGATATAACCAGCTTTCCAGACTATTTGCTCCAAGATTTGGCCTTGAATGGTATGATATATTTTGACCTTAAATTGCTAAGATGGTAAAGTCTTGGATCTCCTAAGTTGATTTATGAATTAGTGATTATGTTTTATTTTGTTCAAGTTTTATTCTACCGCTCAATACCTATAGAATAATATTATATACTGGGGAGCATAGGGAAACTCAAAGATTCAAGTTGCAATCTTATGTATCAACCAAGTGTCAGAGTGCTACAAAACAAAAGAGAGAAGAAAGTCAAGTCAACTTTCTGACTAGCTCTTTGTGTATATATTTGATAAATTCTCTGCAATCTGCAATTTAGTAGTCTAAAATTTGTTAATTGTCAAATTATTTCTTTGAATCATTCATGGATATTTATAAATTTGAAAAGTCGCTCTCCTGACATTAACATTTACCAAACCAGATTTGTCCAACACAAAGAAAAACTTATTATTTACCAAACCAAATTAGACTAGTTTTGATAATTAATAATTAAACTAACCCAGGTGAGCACGAAAGGGTATTTCAATCAAGCTCAAAGAATAGAGATGATTTATTGGCTTAGAAGGTCAAACTCGGAGAATCACTTAAAAAATGGAGTGGGCAAGTGGCAAGTGTTGTTTTGGATTCAAAGCACATAATTTGTTAAATATCAAACAAAAAGTAAGGGTTATAATCCCAGCTAGAGAAAATTTCATGAGTTGATTTTCACGAAAATGTTCAGGATATGGATGCGCTCCCTTTTCCTTTTCATGGTCACATCAATCTGCACTCATAAGTCATAACCTCTATATTTTATCCCCAATCTTGGGCACGAACGAAACTGATCACCTTGCTCTGATGGCCATCAAGTCAAAGATTGTGACTGACCACCCTGAAGGTGCTTTGAGGTCGTGGAACGATTCTTTCCCTTTCTGCCAATGGGAAGGTGTAACATTTGGTCGGCTCCATAGGAGAGTCACTGCTTTTGATCTTTCCTCCAAATGTCTAGCTGGCTCTTTGTCTCCGTTTGTAGGAAACTTGAGCTTCCTCAGGGTGATAAATCTTCAGAACAACACAATCGAAGGCGTAATCCCCACCGAAATAGGCCGTTTATTCAGATTGGAGCAACTAAGATTGATGAATAATTCCTTTGAAGGAAATGTTCCGGCTAGTCTTTCAAACTGTACCAACCTAAAACGGTTTTCGGTAGGTAACAATAAGCTTGTTGGGACAATCCTACACGAAGTTAGTTTTTTGTTGAAGCTCGTAAATCTTAGTATTCGCAAAAACAATTTCATAGGAGGGATACCTCCTTCCTTTGGGAATCTCACTTCTCTCGAAAGAATTTCTGTAGCTGAAAATTATCTTGGAGGAAGCATTCCATGAGACATTGGTCAGTTAAAGAAGCTATGGTTTATGGGAATTGGAGGTAATCAACTCCACGGTACAATCCCTCCATCCTTTTACAACCTTTCTTTGCTTTCTTACATCGAAATAGCAGACAACCAACTTGTTGGAAGTCTTCCAACGGACATAGGTTTGAAGCTACATAACCTTCAAGTCTTTTTTATGTGGGGCAACAAGTTTACTGGACTTCTTCCAGTGTCTATTTCTAATTGTTCAAAGTTGGCAAACATAGACGTAGGAGATAACCGTTTCCATGGAAAAATAGCAATTGATTTTGGAATGATGCCAAACCTCGGGAAAGTACTTCTATCCAATAATGTTTTTGGAAGTGGGGAACCTGATGAATTGAATTTTATTGCCTCTTTGGTGAACTGTAGTAATTTGCAACAGTTAGGCTTTTATGAAAACCAATTAAGAGGGCAGCTACCAAGTTGTGTGGGCAATCTCTCAAATCAGATTTCTCATCTATATCTTCATTACAATTCAGTATATGGGTCAATCCATCCATAATTGATGAATCTAGTCAGTTTAGATGCATTAAATAACCTTACTGGAAGCATACCAAGAGAACTTCTCGGACTGTCATCTCTCTCAATAACACTAGATCTTTCTCGTAATCACTTGTCTGGATCACTCCCACTGGGAATTGGAAAGCTTCATAATTTAGAGGGGTTGGATTTGTCACAGAACGAGTTGGCCGGTGAAGTCCCTAGAAGCATAGGTGGCTGCACAAGCCTGGAGTATATATCCCTGGAGGGGAACTTCTTTCAACGTTTGCTACCTCAATCATTTGGTTCTTTAGCTGCTATCAAGTACCTTGATATTTCTCGTAATAACTTCTCTGGACAAATTCCGAGATTCCTGGAGAAATTACGGTTGAAGAATCTTAATTTGTCATTCAACGACTTTGAGGGGGAACTACCAATTAATGGAGTTTTCACAAATGCTACTGCCATCTCCTTTGAAGGGAACAATAGGCTTTGTGGCGGCTTGCCTGAACTTCAGCTTTCCTAAATGCAGCATCAAAGAGAAAAAGAATGGAAAAAAGATTTCACTTGCACTCATAATTGTGATCCCAATAATCTGCTTGCCCGTTGGTCTGGCTATAGCATTGTGTTTGTTATTCATTTGGCACAAAAGGAGAAGCAAAACACCATCATCATCAGTCCTGGTATTGAGGCAACCATTCACAAAATATTCTTATGAAATTCTCCTCAAGGCAACAAAATGGGTTCTCTTCAGAAAATTTGATTGGTGTGAGATGTTTTAGTCGTGTCTTCAAAGGGGTCCTTGAAGAGGATGGAGCAACAGTTGCTGTCAAAGTTCTAAACCTTGACCTCCTAGGAACTTTAAAGAGTTTCTTGGCAGAATGTGAAGCCTGGAGAAATATTCGACATCGTAATCTTGTAAAGATCATAACTGCGTGCTCCTCAGTTGATTATCAAGGTAACGATTTTAAAGCTTTAGTTTACGAGTTCATGCCAAATGGTAGTCTGGAAAGCTGGTTACATCTAAATACAAGGTCACATACTGGAGAGAATCAGCGTCAGGGACTAAGCCTTCTACAAAGAATAAGCATTGTCACAAATATCGCTCATGCCATTGAATACCTTCATAACCGATGTGAAATTCCAATTATACATTGTGATCTTAAGCCGAGCAATATTTTACTAGACGGAGATATGGTTGCTCATGTTGGGGATTTTGGGCTTGCAAGGTTTCTCCTTCCAGAAGTTTCAAGTTTCACGCAAAGCAGTTCTATTGTTTTAAGAGGAACTATTGGTTATGCACCTCCGGGTGACAACTACTCTACTAAATCACCCGTTAATGCATGCATACTTAGAGACCATAAATCTCTACCTTATTTTTCATTAATGTTATGCCTTTGAAAACTACTCCGAATCACCCATTCATGCACGAGATACTAATATCTGCATTGTTCTTAGAGCCTTATACTTGTCACCCCCATGATTTGCAGAGTATGGTCTTGGAAGTGAGATGTCAGCACACGGTGATGTCTATAGTTTCGGTATTATTTGTTAGAGTTGATGACTGGGAAGAGACCGACTAATGACATGTTCAAGAATGGTCTTAACCTTCATAATTTTGCTAGAATGGCCTTTCCAGATGGCATCAAAGATATTGTAGACCCAATACTTGTTAAGGAGGAGGAAAATGAAACACATAATCCAAGATATGCAAAACAAAGAGTGGAGAGCATGGTTTTAGTTGTCAAGATTGGAATTGCGTGCTCCATGGAGTCAGCACATGACAGGATGAATATCTCAGATGTTGTTAATAGGATTACAATGACTGCTCTGCCGGAAAGAAGATATGCAGGAATTCCTTTCCTCGTCATACATGGCCATCTCGGTCCATGATGAGCCGGGGAAGAGATGAGAAATAAGTGGAGCCCGTCATGCTAACTGATAGCCGAGGAGCTATGAGGTGATAGCCGAGGAAGCCTCCTCGTCGCCAAGGGAGGGTAACTCGGCCTTGGAGGGGAGTCTCCTCGGCCCATGAGTTGGGCCTATCAGTTCGTCCGGTAAGCCTTTGGTCGGCCTAGACAAATGCTGAGCTGGATAATACGAGGAAGGCCCGGCCTTAGCTCGTAGCTGATATTTGGTAGATTATGTTTATGACCCAATCCACTTGGGCCTTGCCCGGACTAGCCCGTATTCGTACTTAGGTTTATACCGTTCAGGGTTCATAAAGAGGCCGTCGCTTAAAATGATTTTAGCGAATGCAAGATGCAGGAAAATGGCACAGATCTTGAGAAATAATATAGCGCCATAAAAAAAGAGCAACGGAGGAAAAAGGCCAAACCCCTCCAATTCTAGATTATGAATCAGGATTTAGAGAAGTTTAGCTTGAGAATAGATATTAACAAGCCAGAAGACTCAATTGATTCTCTAGGTCTTTTAATCCATTTCTTTAGTAGCCATCTAAATGAAAAATATAGTCTAATAGAGATGAACCCTCAACAAGAACACAAAACCAAAAGCATATTATGAACTAGATAAATGTGTAAATTTTATCTATGTAAGCAAGTGTTGAAAAGGAAGGACTACCAATGTACACGAAAAGTAACCACGGAGATTTTGTCAAGATATTTTCAAAAATGATACTCCCTCCGTTTCAGTAAGGTTGTTACATGAGGGTTGAAGCACGTAAATTAAGAAAGGGGAATAATGAGTGGTTGTGAGGAAGAGAGAGAATGAGTGGAGAATAATGAGTGGTTGTGAGGAAGAGAGAGAATGAGTGGAGAATTATAAAAATAATAAAAAGTTTCCTTTTTGGGTAATGTTGCAACTTAAGTGAAATGCCGAAAATGGCAAAATGTTACAACCTTAGCGGAACGGAGGGAGTATGCTGTAAGGAAAAATTTAAGCGTCCCCAGTACCGTCCTCTCCTTTTTGGCCAAAACCTAGGGACCTCGCCTATGTCAAAGATTGTAAATATATATTGTTAGGGTATAGGTACGTAATTGTATAATTTTCCCTACGCAGTATATCGTTTTGAATCTAAGTTGTGAATTAACGAAGTTTATCAAATCAATATACAAGCCTAAGTATTTATATACTAGAAGTACAAGGTCAATCTAGAACCCGCTAATAAAAAAGGCGCGGGAGTGGTGTGTGTGTGTGTGGGGGGGGGGGTGTTTACAACCCGCAAGATATAAAGGAACTCTCAAGAAGTGATAAACCTTGTAGAAACGGCACTATTTAAAACTTGTGAAAATTCTAGGAAAAGTAAACGCAATTAAACTAAAATAAAGACAATACTGAGCAACAATTAACTAAAAGACTTACAAAAATGTTGAACAAAGATGGCTTGTAAATGTTTGCTCGCAGTAAATGTAAATTTGGTTGGAGTAATCTCCAAATAGTACTCACCCTTCAAATCTTTCCTCAAGCCTATCGCCGTACGTGAGTGAGACAAGGCTTTCAACACAAGTTCATGGCAATTTCAAATGGGGTAGGAATTCCAGAAATCATCACCTCTCGTAGTGTTCTTTCCTCCACATTATAAACATGCAGTACATTAACAGGATGACCTCTGGGCAGCCTCGTGAGGGACACTTTGTATTCTTCGGTAGTTGGATTGACTACCATCACGGTTTCCTTGTCCAAAATAGCCACGGCCACTCCATTAAACAAACCACCTAATAGAATAAAGGATCATAGACGAAGTCAATTCATATTCGTCAATTCATACATGGAGAGAGAGAGAATTGATATGAATGACTCAAGTTTTATTATAACATTGTATGAATATATATACAACACCAAGAAACCACTAATTAAGGAAATATATAATTACAAAAGGAGAAGGAATATTATTACAATAATGAATTATAATAATAAGGAAACTATTACATAAGGAAACATAATACTCCCTCCGTCCCACCCGAATTTGGACAAATTTCTTTTTTGGGCGTCCCATCCGAATTTGGACAACCCAAAAAGGAAAGTTTATAATAATAAAAAAATGGGCATACCCCACTCACTCATTAACTCCACTCATTCTTCACCATACAATTTATTCAATCAACTACTATTAACTCCACTCATTCTCTCTCTTCATTTTCTACCACACATTTTTATTATCTTATTGTTATTTCTTAATCTCCGTGTAAAGTAACTTTGTCCAAATTCGGGTGGGACGGAGGGAGTATATGATTGTGATTTGATATATCTCTGTCACCACCCAACCCCCCACACTGGCGGAAGGGACCAGGGCTCTGTCACCATCAGAGCCGAGAAATGGTTGATTTTTAGATCAACCAAGTCAGCAGTGTAGAGAGATGAGTTTGACACAAGGATTAACATTTCGAGTTGGAAGTGGATTCTTAAATCAAGGTGAGTATTAATGAACCGAGGACTAGAAATTAGGGTTCTCCATTGCTTTGATAAACACTTGGAACGACCTAACATTTTCACCCGAAGATAGTGGAGGATTTCTTCAATGATCTCCGGAGGGAAAACAACATTGGCCACCATTTCAGGAAAAATTAGCTGATGATGATAATATTGAAGAAATGGATTAATCCAAAATGTTGTCCAAAATTATGCAAGTAATCAACAAAACAATGACGAGATTAAATGTAAAGAGGAATGTGTAATAACCCGAGCTATTTTTTTCTTGTTCTTTTATTAATTAAATTGTTTCCTTTAATTAATAGTTTTATTACCTTTTATTAAATGGATTAGTATAAGTTGGGCTTGAGGTATTGGAATTGGATTACCTATTGGGCTTAGGTTTTTGGAACCCAGTTATAAAACACACTTTTTTAAACCTAGGAGTCGCGTTATTTCACAAACAGAGAAAAAAAAAAAAAAGAGGTGCCGTGAGAGAGAGAAAGCGGCGAAACTTAGAGGAGAAAAGAGGAAGAAAGCTTGGTCGATTTGTGTTCGAAGATCAAAACCAAGGTAAAGATCCAATCCTTTATTGTTATTGTTCTTGGATCTAAAACCCTAGAAAACCCTAAAACCTTGTAGATTGAATTAGGGTTTATATTATCATAGTGATGATTATTTGGGAATGGATCTAAAGTTATTATGTTGGGACGGAACATTAATTGAGAACCTAACATTAACGATTAATGATTAGGGTTTGGGCATGTTAATTAATGGTTTTGACCTAAATAATTCATGCTAGGGTTTATGAGAAAAGATTAGGGTTTGGTGTGTGTGTCGGGTGTGTGTGATGTGTGTGTGCAGCGTGTGTGTGTGCGTGCGTGTGTTGTATGTGTGTGTGCGTGTGTTGTATGTGTTTGTGCGTGTGTGTACTGCCGTGTGTGTGTGGCGGCGGGTGTGTGTGTGTGTGGCGACGGGTGTGTGTGTGTGTTTGTGTGTGCTGGAAAAGGTATAAATAGTGTTTGTTTGTGTGTGTAAATTGGATTGAAGGGAATTAAAAGGGTTTTGAACCTAGAAACCCTAGGGGTATTTTGGTAAGCCTAAAGGGGTAAGGGGTTAACCTTTAGAGGAGTTAAAAGAGAATAACTCTTAGGTCAACAATGCTATTGAAAATAGTTTATGGGTTAAGTAAATAGGAAGTACTTTTACCCTAAGAGAACCTTTTTGCATGATTGTAGAGTCGTGCGAGGATTTGTTGCAAGGAACGTGCAAGCAATCAAGGGAAGGGACTACGTTCTTTAGTACTTAAATGTATTCATCCTTTGTGATAGGATTCCCTGATTTTATAAAAGTGTATACTACCAATATGGCCGGTAGTAATTTTTTAAATATTCATTTGATATGAACGTCTTTTGGAATATCTTACCCTTGATGTGTATTGTTCAATGGGTATCCATGGTAATTGGAATTGTTTAATGTGTTCTTGTACCTATGAACACTATGTGTGGGAATTGCTATATCAGATTGAAAAGGACTTAGCAGGAACTAGTCCGATTGAAAAGGATTTCATTGGAAATTGTCTAGCCTGATTGAAAAAGACTTAGACACTTGTATACTGTTGAGAAGATATTTTGTCAATATATTTTCCTTTTCCTTGTTATCTTATTTTCTTATGTAAGATATGTAATTTAGGTAGACTTCTTCTTCAAGTAGGAAAGTAGAATATATAGTTATGATAGAATTCTAGTCAAAATAGGAATATTGTGTATATATAGGGTTGTATCAATTGTATTTCTTCAAGGAGTGAAATGATATTTTCCCCTCACATATTTTTGGTTCTAACTTGGTATCAGAGCACGGTTTAGGTCCGGCCATAACCACCGAGGCTAGCGAAAAAAAGAAAACTATGGATGAGAGGCGATCTCCATATTTTCTTTCGACAAGTGACAATCCAGGAATGATTCTCACCCACGTTCAATTGAAGGGAGAGAATTATGAAGAATGGGCTAGGGTTTTCAAGGGATCATTGAGGGCTAAGACAAAAACAGCCATCATTGATGGAACCATTGAAAAACCCACCATAGAAGATGAATTGGAACATTGGCAAACGGTAAACTCAATGGTAGTTTCATGGATTTTTAACACCATTGAGCCAAGCCTTCGTTCCACGGTGAGTTATGTGGATGATGTGAAGACGTTATGGGACGATTAGCGGGAGAGGTTCTCAGTTGGAAACGTGTCTCGCACAAACCTTTTCATGGCCGGACCAACGAACAAATCTTACATACCGAGTGCTTACAAAAGACAGAATTCATACAGACTCATATAAGCATAGACATTCTAAAGCGAAAGGGAATCCCATTACATTAGAAATTAGATATATGCGTTCATCTCAGCGGTAGTTAGTACCTGCAGAAACAACACAATATTTCGATGTACTTCAACAACAACAACAACAACAAAGCCTTAGTCCCAAAATAATTTGGGGTCGGCTAACATGAATCCTCATAAGTTATCGTGAAAAAAAAAATTAAAAAATTAAATTAAATTAAATTAAAAAAAATAATAATAATAAATAAATAAATAAATAAATAAATAAATAAATAATAATAAAAAAATAATAATAATAAATAAAAAAAAAAAATCAACCCACACATGGATTTTTGCCCTCCACTCCGGCCTCTTCAACACCATACTTTCATCCACTCCAAGTAAATTCATATCATTTTCAATTACTCTAATCCAAGTTTGTTTGGGTCTTCCCCTACCCCTCGCCATTTTATCATTTCTCCACTGTTCCGGCCTCCTAACCGGTGCATCACTCGGTCTCCTTCTCACATGTCCAAACCACCGTAGACGGTTTTCCCTCATTTTATCCTCAATGGGCGCAACTCCTACTTTACCTCTGATCACCTCATTCCCCAATCGATCCTTTCTTGTATGACCGCACATCCATCGAAGCATACGCATCTCCGCCACATTCATCTTATGCACGTGACACTGTTTCACGGCCCAACATTCGGTGCCGTAAAGCAATGCCGGCCTAATTGCCGTGCGGTAGAATTTTCCCTTTAATCTATTGGGCATGCCGCGATCACATAGAAACCCTGTAGCACTCTTCCACTTCAACCAACCTGCTTTAATCCTATGAGCCACATCTCCATCTAATTCTCCATCCTTTTGGATAATGGATCCAAGATAGCGAAAAACTCGAAGCTTGAATAATATTTCCATCAAATGTGACCGCCCGCCTCCCTACTTCCAACTCGCTAAACTTACACTCCAAATATTCGCCTTGCTTCGCTAATCGAAAACCTCGAGATTCCAAAGTGTGTCTCCACAACTCCAATTTACTTTCAACACCCTCTCTTGTCTCATCAATCAGCACAATATCATCCGCGAACAACATACACTTTGGTATATCATCTTGGACTGACCTCGAATATTTCGATGTACTTCGGAAAAAAAAAATGAGAAAAACAACAATAGATGTTTAATATTAATATTACATATTGAAGTTAAGATTTAAGGGAATTAAGTAGCCATGGATGATATTTTTCTACCATTGTCAAGATTTCAAACCTAAACAAACTTTTAAGAAGATTTCAAAACTAATCTATCTCATACACTTTCCACAACTAAGGGTTCATTAAGAGGCCGTCGCTTAAAATGATTTTAGCGAATGCAAGAGGCAGGAAAATGGCACAGATCTTGAGAAATAATATAGCGCCATAAAAAAGAGCAACGGAGGAAAAAGGCCGAACCCCTCCAATTCTAGATTATGAATCAGGATTTAGAGAAGTTTAGCTTGAGAATAGATATTAACAAGCCAGAAGACTCAATTGATTCTCTAGGTCTTTTAATCCATTTAATTTCTTTAGTAGCCATCTAAATGAAAAATATAGTCTAATAGAGTTGAACCCTCAACAAGAACACAAAGCCAAAAGCATATTATGAACTAGATAAATATGTAAATTTTATCTATGTAACCAAGTGTTGAAAAGGAAGGACTACCAATGTACACGAAAAGTAACCACGGAGATTTTGTCAAGATATTTCCAAAAATGATATGTTGTAAGGAAAAATTCAAGTGTCCCCAGAACCGTCCTCTCCTTTTTGGCCAAAACCAAGGGACCTCGCCTATGTCAAAGATTGTAAATATCTATTGTTAGGGTATAGGTAATTGTATAACTTTCCCTGCATAGTATATCGTTTTGAATCTAAGTTGTGAATTAACGAAGTTTATCAAATCAATATACAAGCCTAAGTATTTATATCCTAGAAGTACAAGGTCAATCTAGAACCCGCTAATAGAAAAGGCGTGGGAGTGGTGTGTGTGTGGGGGGGGGGGGGTTACAACCCGCAAGATATAAAGGAACTCTCAAGAAGTGATAAACCTTGTAGAAAAGGCACTATTTAAAACTTGTGAAAATTCTAGGAAAAGTAAACACAATTAAACGTTATCACCGACTAGGGGTGTAAGTGGTTCGGTTTAAATCGCGGTTTGAGATCGAATCGAATCAAACCATGCGGTTTAGTTTGGTTTTCAAGTATGAATGGTTCGGTTCTTTCTCAAATATTGACAAACCACATGGTTCGATTTGGTTTGTGGTCTTACGTACCCTCTCAAACCGAATCGAACCAAACCAAACCACGGTTTGAGTCCGTGAGACCGAACCGCGATACCAAACTGCCATACCGAACCACATTAGATAAACTAATCCTAACACCTGTTTTGTATCTTATTTAATATTTTTGTATCTTTATTAAAATTTAAATAAACTAATCCTAACCCCCGTTTTGTATTTTATTTCATGTTAATTTCATCATTTATTATCTTCATTACGACACATAAATAATCAAGTTATCTCCACGATCGCCATTGTAAAGTGTTTTTCTTCATTCGACCTCTCTGTTCCTCTAGTCTTTTAAGCACTCGCATTTTTTGCTCTTCCTCCGTTATCACGGAAAATTTAAACAATATGAAAATGAGTTGCGGTCTAAATCATGGTTTGAACCGTAGTCTAAATTATGGTATGAACCATGGTCTGGACCGCGATCTGAACCGCATAATTGAACCGCGGTTTGAACCAAACCGAACCAAACCATATCAGTTTGGTTTGGTTTGGTTTGGTTCAGTTCAGTTTGAATTTTTTCATAATTCGATCGATTTGAAATTTTCCCAAACCGATTACTAGAGGTTCGATCTGTAAATTCTCCCAAACCAAACCACACCATTTACACCCCTATCACCGACAATCCTTATAGTTATATTACCGTGACAGTCTTTTAACATTATTACCATCACTCTTTTAACATTATCGGTATCACTTTATAACACTATCACTGATATTTTTTTAACCCTACCACACTTTTTAAGAAGTTTGACAAATCAACTGCAACCGTTATTTGTGCCAGAGAGTAGATAATAACAAGAGCTAATGATCTTTGGACAATAGACTGTATGCAAATTGAAGCAAGTCTCTGATTATAATTGTTGAAAATTTTCATATTGGAAAATCTTACTAGTTACTACTAACATTGTCAATCACAAGTACTCACAAATGTGCACAAGTCTAACGATCCCTCTCACAAGTGAATACGAGTAAAGTCTATATATACCTGCGCGAGCAAAGTCTATATATTATGTATACCTGCGCGCATAGTTTTCCATTCAGTACGATCCAGAAAAACCGCAAAATAGTGAATATCCACATATGAATTTGAGAATATATTCACAAACATTATCCTTCAACTTCTGATATACAATACACCACTACACAATTAGTCAAATATTTGTTCCACAACATATATAACGACAAAGAACGGAAATAACTGTGCATACAACTATACTCAAACCCTAAATTTCGAAACTCAATTGCTGATACTCCTCCCCAAAATTTAAAAAAAAAAAAAAAAAAAAAAAAAGACTACTCAAATATGGTGCTTTGCTAACTTAGTGACGGGAGATAGTATTTCCTCTTTCGGAAAGGAACATGATAGAAAAGGCATAGCTCAGCTCAAATTGTATAAAAGTATGTATGTATGTGTGATTTTAAATCATTTTTAGGACTCCCTCAATTCATAAGTGAGTGTCATTTTTTTGGAAGTTAATGACCTTTAACAAATTTCATATTCCATACTTGGAATATTACAAGTCTATGAGGTGAATCATAAGGGAAATTATGTATATTTGCCTCTAATTCGTATTCTTTTCAAAACGACTTCAGAGTGAACATACACCATTTAGGAATGGAGGGAGTAGTACATAATGTAAATATTCTTAATGATCACATTGCTTCATTGCAAATGCAAATTAGGATATGACACTACGCAAAGGTGAATCTAGTAATTTGACTCAAAAAATTAAAACCTATAGTGCAACAATTTTTCTTGATAATGGACACTTATATGGCGATATAGAGGGTGATAAATTGTAGTACCACCCTCCAATTTAAGATTCCTACTTTAGATTAAAGTTTGTTCCCCAAGAACCCACCCGGTATAAATCTTAGCAATACATTCCATTTCTCCAGAAATAAATAAAAATTCTTATGCTTAAAAACCAATGTATAGCTCTTACGTCGTTTCCTTGTACTTGTTGCATGCAATTAAAAAAGAAAACAAAAAAGATACTTCACGATGCATTACTTAAGCGACAACAGTTTCATCAAGCATTACTCTTCATACGTATTTCTTGTGCCCAAGGAAATTCTTATCTTTTTTACTAACTAATCAACACACTCACCCATCATAAAAGCCAATGGTCCATCCATGTGGGTAAGGGTATGACATATGATAAAGAGTTCTTCAAGTATGCGAAACAACATAATCAATGCTTAAGAAACTACTGCAAAGTTGAAGAAGTGAAACCTATTTGCCTATTCATTTGTAATACATGTAAAGTTGATAGTTGATATATTCTGATCACCTCTTCGTGTTGCGCCTTTGCCCCCATGCGAAGGTGTATCCAAGAAAAAATTACGACTTTCACATGATGCTATTTAGACTCATGTGTAACTTAATGAAATGAGGATCTGAAATACGTGACGTGGCAACCATGACTTCGATACACTTCTGAGGCAGCAAAAAGACCTCCCCGGAAGACTATTGAACAAGAAAAATCTTACTTGGGGAAACTTTTGTGGTTATCTAAAGACAAACGAAGATTATTGTCTCTGTCTCTGTACATGCACTTCTTGTAATATGATACCTTCATTTAATTAAGATTCTAGCTTTATTTTTTTTAGCTTTCTTTTCTAATATCACTACTACTCACCACGACAATCTCCAAATGATTTTTTAATTTACTCCCCTATTTCAAAATTGAATTTATGCATAGAAGAGTGAACATAAGAACATTAATATTTACTTTTAATACTCCCATAATAAACATCTTAATTTGTTTGCATAAACACCACTTTTCTTTATTTCAGTTATTAATTGACGGCCAAATTGAGGAAGAAAACAAATTAACCTAATCATTGTGTTCAAATATAATAGGATGTTAAGATAGAATAAGAATGAACATTCAATTTTCGTTAATCCCGTTAAAAAGAAGCTTATCATGAGAAGTCGATCTATCTAGGTCATACCTCATGTGCTTATACATAGAAGCAATTACTGCATGAAGAATTATTTAGAATTCACAAAATATTCATTACACTTTTGATCATTCATCCAAATCGATCGATGTATATTGTTTTAAGTAAAAAAAATATAAAATATTCAACAAACACTCTCCAATCTTTAGAAAGGAGAAACAATTTCTCATATTCCAGGATCCACCTAAATAAATCATCATATTCATAAAGAAACTCATTTAGTTTTAGGCAAAAACCATATTTTCATCACTAAACTTTAGATTTTTCAAAATATTCTCATTGAACTTTCACAATTTTCAAGATATGCTCACTCCGTTAATATATTCGCTATAAACCTAAGAAATTTAATCACGTGACTTAATGTGAATGATGTTCGTTAAGCTTTCAACCAATTTATTATCATTGTTGACATGTATGACGAAGAATACAACTTTTTTGGATGTAAAATGTCATTAGCACAGAGTTTATAAGAAATATTACAAATTAATTCACCCAAAAAACCATTTACTCTAGGTCGTATTTACCAAAACTAAGTCATGTGGCTAAATTTCGTTAAATTTTAAGTGAATACGTTAACAGAGTGATCACATTTTCGAAAACAACTGTGAACTTGAAACAATTGTGAACTTCTCAAAGTTGATTCAGATTATACGTTGATGCTGCTAGTTTAATTCGCTTTGAAGATACAAGCACAACGGTGGTTTCAGATTATTATTATTTTTGACTTCTGGATCATAAAATTTTTCATTTTAAAGTTTTGAGGAAAAAAAAAACGATAAAGAAAGCACATAAAGGGAGCTAGAATTCCTTCATGCTCGTCCACAGCATTGAACCGAGTGTCACAAGCATAATTTCCATCAATTTATCAAGAACACATGTGTCCATTAATAACTACGGGATCTGATGGTCAATTTGCAAAATATGTGTCCTTGGTGATCGTTTTTAATAGGGTGACAGATGAATTGGTAACTGCCCCTAAATTGTTATTATAGTACCATCAAGGACAGTTTTTAATAGGGTGACAGATGAATCGGTCAATTTGCAAAATTTGACGCAAGTAAATGGCTACGTCAATTTCATAACCCACGCTGGTCACACACATGTTCACATGATTATGTTAGCCTCACCTGCACAAATCACACTTGATATGGGGGTATTTTACACTAATCTTCATAGGATTTTGGGTTGTCATCCATTTTCTTCTACGATAGAAATATCCAAGATTCTTGATATAAGCGACAGTTATTATGGGACGGAGGGGATATAATAAATTAGAGAAACTAGCTTAAAACATCTCAATATGGAAAGGAGACCAAAGAAAGAAGCCGATACCCATTGAGTCATACAGAAAAAAATGGGGGGTGCAGGCATCCCCAGCAAATTAGAGGTCAGGTTTAGTCTATACCTGTGATTGTAATAGCTGATCTGGTTGCTGATCTTGGGTCGCTGAATAGGCTTGTGGCTGGGACACGCGATAATAATGCTTTTTCAAATCATATTTGCACGACGAAGTTTGTAGTATTCCTCCTTGTTCAGCACCCGGCCCCCACAATTTCGCTATAGAAAACAACTTGTTACATTACTGCAGAAAGTTATCAGCAACAGAAGTACCATTAACTACAGAAAAAACTAGCCTGACATTGTTAGATGAATTGTGTAACTCTGGGCATTGTGCAAATTCATATGAAGTTGTCTCATGTGGGTTCTAACACTGAGATGCTGGAATTTCACACCTCAAGGAGACAAGAAACTCTGGATAGGCGTGTCCCGTGGGGAATTTCACACCTCATGTAGTTCTTTCACTGAGCACCCCTCACTTTGCAGTCGTTCTTACACACACACAAAAAATAAAAATCCCACCGCAACAGCGAGGTTTTGAAGTGAACATCAAAAGAACAGAACAAGTGAACCTACAAACATTCCCAGGATCAATGGCACACATCTGGTGCAGGCAATTCATCGAACACCTCACCTGCTAAATCAAATGCAGCAATCACAGGAACCCCATTTCTAAAGCCGGCCAATGGACAGACAGACCTATCGGGATAAACACATTTCATTGATAACAAGAACATAATAGTGGTTTACTTGAAGGGATCTTAACATTAAAGTTTACATAACATGAAGTTCTTCTACTAGTTATGCACACAATATATATCTCCAAGAAAAGGAGTGTTACAATCCATTGTAGGGGTTAAAGCAAGAAGGAACAGTTTTAAGACAGCCTCAGCTTGTTTAGAGTTGGTAGTCTGCAAAATATTGGCTTTCCAGTAGCAAAAACAGATTCCATCCTAGCAGTTGTTGACATGTTTAATCTTTCTTTCAAGACTAAACTAACATGATGACTGTTATAATAGCAAAAATTTTAGGACAATTAAAAAGTATTCCATCTCCTACAATTTCTAAATTACCCTTTAGGTCGCTACACTTTCTTTAGAAGCTCAGTGGAAGTGCGGGAGTGCAGAAACCCATCAATGCATCCGCATATTTCTATAATTTTACTTTTGTGGGAGCCTTTTATGCTTTAGCTACTAATATTCATCATCCGCCTGGTAATATCTTTGGCCGAATATAAACTTTAAGACCAATTCGTTCATGGACTGCATTTTTTTCCAATGCATTCCATAGGGCTTTTGCGTATGCCAGTGGCATCAAAGCGGTGCTTTACAGGATAAAATGCCTTAGCAGTTCAGGATAGAATGATATTACACTATCGAAGAAATTTATTCGTCAAAATATCAACTTCGTGACCAGATTTGGAAATGGTAAAGATCTAGTAACCACATTTTTTATTAAACCTGACATAAATAGTGACTACAATCAACTATCCAACTGCATGAACATAATAAAGTTTAAATATGACATCTAAATGATATGCTATTGAGCACAGCCAATCCATACATGAAATTTTGTAAATAAAACATTCAACTATTCAACCGCCCTTTTGCAATTCGGAGAAAAAAGACTAGCAACAAAAGTCCATGTATAACGATAGAAGTGTTCTGAAAATCGTTCTCCAATAAGCGACATCATAGTTGATTTTTTTCTTTTCAAACTGCACAACATAAGTGCCCTCCCATCCAGTCCAACTATGAATTCATCACCACCACAGAAAAACAAAGGTTTAAAAGAAGTATGCTTCTGCATATTCAAAGTGTATGACAAATACTTGATCCATGACTTCCTCACTCCATACTCCTTCATCACCCATAAGTCAGCTTGTCTATCCCTACGTTTAACAACAAGACAAAGACACCCGCCAAGAACATCCAAAACAAACTTATCTTTCTCATTCAAACCCTCAGGTAGTTCCAATTTGCGAAACCTCTCACCAGCTAAATCAAAGGCGTAAATCACCTTGGAGTGGTCCAAATTCCGAAAACCTAACCAATGTATAGCCCCATTCACAAAAACGCCACAATCAGAATCAAGAACTGAAGGAGAATTCTCAACCCTTTTCCAACAGTTCCCTTTCAACATATAAACCGGACTAATGCAACCGTAATCCGAGACTAAAACAACTGTATAATCATCACCATACGAACAATAACCAAATCCAAAGATAGTATAACATCTTAAAGGAAGTGGGGGCAGCTGCCGCGATTCATGAGTAATAGGATTCGCAATCGATAACTTGGCACTTTCATAATCAATTAACAAGAGCAAACCATTACAAGATCCAAGTATCCCAGGGCAAACATTAGAAGGCTTGAAACTTAGAGTTTCATTGATTGCAATTGGGTAGCCTTTGTTATTACCATCTTTACAAAAATCAATGGAAATAAACGAGGAATTGTGCGGATGAATGAGTTTGGTTTGAAGATTGTTAAGATTAAATTGAATTTCGAGAAATTGAGAATCGGAGAGAAGGGCTTGCCAATGCTTACAAACGCACCTGAAGCGGCCGACAGTTTTGGCCGGGAGTCTGGAGAGTACGTTGAAGATTAACTCCTCCGGCAGGTTATTGCCGTCCATTTCAAGTCGAATTAGTCATTTGTGCAATTGTAACCTAAGTCTGTCCTTCAAATCAAATTGGGGTTTTTTACCCCTCTTATAGTTGATTATGAAAATATATTTTCAACATACTCTAGAGACTTGCACCGACTTATTCCAAAGGTCGGTGCCTAACTGATTTTGCAATTTTAAAAGACTAGTAAAAGCCCATGTCTGAGGACACGTTTATTTTTTTTTTATTTTCTTTTAATTTAAAAAAATAAAAAATTTTAAAAGGCAAAATGGAAAAGGGACAACTTAGTGAGGGCAAAATGAAAAATTTGGCATGTGGTACTGTTTATTGTACTGTTCACGGAGGGGTTGTGATTTATACTATAGATTGGTTTCGGCTCTATCTATATTCAGAAAAATTTTGGGGAAACTTGTTTCTCTGTAAGTTATAAAAATTTATGTTTTTAAATATATCGACTTGGTGTTTTAAAGCCTAAACTAACTGTTTTAAGGCCTAAACTCTCTATTTTATTTTCTAGCTTAAACTAATTGTTTTAACGCCTAAACTCACTATTTTATTTTCTAGGTATTTTAAGGCCTAAACTCAATGTTTTAAGGTCTAAACTCGATATTTTTAAGGATGAAAATGGGTTTTTTATAACTTATGGAGAAACATGTTTTCCCTAAAACTTACTCATCTATATCTATTTAGTAAAACTGAAAATTAAGTTCTCAAAAAAAAGTAGAGCTGAAAAAGTATAACTTAAATGATTAATGTGTTAAATTTTAAAAGTTTATATTTGTTTGATAATGACAATTCTCATATATTTGAATTTAATCAAAACTTCAACTAACACTTAAAATTTTATTTGAATCATTTTCTTCTCACTTATATTTATTTCACATATTTTCAAATAAATAGTCTTATTTAAAAAAAATCAATAGTTTAAAACTAAAAAATAATTTATAAAATAAATATTATGAAACAAATTATCAGACTATTGTATTTAGGACAAGAAAAATAGTATTTAAATATTTTTTATTGATATTTCATTTGTCCCATAATAAACGTTATCCTGACTTTTTTAATTAACTTGAGTAAACTTTGTCCAAAAATTGCAGAAAATTGATTATTTTTATGAAAAAATTCAATAGTTATCGATACTCTATTAAAAATATCATTAATATCAAATTTAAAATTTAAAATTTCATGAATGGTTACATTTTAATAACTCTTTTACAAGTAAGTTGACCAACAAATTAAAAATGTGACATTTACTACGAGATGGAAATAAGAAAATTTGATTTTCTTCTAAATTAATTTATAAAATATAACCTTTATGAGAAAATACAAAAAACAACATAAATAAAATGGAAAGAAAACATATTCGGAAGAAAAATATAGTTCATATGAGAGAATAAAATATTACAACAAAGAAAGTTTTAGAATTTTTTCTCAAATAATCATTTTTTACTTTTTTATTTACCAAAATGACTCACTGTTCAAACTATTGCCCAGAATGTCCATTTTTTTGAAAATCGCTACACCGTGTAGCGAGTTTGACTTGGGTCTGGTCAAAACTCGCTACACCGTGTAGCGAGTTTAGGGTAATTAAATTTAACCGTTTGGAAATTAATTAGGGCATTTAATTAACCTAAACTCGCTACACCGTGTAGCGAGTTTGGCCAAACCTAATTAAACTCGCTACACGGTGTAGCGAGTTTGATTTGGGTCCAAAATCCCTTATTTTATTTAATTCTTCTCTTCTCTTCCTTCTTTCTTTCTTTCTTTCTATATATATATATATATATATATATATATATATATATATATATATATAGGAAGCTATTCAAATGAGAACCAAATTTATATGAGAACCATGAGAACCAAACCCAACCATTGGATTAAAAACACATCAATGCTCCAGATTAAAAAAAAAAGATAGAGGCGGTGGCATTTTCGTAATTATTGTGAACTAAATCCCCCTCAAATTTCAAAATAAAATATCTCAATATCTATAAGTCGAAAAAAAATTTCGAAAACACTGATTTTTTTGTCTTGACGAGACGATTCAAACTAGATCCCTGAAGACAGGATTTTGAAAAAATAATATTGAACAATGTCTAATTTTTAAAACACTAGCTAATTAACTAGTGTTCACTAAGTATATAATTTTTTCCCTAATGTGCAGACTATAAATGCTGCATCACTTGTTGGCTCTTTTTCATATCCTACATCTTTTTTTTTTTGATAAGATATTCGACATCTTATTTAATTACAAAAAGACTGCGTATTCAAATTGAGATGTAGAAACTCATTGGTGTGCTGCCAAGTGATATGCTTAGCATGTAGTGTGATGAGTTTAAAAATGTGAAATATACCTCTGTACAAATACACATAAAGTAGTAGCTAATTAATTAGTGAACACTAGCTGTGTTGTATTAGTGAACACTAGCTGTATTGTCTTAGTGAACACTAGTTGTATTGGCTTAGTGAACACTAGATGTGTTGTATTAGTGAACACTAGCTGTATTGTCTTAGTGAACACTAGTTGTATTGTCTTAGTGAACACTAATTAATTAGTGAACACTAGCTGTAAGTGAACACTAGCTATGTTGTCTTAGTGAACACTAGCTATGTTAACACTAGCTATGTTGTCTTAGTGAACACTAGTTGTATTGTCTTAGTGAACACTAATTAATTAGTGAACACTAGCGGTAAGTGAACACTAGCTATGTTGTCTTAGTGAACACTAATTAATTAGTGAACACTAGCTGTAAGTGAACACTAGCTGTAAGTTAACTAGTTATGTTGTCTTAGTGAACACTAGCTATGTTGTCTTAGTGAACACTAGCTGTGTTGTCTTAGTGAACACTAGCTATGTTGTCTTAGTGAACACTAGTTGTATTGTCTTAATGAACACTAATTAATTAGTGAACACTAGCTGTATTGTTCACTAATTAATTAGTGAACACTAGTTGTATTGTCTTAGTGAACACTTACAGCTAGTGTTCACTAATTAATTAGTGAACATTAGCTGTATTGTCTTAGTGAACACTAATTAATTAGTGAACACTAGCTATAAGTGAACACTAGCTGTAAGTGAACACTAGCTATGTTGTCTTAGTGAACACTAATTAATTAGTGAACACTAGCTGTAAGTGAACACTAGCTGTAAGTTAACTAGTTATGTTGTCTTAGTGAACACTAGCTATGTTGTCTTAGTGAACACTAGTTGTGTTGTCTTAGTGAACACTAGCTATGTTGTCTTAGTGAACACTAGTTGTATTGTCTTAGTGAACACTAATTAATTAGTGAACACTAGCTGTAAGTGAACACTAGCTGTAAGTGAACACTAGCTATGTTGTCTTAGTGAACACTAATTAATTAGTGAACACTAGCTGTAAGTAAACACTAGCTTAATTTGGGTACTATATTTTGGATTAATATCACATGTAAGGGCGCTAGTGATGTATCACTTTACGTGCATGTATTCTTTAGGCGGAGTCACGGAGGGAGTACCTACATAGCATTTCTGAGCTGTCTAGAATAAAAAAGAAAAAAAGGGAACATGATGTGATTGTCAAGTATGGGGTGGGTTCTTTAAGGTGATAATCAACTCATTTTATGATTTGGGGGATGCAGACATGTGAGAATGGCTTTTAACTTCTCTAAAACAAAGAAACAGATCTCTCCAGTTTTTAGAATAGAGGAAACATTGTGAACAATACCAAAGATCATATCGAAAATGGATTGGCTAGATAGATGTGATGGTTTCTTTTGATTCCAGGAACCTTTTAATTAATTGGTCTCATGCTAGGGAATATGGGAGATCATCAATTTTATAATATATTTTTTTTTTCTTATGAAAGATCTATTAATGGAACACCGCAGCAAAACATCTATTTATTTTATGATAAAGATTTAGTGACAGGAAAAAGAGATGGGGTCATATTGTTTGTGTTGGTGAGAGGGAAACATATGAGTTCTTTAATTTGTGCATACAGCCCAATTTGGATATATGTATATGAGTTAAGTAATGTACACTAGCAACTTAGTTAGTGTACCCAAGTTTAATTTCAATGTTCATCAGCCATGGCTAAGTACACAAGCTATGTATATAGTGTACACTAGCTAATTAACTCGTGTACACTAGCCAGATGACTTATACTGGACATTGTCTTGACTTAGTCTTGGCCAAGTCCTTGTGTACACTAGCTAATTAACTAGTGTACACTAGCTAGTGTACACAAGTCCTTGTGCACACTATTTAATTAGCTATATACACTAGCTAATTAACTAGCTAATTAACTAGTGTACACTAGCTAGTGTACACTAGCTAGTGTACACGCTGAGTGCGCCAAAAGTTCCTAACAAGTACTTTAAGGTCTTAATCTGATTTCTTATGCTTTTATTACTCCTTTTCTTTTTTCTTATTTTAGTTCATAACAATTGAGTATATCTGCTTTGTAGAATCTGGTGGATACTGAATATTTCTGTCCTGAATGCAAACAAAAGCCTATGTATGAACAGTCAGAGTCTGATAAAAAAATGCAACCGAAACTTAGGTACCTCGGCATTTTATGATAGTTTACTTATTTTCTTCTTTTTCCTCCATGTTGATTTTATAATTAATGGTGTGGCATTCATTCATCAGGTCGGAAATTATTGAAAAACAGGTGTTACCTGACAAGATTAGTGTTGTCTGCGCTGGAGTTGAAGGGATTTATTATCCAAGTCTTCATTTGTAAGTCCTGAACCCTAGATTTATACGTATACTTTTTGGTAATCATAGCCCTGATTAGAGTTAAATTCATTAGTAGCATTTTAATGAGCCAAGGCAATGTCAGTATAAGCCATTTGGCTAGTGTACACGAGTTAACTAGCTAGCTAGTGTACACTATATACATAGCTTGTGTACTTAACCATGGCTTAATTTCGTCTTTTGTTCTTTTCTCAACATTCAGCATAAAGTAGTAGCTAAATGGAGGAAACTAGGCGTCATGTACAACATTCTTGGGTGATGATTATTTCACTATAGTGTTCACTAATTAATTAGTGTTCACTAAGACAATACAGCTAGTGTTCACTAATTAATTAGTGAACACTAGCTGTAAGTGTTCACTAAGACAATACAACTAGTGTTCACTAATTAATTAGTGAACAATACAGCTAGTGTTCACTAATTAATTAGTGTTCACTAAGACAATACAGCTAGTGTTCACTAAGACAACACAGCTAGTGTTCACTAAGACAACACAGCTAGTTAACTTACAGCTAGTGTTCACTTACAGCTAGTGTTCACTAATTAATTAGTGTTCACTAAGACAAAATAGCTAGTGTTCACTTACAGCTAGTGTTCACTTACAGCTAGTGTTCACTAATTAATTAGTGTTCACTAAGACAACATAGCTAGTGTTCACTTACAGCTAGTGTTCACTTACAGCTAGTGTTCACTAATTAATTAGTGTTCACTAAGACAATACAACTAGTGTTCACTAAGACAACATAGCTAGTGTTAACATAGCTAGTGTTCACTAAGACAACATAGCTAGTGTTCACTTACAGCTAGTGTTCACTAATTAATTATGATTGTGTACCCTTCGACTGAGCACTTGTAATAATTCCTGCTAATCACATGCGATGTCAGTATGCTCGTAAGTTGCTTTTTATGGAGTATTATGTGAGATGGGTTATTACTAATCTTATCTCCTCAGCTGAGTTTCTTAAAAAGTCAACTCCATTTTAATGAACATATACATATGACATCATTAGCATAGGCAGTTGAGTCTCCTTAAGACAACATAGCTAGTGTTTTAAAAATTAGACGTTGTTCAATATTATTTTTTCAAAATCCTATCTTCAGGGATCTAGTTTGAATCGTCTCGTCAAGACAAAAAAATCAGTGTTTTCGAATTTTTTTTTTTGACTTATAGATATTGAGATATTTTATTTTGAAATTTGAGGGGGATTTTAAATGAAATAATTACGAAAATGCCACCCCCTCTATATTTTTTTTTTAATCTGGAGCATTGATGTGTTTTTTAATCCAATGGCTGTTAGTGGTTCTTATGGTTCTCATATAGATGTGGTTCTCATTATAATAGGACCCTATATATATATATATATATATATATATATATATATATATATATATATATATATATATATAAAATAATAAATAAGAAAGAGAAAGTCCCTTTAAAAGTCCTCTCACCAAGAGAGGTTCCAAAGAAACTTGAAAAACAATGAAGATGAATCATCGATTTATAGTAGAAGAAAGATTTGAAAAATGTAGGATACATCTATGTGGGAAACACAAAAAACATTTGAATTTAGAGATGGTGGGAAAAACAAAATTTCATTTGATTGGCCCTTTAATATTCACATGGTTTGACCAAACTCGCTACACCGTGTAACGAGTTTAGGTTAATTAAATGCCCTAATTAATTTCCCAACGGTCAAACTTAATTACCCTAAACTCGCTACACGGTGTAGTGAGTTTTGACAAACCCTAATCAAACTCGCTACACGGTGTAGCGATTTTCAAAAAAATGGACATTCTGGACAATAGTTTGAACAGTGAGTTATTTTGGTAAATAAAAAAGTAAAAAAAGATTATTTGAGAAAAAATTCGAAAGTTTTGGGTATAGCAACATATAAAATATGTTGATAGATGAATTTGAACTCATTACCTTTTTTTCCCTCTTATCATATTAAGACATCCATTTCTAACTTAAAATTAATAGTTATTTTAGGACATTTTTAATTATTTAAGTGATTTGATGTTTTCTTATCAAACAAACTTAGTATTATAATATCTTAAAATGTTAAGAATTAAGAGTTTAATTTGGTTACCAAACACACTTCGTATCATACACAACGTGCTCGTTTGTTTTCACTTATTTTTAGTGACTTATGGCTTTTGGCTTAAAATATGTAATTATTATAGTGTTTGTTTTGGTTTATAAGTCAATAATACCTGAAGTACAACTCATCTATTGCATAAATAAGTGAAAGACAAAAAGCCTCAAAAATGTTGTTTTTTTCACTTATATGAAAACACATCTATATTCACTCTTAAAAAAAAAAAAATCAAAAACTATCCAGCATTTTCACTTACTCCCTCCGTCCCTAAAAAATTGTCTTGTTATACATTTTGTAATTATTAAGAAAGAGCTTCACCTTCTGGTACCTTAGTAGATTTGCACTAACATTAATGCCTAAGTTTAAAAATGAGACATACTTTTTGGGACAAATCAGAATGGCAAATGGGACAATTTTTCAGAGACGGAGGGAGTATTATTTATGATAGTTTTAATTTTTAGCAAGAAATATGTGATTGTATTAATTATAAAATTCATCAAAAGCCCCACAAGAATTAAAAAAAAAAATGATAATAGCTCGGTAAACTAAGTCTTTGTTCTTCATCTATTTTGACGTAGTATTGTACAAAACATTTTTCATTACTTTTTTTTCTTAAAATTTTGTACATTTTATATTTTATTTATGTGAAAATCTTACAAAAATCGCATTTTTCCTTAAACTTAGAAAAAACGTGTTTTGTTTTCCCCGTTTGTGTCAGTGTCAGTTTAACAAAGTGCCAGTGTAACAAAGTGTCAGTGCATGTGTAACAAAGTGTCAGTGCCAGTTTAACAAAGTGCCAGTGTAACAAAGTGTTAGTGCATGTGTAACAAAGTGTTAGTGTCAATTTAGAAAGTGACAGTGTTAGTGTAACAAAGTGTCAGTGTAAAAAAAGTGCCAGTGCATGTATATTAAGTGCTAGTGTAAAAAGTGTCAGTGTCAGTTTAACAAAGTGCCAGTGCCAGTTTAACAAAGGGCCAGTGTAAAAAAGTGTCAGTGCATGTATATTAAGTGCCAATGTATAAAAGTGCCAGTGTTAGTGTAATAAAGTGCCAGTAAAAAAAAGTGACAGTGTTAGTGTTATTAAGTGCTAGTGTACGAATGATTTTTCCTATGCTTAATTAGAAAAAAACGTGTTTTTTGTAAGACCAACTCTTTATTTATATGATAAGGACACATTTTGGGACAAAAAAAGTCATTATAAAAAAAAATGGAACTAAGGTGTTCTTTAAGTTTTTTTTTTTTTTTTTTTTTTTTTTTTTTGCAAAAATGTTGTATTTTGAATATGTAGAAGAGATTATATAATTTTGAAATATAATGAGTCTTTATTTTTTAGTAGATGTATTTATTCTTTTGTTAAAGAATATTACGAATTCATATATTTTACTTGAAATAAAAAAAAGAAAAAATTAATATTTGATTTGATTTAATAATGTTAATAATGTATAAGACTATATTTTAATTCAACAAAAATAATTTGTATGATTTAAACATAATGTCGCATGCATATGGGTCAATTTATACGTTAAGGGCATTTATGTATTCTTATTATAATTCAATATTTTCAGCTATTTTAACAAACAAATACAACTAGCTTATAACAGTTATAAGTTGCTTCAAAATCATCAAAACAAACAGTATTTAGTTCATCAATTATAAGTCAATTAGCTATCAGCCATCGGTCATCATCTCTATGTTATCAACAATCAGCTGCAATAAGCGAGTCTAACGAGTACTATGTAATGATATACTTCCTCGTCGATGAGCCTTTGGATCATTGATATAGGCCATTATCTTTGGCAAGGGTTCGAGTCCCCTCACATACGTTGTATTTAAAATGTTGTAATTTGGTCAAACCTTCGTTTCAATAAGTTCACCCCTTAATTTAAAAGTATGACAAGTGATACCCATTTTCATATCAGGAAAATTGAACCTTTTAATGGAACACCCATACTTATTTGAAAAATGAGTGAACTTATAAATGAGATAGAGGGAGTAAAGTTCAACACAACGGTTTGTTATTTTTTTTTTTCCTCATTTTATGGCATTATCATTCACGAATTAGCATAATTTAAAAAAAAAAAATCTACCATTTTTTCAAAAAATAAAAATAACGTAGTATAATGAGGTTAGATCTCAATCACAATTTAAATACTCCCTCCGTCCATACATATTATGTACCCTAATTTTTTATTTTACTTTTACTTCCTCTTCCCAAACTAATAACTGTGTAGTTTACTTAGAAATGTTTCTTAAAAAATAAAAATGTATTTTTTTAGCTTGTACATTATTTATATATTGCATTATGACTATTTTCTTACTTGAAAACGGAGCATCTATAAATATTATATAGGAGAGTAAAATTCTATTCTCACAATTAGCCACGTGAAATTTCATGTCATAATCTATAAATATTATATAGGAAAGTAAAATTCTATTCTCACAATTAGCCACATGGACACTACTACATTTAAAGTCTAATGCAACGCCTAAATTTGTTGCCATAGAGGCCAATCCTTGTTGCATTAGCTCTAATGCAACGTTAGAGGACCCTCGCATTCTGTCCCGTGGCATTAGGTCTAATGCAACGAAGAACTAATCTAATGCAACGACATTTTCTTCGTGTTGCATTAGAGTAACATCTAATGCAACGGGCCGTTTGGTGAATTAATGCAACGGTAATTCTCTAATGCAACGATAATGATATATAATGCAACGGCTCGTTTGGTGAAATAAAGCAACGGTTCTTTTCTAATGCAACGACTTGTTAGGTAAAATAAAGCAACAGTCATTTTCTAATGCAACACTTGTAAAAAAAAATTGATAAGCATCTAATGCAACAGCCACATAATTATAATTGTAATAATAATAATTATAATTATAATTATAATTATAATTATAATAATAATAATAATAATAATAATAATAATAATAATAATAATAATAATAATACTATTAAATAAATAAATAGATAATAAAACCATAATATTGACAATAATAAAAAGAGTTTCAATTAACATAAAAGATAACATTGTGACAAGATTTGTGCCCAAACGACACATAATAAGTAACATAAGTTTCGTGTCCTAACGACACATAATAAATAACATAAGTTTCGTGCCCTAACGACACATTACAAAAGACACATTAACAGTTTGTGCCCAAAAGATCATAATCTACCATCATAACAACTATAGCTTAACTACAACCCATTAAATGACGCAAAACAAAAAATAGCCTCCACCATGTTGGATGTTATAATTTTGTTGCTAAGACAGCTGATCAACATGTACCTACAAGTTATAACATAATTGATTAGAGTCGGAAAAGGAGTTATAAAATAATAATATTACATGCTATAAACCAAACAATAATCACACTCCATGTTGAGGGTTGTTTCAATTTCAATATCCCCCGCTTCAACTCTATTTAATCGACTATGACAACTCGAAGAACAAAAAATTACAGAACTTGCATAATCTAAGTTGTTTCTCTCAAATGAAGGAAAAGAATTGCTGTGCATTTTTCTTCTAAATCAGAGGTGCCACCAAATAATAACATTAATGCTGTGCATTTTTCTTCTAAATGACTTTTTGTATAATGAAAGTTTCAGAGCTATGCAGACTTATGCAAGCTGCTGAAAATGGGTGCATCTACTATAGACAGAATAGGCAATGATTCACAATGCGTTTCACTTTGTTTTTGTTTTTATTTTCAATAAATGAATTTTTCAAAAAAAAAAAAAAAACTAACAAACGAGCTTGAGCAGGCTCAGTTAATTTGACTATCCTATATATCTGGAATAATTGTTAAGAATCAAAATTCTCAAGCAAATGAGGCGCCCGCCTCAACCTCAGCCAGGCGCCCGCCTCACGCTGTCCACACCACTGCTGGAACCTCGGCCTCCCAAGCGGCCGCCTCAATCAGTGCCTTGCGCCCGCCTCACCAAAATCACGTCAAGGCCGAACTCTCTGGAGCCCAGGCGTGCGCCCCATCCTCGGCCAGGCGGCCGCCTCACGCAAAGAATCAACAGCCCTTCGACTGATGATGTTCCACTTCAGTTCATGTATTGTTATTTATTTGTATGTATCTCAGAATTAGTATAGTCTCAAAATGTTGTATATATATCTCAGTTTGTTCAATGGAAAATTCATCAATTGCCAAAGTCTTTACATGGTATCAGAGCATTGTGATCAAATAAAACAATCTCCTTAATTTCTCCCAAACCCCAACTTGCTCTCAGCTAAACCCCACCAGCCATTTCTCTCATCTCCTCCTCCATAAAACCTGAACCTGATCTACCCTTCCGCCGCTGCAACATCCGTCACTTCAGTCTCAAAACCTTGCTACTCTACCATGGCTACACATAACTATACAACCCAAACCCTAGTGCCGTCGGCCACCCACAACCCTACTTCAGGCTTCTTCAATGGTAAGTGCCAATATTGCAATCGCAAGGGACATGTTACGTCCCAATGCAATCGATTCAAGAAGAATTATCCTACCGTTACTTTTCCCTCCATCCCACCATCTATACAACCCAACCCAATCGACATTCTGCCACCAACAATCACTTACCAAAGTCCTAGTCACAACCCAAATTTAGAAAAATTCCAGCAAACTGATGAAGCCTCCAGTGTGATCACATCGGCAGTCACACCAACCATTCAGAATCTCCACCCTCGCGTACACACTGCTACAGCCCCTTCTACCGTCTTCACATCCTGGCTTGTGGATAGTGGGGCAACACACCACATCACCAACAACCTCTCAAACCTTACTCTTCATCGCCCGTATCATGGTAAGGATGGTGTAATCATAGGTGATGGCTCCTCTCTTCCCATCTCCAACATCGGCACGTTTACTCTTTCCAACCCCACTTTCACACTTCACTTTCATAATACCTTACATGTTCCTACCATCTCTAGGAATATCCTTTCCGTCTCACAATTCTGTAAGGATAATCATGCTATCATTGAATTCTCACCCTCATCCTTCACCATTAAATCAATCGCATCAAAACAACCTCTTCTTCATGGAATCATTGACCAAGGTGTCTACCTTTGGAACCCAACACAACCTCATGTCCCCACAAACACTCCCGCTTCCATTGAAGCACACCCTAGTACCACTACCTCTCTCCACTCGTGGCACCACAAACTAGGCCATCCAGCAACCCCTATAATTTCCACACTCCAAAAACAATTTTCTCTGCCTATCTCATCAAAACCCTACTCCAATTGCAATGCCTGTGACATAAACAAAAGTCACAAACTACCCTTCTCTATCTCTTCCTTACAAACAAAAGCTCCTCTCGAACTTGTTTTCTCCGATGTTTGGACATCACCAATTTATTCATATGACAACTACAAATACTATGTGATCTTTGTGGATCATTATACTAAATATACATGGCTTTATCCTCTAAAACAAAAATCCGACACATTTCTCACATTCACTCGATTTAAAGCCCTCGTTGAAAAATATTTCTCCCGCCCCATTGTTCAACTATTCTCCGACAATGGCGGTGAATATCTTAAACTCACACCATCACTTCTTCAAGACGGAATCTCTCATCTCACATCCCCCCCACACACTCCCGAACACAATGGCTTTGCCGAACGTCGTCATCGGCATTTAGTCGAAACTGCCCTATCACTTCTCTCTCATGCTCAGCTTCCCCTCATTTTTTGGTCCCATGCCCTCACCACCGCTGCCTATCTCATAAATAGACTGCCCACACCTACTCTCCAAAATGACTCCCCTTACCTAAAACTATTCCAAAAACCACCCAACTATACTAAGCTTCGAAGCTTTGGGTGTTTATGCTACCCGTGGCTTAAACCATACACACCTCACAAGCTTGCTCCTAAGTCTACCCCTTGCATATTTGTTGGCTACTCACCCTCTCAAAGTGCCTACCACTGCCTTGACCCGAAAACCAATCGAGTTTACACCTCCCGTCATGTTCACTTTGTCGAGACAGCATTTCCATATCGAACTCTCACCAACAAACCGTCCTCCCCATCAAATATTTCCCCAGATGACTGGTGTGCCATCTCTATCCCAATCCTCCAATCCATACCCACTGTACCTAATCCCCAAACATTTCCCACCTCACCAGTTGAGCCACATCAGCCAAACACTCACCCACACCCTACTGCCTCTCCTTCAGCCGATTCCATTCCTCCGACTCAACATGCACCAAATACCAACCCAAACACCCCTCCATCAGCACCTCCTAACCCACCACCCACTCGAACCATTGAAACCAGATTATCCCATGGCATCCGTAAACCCAACCCCAAATATGCCTGTCTTGCTACTCTTCCTTCTCCTTCCTCGCTTCCCACCTCAACCAAACAAGCCCTCTCAATACCCCATTGGCATGCCGCCATGCAAGATGAATATGACGCACTAATACGTAATACAACATGGTCACTTGTTCCATCCCATGAAGCTCCAAACATAGTTGGGTGTAAATGGGTGTTCCGCATAAAATACAACCCCGACAACACTATTCACAAATACAAAGCTCGTCTTGTCGCCAAGGGCTTCCATCAACGCCCTGGTCTTGACTACTCTGACACATTCAGTCCCGTAGTCAAACCCGTAACAATTCGTCTTGTTCTCTCTCTCGCCATCACCCGTGGTTGGTCCCTTCGCCAACTCGACATCAACAATGCCTTCCTTCAAGGCAATCTCTCCGAGACAGTTTTTATGTCCCAACCCCCAGGCTTTCAGAACACTCTTCTTCCCTCTCATGTGTGTCGTCTCTCAAAAGCCATCTATGGTTTAAAACAAGCACCTCGTGCTTGGTACACCGCTCTAAAACAATTTCTTCTCTCCTTTGGCTTTCGTTCGTCACTGTCTGATCCCTCTCTTTTCATATACTCTCATAATTCCAACTACCTTCTTCTTCTTGTCTATGTCGATGACATAGTCATCACGGGTCCATCAAACTCCTTCCTCTCTACATTCATCACAAGTCTCTCAACTCGCTTCTCTCTAAAAGACCTAGGTCCACTCTCATACTTTCTGAGTAGAAGTCACCCCAAATTCGATGGTCTCTTACTCTCTCGGTCAAAATATATAAGTGATATCCTCCACAAGCATAACATGGACAACTCCAAACCCTCTCCCACCCCCATGGCTACCTATCCTTCTCTTTCGGCCTCTTCCCGCACACCCATCTGCAACCCATCCGAATTTCGAGCCATTATTGGTAGCCTTCAATACCTCTCCCTCACTCGCCCCGATATTGCCTTTTCCGTAAACAAATTAGCCCAATTCCTTCATCACCCCCAAGAAGCTCACTGGGTATCCCTCAAACGATTGCTCCGTTACTTACACGGTACTTTACACTTGGGACTACAACTTTTTAAACAAACCCCTCCCATCCTTCATGCCTTCTGTGATGCGGATTGGGCAGGAGACAAGGACGACTTCATGTCCACCACCGGCTTCATTGTCTACCTTGGCCGCAACCCCGTTACTTGGTCTTCAAAGAAGCAACGAGCCTTAGCTCGCTCTTCTACTGAAGCTGAATTTCGAGCTGTCGCTGCCACTACCGCTGAGCTCATTTGGATTAAAAACCTCCTAACTGAACTTGGTGTCAATCTCAAAACAACTCCGGCCATTTACTGCGATAACTTAGGTGCGGTAACATACTCAGCCAATCCGGTTTTTCACTCACGGATGAAGCATCTCGCCCTAGCCTTTCACTTTGTGCGGGAACAGGTTAACCTTGGAACCTTGCGTATTCAGCACATTTCAGGACGAGACCAGCTCGCAGATGCTCTTACAAAACCCCTCTCCCGAGCTCGGTTCATATCTCTTACTTCCAAGATTGGCCTCACACAGGGATCGTCCATCTTGCGGGGGCGTGTTAAGAATCAAAATTCTCAAGCAAATGAGGCGCCCGCCTCAACCTCAGCCAGGCGCCCGCCTCACGCTGTCCACACCACTGCTGGAACCTCGGCCTCCCAAGCGGCCGCCTCAATCAGTGCCTTGCGCCCGCCTCACCAAAATCACGTCAAGGCCTCACTCTCTGGAGCCCAGGCGTGCGCCCCATCCTCGGCCAGGCGGCCGCCTCACGCAAAGAATCAACAGCCCTTCGACTGATGATGTTCCACTTCAGTTCATGTATTGTTATTTATTTGTATGTATCTCAGAATTAGTATAGTCTCAAAATGTTGTATATATATCTCAGTTTGTTCAATGGAAAAATCATCAATTGCCAAAGTCTTTACAATAATAACAAACTTTAACCAAATAAGATCAGATATTTGAAGCTCCCATTTAGCAAAATTGCCACCCCTGGAGTACCCACCTCATACAAAACATTCATACAATAATCAAATTCTTTCATTTCTTTATTAATTCCTCAATAGAGGACTCAAATACAGTATTCCAAGTCATTTCATATATGCCATAGTAGGGTGTCTTTTAGAAGATAGAGCAAACATACTCCCAAATCCGAATATTTGTTTCTACACCTATTTACCACATGATCCAACATTAATCGAGGTCCAAGGAGGATGTATATATAGTTTGAATAACAGAATCGAACCATGTAAAAATGTGCTTCAATTGTAGACGATGGAGACCAGAAAAAATGTACATACGGACGAATGGGAGTACCATGGAGGGAGATAGTGCATTGGTCAAAGTTCATTATTCTAAAATTTATGACATGTTTAGATTACCAAATACCCCAAGTTATTTGGAGTTGTACAAAGCAACTGACATAGCTTAGGCGTTTGGGAAACCCAATAAAATTACAATTCTTATTTCTGCCGCAAATAAAGTTGTTGACCGTGATCAAACAAGCAAAAGGACAGTAAAGAAATGCTGAAGGTAGCAGTAGTGGTAGTAGTGGTGGTAGTGGTAGTAGTAGTAGTAGTAGTAGTAGTAGTAGTGGTAGTGGTGGTGGTGATAGTGGTGGTAGTAGTGGTAGTGGTAGTAGTGGTAGTAGTGGTGGTAGTGGTAGTAGTGGTGGTAGTAGTAGTGGTGTTAGTGGTAGTAGTGGTGTTGGTGGTGGTGGTGGTGGTAGTGGTAGTAGTGTCGTAGTAGTAGTGGTGGTAGTGGTAGTGGTGGTGGTAGTAGTAGTGGTGGTATTGAAGGCATTGCATTAGTAATATAACAATTGCATTAGAAGGATATAATGCAATGCCAAGTAACTTAATGCAAGGGTGTTATTGAAGTCGTTGCATTAGTAATATAACAATTGCATTAGAAGGATATTATGCAACGCCAAGTAACTTAATGCAAGGGTGTTATTGAAGGCGTTGCATTAGTAATATAGCTATTGCATTAGAAAGGATATAATGCAACGCCAAGTAACTTGATGCAAGGGCTTTATTGATGGCGTTGCATTAGAAGAATCTAATGTAACGCCTAGAAACCTAAGGCAACGCAGAAGCCATAGCTGTTGCAATAGCTCAAATAAACCGTTGCATTAATGAAATAATGCAACGCCATTATAAAGCATTGTTGCATTTGATGCATTTGATGCGTTACATTTGTTCGAAAATGTAGTAGTGGGAATTTCATGTCATAATTCCACGTGGCACCCTGAGCTTAGTTGGAATCTAAATTTAATTTAGTTATAATAATTTAATTAAAAAAATAAAGATCACAAAGTTGACGGAGCAGATTTTGTTGAATGTACAAAGGCATTATTTTATGGTTTCCAAGTTTTAAATTTTTTTGGTTAATTTTGGTTTAATAATTACAGGTTTAGATAAATACAAGTTGTTTCACAAAACTACTTCAAATTTTAAATTGATGAAATCCGAATCTAAAGTTGTTTCCATGTTTTAAATTTTTTTGGTTAATTTTGGTTTAATAATTACACGTATAGATAAATATGAGTTGTTTCACAAAACTACTTCAAATATTAAATTGATGAAATCCTAATCTAAAGCTGATCCAAAATCCCAATTCTGTGACTGAGGTATACGGATCTTAACAAATCAAATACATTTGAAATTGGATTTCAATTGGCTAGATAGACTTAATGTATATCAGCAACTAAAGTAAAAGAAGTCCTATAGTATTAGGACTCTCATCTCTTCTTATAACGACGTCTTCATACTATTCTATATGCGTTCTTTTTGAATAGTAAATCTGCTAGACACATCTGAGTGATTCCATAGCCGTCCAAGGTAATTCTACACTATTTCCTTATTTTTCTACAATTAATTATGTGCCTCCGTTATTCGCTTCGCCATGGACCTGATTAGGGAATACAAATAAGCCATTTTTGTAAATCTGGTTGCTGTTGATAACAAAGAGAATCCATATATTCTTTGTCCTTTCTGCACGTAGAGGTTTTCATTTTTTTAGTCTCTTTTATTTGAATATAGAGAAGAAACATGTAATTATCTATTTATTTTCTTTTATAACGATTTTTGTCATACCTTGGTGCAAAGCTTCTCGATTTGTTTGTAATCCTTTAATTTCAGCTTGCAGGCAGCATTGCTCAGATTGCAACTCACCTTCAAAGCTTCCGATTGTCTCTTCTCTCTTCTCCAAAAGAGGTATCATATGTTCTAGCCTTTAAGAAGGCAATTCCTTCTTCCTTTTTCTTTTCAGTTTCTTCAATTTTCTCATATGTATTCATGTCACATGATTCCTTATCCTGAAAGAAAATAATAATTGAAGTTAGTAACTTCACGAGAAAAAGAAAGACAAATTCTTTCAAACAATGAACCCTCGTTTCAATGGAATGAAGTAGTACAATTTCAGGTTAATGTTATCAACTCATCTGAAATAATCTCTTTTTGCAGTTCCATTTAATATCATTATCCAAAATAAGTTACATGCTATAATCTGCCAAGCTAATATCAGTGGTTGAATCCCTTATAAATGTATACGATTTTGAAACTCTTATATATTCAGTCTTGCAATGATGCTATAGCAGAGTGCTTGAACAGAAATCTTGAAGCCCTAGAGTAAATGAAATATCAAGGATTGTTTGGAAAGATTTCTGTGACTAACATGTGAAACTCGCCATCTGATATTCTCTTTCTTATTTGAATTCATATGTATTCCATTAGTCTCATTTATATTTGACACATTTCCTTTTCAGTCCCTCTCATTTATTTCCCACGTAAGAACCCAATCAACTGTAACGATTCACTTCCCCCCTTATACCCCTACCTAAATTAAAGAACTTACAACCTTTTACATTCACAAGAGATAACTAAAGTAAGGTTTTTTTGAAAACAATAAACTAGGTGGCCAAAAAAATTTAGACGAAGGGAGTGAATGTTAAATCTCACAATTTTTTAACCTAACAGCTAAACACAAGCCATCATAACCACTATTAATCGAATAAACAATAGATCTCTATTAGAAGCTGGTTACGATGTTTCTCACATTTTTTGGTCTATTTATTGGTCTCATAGCTGCCTCTGCTTCCTTTCTTTTATGGTCATTTGAGGTCATTTAATATCATTATCCAAAATAAGTTTCATGCTATGATCTGCCAAGCTAATATCAGTGGTTGAATCCTTATGAATGTATACGATTTTGAAACTCTTATATATTCAGTCTTGCAATGATGTTATAGTAGCGGGCTTGAACATAAGTCTTGAAGCCGGAGAGTAAATGAAATATCAAGGATTGTTGGGAAAGATTTCTGTGACTAACTTGTGAAACTCGCCACCTGATATTCTCTTTCTTAGTTACATTCAGATGTATTCCATTGGACTCATTTATATTGGCCACATTTCCTTTTCAGTCCCTCTCATTTATTTCCCACGTAAGAACCCAATCAACTGTAACGATTCACTTCCCCATTACACCCCTACCTAAATTAAAGAACTTAAAACCTTTTACATTCACAAGAGATAACTAAAGTAAGGTTTTATTGAAAACAATAAATCAGTTGGCCAAAAAAAATTGAGACGAAGGGAGTGTATGTTAAATCTCGCTATTTTTTAACCTAACAGCTGAACACAACCCATCAGAAACCATTATTAATCGAATAAACAATACATCTCTATTAGAATATGGTTATAATGTTTCTCACATTTTTGGGTCTATCTATTAGTCTCATAGCTGCCTCTGCTTCCTTTCTTTTATGGTGAGGTCATTCCAATTTTGTTTGCTTATTCTTTAATCAATTTCCAGTTCTGATGTGAGCTTTAGAGATAAAATGCAGATTTAGGATCAAATTTCTCATCTTTCCAATATGAATTGGTGATCGCATTCATATTTGCTCTATGTAGTTTCATATGTTTTCATCAAGCACTATCTTTTTTCTTTTCTGAAGTACTATTTGATGAGTTGAACAACTTTTATTAAGTCTCTGTTTGCCTTTGGTTTAATTAGTGCTACCTTTTCTTGAATTCTGCTATCGCAGAACATATAGTTAATATGAAGTTCAGGGTTCGGGTCTAAAGCTGATTCCACAATTCGCCACATGTAATTATGACGTGTAATTCCATGTGGCATCATTTAATAGGCTAAAGCACATATGCATGAATTGAAAAGGTCAGTCTTCAACATAATTTAACCTCCGAGATTTTGTCCAAGTTGATAAGGGTTTTATCTAACTTATTCAAAATAGTTTAGGTAGATTCATTCTATTTTTTTTATCAGCTAGAAGAAACTATAACAAGAAAACCCACATGAGCATCAAAGTACATAGTTCGTGGGCATCTTACATCAAAGGCTGGTGTGTTTTTATTTGGATTTTTTTTGCGGAAGTTGTTATTGATGACCCAATTATGATGTCCAGAGCAATTTTCTTTTTCAACAGATATGCCAAGTACCATTTTTTGTCTCTCCCTGTCTCTCTAAATTATGGGGCTTTAGTATCATGGTTCGAGTACTTTGTATGTCTTTCCTCTTCTCATATCTATGATATTCTCCTGATGAATTAAAGTTCATATTTGAAAAACAGGAATCGCAATGATATAACAAATTATATGGATGAAGAACCTCTTAAATCAAATACAAGGAGCATAGTTACTGATTTTGAGCATCATTCGAGAGGGATCATGACGAAAATGATGGCTAATAAGAGTCATATTTATATCCAGTTCTGATATTTTCTATATGAATTGGTGATCGCCTTCATATTTTCTTTATGTAGTTTTTTATGTTTTCGTCAAGCACTATCTTTTTTCTTTTTCTTTTTCTGAAGTACTATTTGATGAGTTGAACAACTTTTATTAAGTCTCTGTTTGGCTTTGGTTTAATTAGTGCGGGCTTTTCTTGGATTCTGATATCACAAAGCATATAATTAATATGAAGTTCCAGGGTTCAGGTCTAAAGTTGATTCCACAATGCGCCACATGTAATAATGACGTGAAATTCCATGTGGCATCATTTCATAGGCTAAAGCACATATGCATGAATTGAAAAGATCAGTCTTCAACATAATTTAACCTCCGAAAATTTGTCCAAGTTGATAAGGGTTTTATTTAACTTATTCAAAATAGTTTAGGTAGATTCATTCTATTTATTTTTATTAGCTAGAAGAAACTATAACACGAAAACCCACATGTGCATCATAGCAAACAGTTTGTGGGCATCTTACATCAAAGGCTGGTATGTTTTTATTTGGATATTTTTTTTACGAAAATTGTTATTGATGACCCAATATGATGATAATGATAATTTGATGTCTAGAACAATTTTCTTTTTCAACAGATACGCCAAGTTCCATTTATTTTTCTCTCCCTGTCTCTCTAAATTAAGGGGCTTTAGTATTATGGTTCAAGTACTTTGTATGTTTTTTTTTTCCTTTGCTCATATCTTTGATATTCTCCTGTTGAATCAAAGTCCATATTTAAAAAATATGAATTGCAATGATATAACAATTTAAATGGATGAAGAACCTCTTAAAATCAAATACAAGGAGCACAGTTATTGATTATGAGCATCATTCGAGAGTGATCATGACAAAAATGATGGCTAATAAGAGCCATATTTATATCCAGTTCTGATCTTTTCTATATGAATTGGTGATTGCATTCATATTTGCTATATGTAGTTTCTTATGTTTTCGTCAAACACTATCTTTTTTCTTTTTCTTTTTCTTTTTCTTTTCTGAAGTACTATTTGACGAGTTGAACAACTTTTATTAAGTCTCTGTTTGCCTTTGGTTTAATTAGTGCCGGCTTTTCTTGGATTCTGATATCATAGAGCATATAATTAATATGAAGTTTTAGGGTTCGGGTCTAAAGCTGATTCCATAATGCGCCACATGTAATTATGACGTGGAATTACATGTGGCGTCATTTCATAGTCTAAAGCACATATGCATGAATTGAAAAGATCAGTCTTCAACATAATTTAACCTCCGAGATTTTGTCCAAGTTGATAAGGGTTTTATCTAACTTATTCAAAATAGTTTAGGTAGATTCATTCTATTTATTTTTATCAGAGCTAGAAGAAACTATAACAAGAAAACCCACATAAGCATCATAGTACACAGTTCGTGAGCATCTTACATTAAAGGCTGGTATGTTTTTATTTGGATTTTTTTTTGCATAAATTGTTATTGATGACCCAATTATGATGATAGTTTGATGTCTAGAACAATTTTCATTTTCAACAGGTATGCCAAGTTCCATTTTTTTGTCTCTTCCTCTCTCTCTCTAAATTAAGGGGGCCTTAGTATCATGGTTCAAGTTCTTTTTAGGTCTTTCCTCTGCTCATATCTATGATATTCTCCTGTTGCATCAAAGTCCATATTTGAAAAACAAGAATTACAATGATATAACAAATTATATGGATGAAGAACCTCTAAAATCAAATACAAGGAGCACAGTTATTGATTCTGAGCATCATTTGAGAGTTATCATGACGAAAATGATAGCTAATAAGAGTCATATTTATATCCAGTTCTGATGTGAGCTTTATAGATAAAATGCAGATTTAGGATCGAATTTCTCATCTTTTCTATATGAATTGGTGATTTCATTCATATTTGCTCTATGTAATTTCTTATGCTTTCATCAATCACTATCTTTTTTTCTTTTTCTTTTCTCAAGTACTATTTGATAAGTTGAACAACTTTTATTAAGTCTTTGTTTGCCTTTGATTTAATTAGTGCTGGCTTTTCTTGGATTCTGCTATTACAGAGCATATAATTGATCAATCTATCTCCCGTTGAAATACTTCCAATATTGTATCAGTTTTCAAAGAATGTGATGCTTGAGAAGAAGTTGTTGAGAGCAGTGCTCTATAAGCAGTTGTGTTGGCCTGATTTTAAAATTCTTTATTTGTAAACTTTGGTCTGCAGATTTTATCTGCTTTATATTAAGTTGTGGGCGTGCCGTGTGAGGTAAATATAATTGAATTAGGGAAGATAATGCCCAAGGGCATGCTTTTCTTTGCTTCTATGAATATCTCACTTGCATGCTAGCTAACATATCAAGGGTAACATTATTAGTTCTTTTAACGTTCTTTGCTATAAAAAAAAATGCCACGTGAATCTTGAGTAATTTGGTCTTCTTTTCGAACTAAGTGGAGTGAGCACATCGCTTGAATCCTCACCAACAAAGCCATTTGCTTGTAACAATCGGATTTCTCTTTTGTAATCACTTTGTTAAGCATATTATTATTTGTAGCATGTCTTCTCTTACTACATTAATTTTTGTTCACACGCTTGTCTTATTCAGAGCAAGTGTTTTTGAACCTATTGGATGTGGTGATTCTATTATTCCTGAATAGATTTGGTGGCCATCTCAATAGTGTCTACCAGATGATTATGAGCTTTAATATCTATGAAAATACGACCAATTCACACTATAAAAATATATCGCTTCCTTGTAAATTTGACATGTGACAATGGCTATCAGCAAGAGTTGCGGTGTAGCTACAAAGAATGTTGAATTTCTTGATGATGAAGAATATGCATACAGTTTTTGAAATGCAAAATTCATCCCAACACGGAAGGTGATTTGTGTCAACTTTAGACCCGAACCCTAGAACTTCATATTAATGTTTTACCCTGCATTGTTGTCCAAAACTAGGAGAGGGGGGGAGGTAAGGTTAAGAATATACTCTCTGCTGAAAAGATATTCATGGTTCATAAGTAAAAAACTCATAGTTCCTCTTCTCCACTTTTGGAGGTTATAACCGTTTGAAGTTTGATAAGCGCTTCTAACACTACACAAGTTGAATATGCAACTGATGGATTACCGATCCCAATACACAGAATGAGTATCTAAATAATCAAAATTCCCCTAAATAACCATAGGGGTGGATATAAAATCACAGTTTAATAATTAACTTTTTACTATTTCTTAATCAATTACTATTATTATACCCCGTCGAGTATCGACGGGTTACTAACTAGTTTTTTTAAAACGAAGCAAAAAAAGTAAATGTGACGCTTATTATTATTATCATTATAGGACAACGGAAGTACCAAAATAAATGTTGTTAGTGAAATTTCATTGTGGTACAAATAATACACACACGTAAAACATATATATATATATATATATTTTTAGAAAAAAACTTAAGTCAATTGCAATATTTATTACGAAAGAGAGGGATTATAAATAAATTTATCATAAATCTATTGACATGTAAATTGATTTGTACATTCTCTTATGTGTACTCCCTCCGTCTCACTCAAAAAAAAAGATACAAAATTCTATTTTGGATGTCCCATTTAAAAAGACACTCTCAAAATGAAATGTTTTCAATATCTTTTTTATTAATAATACACACTTGTCATATTTATAATAACTATCAACTTACTATTCTCTACTCCACATTTTCTATGATATTTCATTTTTTATACTCACAACACCTACTTCATTATACAACTCTCTTTAATTTCTTTCAATTTCTTTCGTACAAGGCCATTTTATATATTTTCGAATGAGACGGAGTATGTTATAACCTTTTGAATCTTCTGTGTTCACATGAGAAATAAATTTGACTATTAAAATTGCTAGTTGGAATTTATGGACCGAAAGAACACCTTTTATTTGAAACGGTTTTCAATTTGTCAATACTCGAGACTATGCATACTTTCCATGCAAATGTCGGGGCGGGCGGCCTACCAAGACTATTCATATTGGTGACCTTCTGATTTTCGGGACAAGATAAAAAAAAAAGTAAATAAAAGTCATAAAAAATCACAACTTGGGCAGCCATCCAAGCAGCTAGGGGTGTCAGCGGTTCGGTTTAAACCGCGGTTTGAGACCAAACCGAACCAAACCACGTGGTTTGGTTTGATTTTTATACCTTAGCGGTTCAGCTCGGTTCCAAAAATTTATAAACCATGCGGTTCGGTTTGGTTTGCGGTCTGACTCCTCCAAACCGAATCAAACCGAACCGAACCAAACCATTTCGAGTTGAACCGCCAAACCGAACCACCGAGCTGAACCGTCAAACCAAACCACCAACTCCTCCATATTTAAAATTGTGTTTGTTTGAAACAATACTATAATTACCCTAAAGTCACAACCCTCAACCAAGCAATGACTTGGATTATAAATAATGAGAAACTACAAAATTAAGATTACACAAATGACTTGGCTCATATCCAAAAAGTTGAAGAATGCCAGAATCTGGCTGTGTACACATTGCTACAGATCTCTCAAGTCCAACCAAAAAATAATCAACACCTCTTCAATGAAAGGATGACTCTCTTTCCATCCACAAGGAAATAATCACCGCCTTGAAGCTTCAATAATAACACAAAAAAGTGCTAACAATAGAGGAATAAATCGTAGCAAACTTAAAACTGAATCTCTGTGACCTTTAGTCTGTACGTTCATAATTATCAGAAATTTTTTCTACTCTTGTTCATAATCACTGCCTTGAAGCTTCAATAATAACACTTTAAGTTTTAAAGTGTTTTTATAATTTTAATATATCTTTTACATAAATAGGTAAGGAGGAATATTTGGAGTTTGGACATATTTGTGGTTTGGACCGCGGTCTAGACTGCAGTTAGGACCGCAGTCTGAACCGTTTAATGAAACCGCGGTTTGAGACCGAACCGAACCAAACCGTGATTTGGTTCGGTTCGATTTGAAAATTTTCATGGTTCGGTTTGCTTTGGGATTTCTCCAAACCGATTACTAGCGGTTTGGTCTCTAAATTTGTCCAAACCGAACCATTTACACCCCTACAAGCAGCCATCCAACCTGAAGTTGGCCCAAGTTGGTCATCAAAAAGTGTGCCCATATTATCCGATGATTGGGTGACATGTATTTATATAAATATATATTTAAAACTAATATATTTATATAATTATATAAAATAATAAAATAAAAAATATATCAAAATTCATAATTTTTTTTATCTATAAATAGAGCCTAATATTGATACATTTTTACAAACAACCTACAACTCTCTTTTTCTCTACATATTCTCCATCACACTTCTATTTCTTCATTTTAAGTGATGGATCCAAATCACCCAACTATTATCAGGGTTTCGAAAATTTTCCAAACTTTGGATCTTACTTCCACACACAAAATTTTTCAAACTCAGAAGGTGAACAAAATTCTCGATATTTTCAAAGTTCTCAATTTTCTTCAAACTTCACTCAAAATCCTACCCCCGAAGAACTTTCCACCAGAGAAAATGTAACGACCCTAACCCTAGGCACTAGTTTTAATAAAATATTATATGCTTTTGATATTGATGTTAATTTTATGTGCTCAAATTATGTCTTTAAATTCTTATATTAAGATGAGATGGTTGGGAAATGATTTTAAAATCTTAGGACTGCAAGAGACATTAAATACAACATTTTGGGGGAAAGTATAAAAATAGAAAATAAATAAAGAATGAAAATGAGGTTAATGTGTGTGGGCAAAGGAAAATTAGAATAGAGGGTTTAATTTCACTACCTTGGAATTTAGGGGACCAAATTGTTTATGTGTGGAAGCCTTGAATTATTTTGGCATGGGGGGGCCATGCCCTCCTCCTTATTTCACTCCTCTTCTTCACATTAGTCAAAAAGGGCCATACTCTCCCCATACTCTTCCCTTACCTCTTCATCCTCCTCCCTTTACATAATCATTCTCTTCTTACTACCTCCCAAGAACTCCCATGGAATCCTTACCTTGAAGCTTTACTTCCCAAAATCCTAGAGAACTCAATTCTACTCCATTTTCTAATTCAAGAGTACTTTTGTGATGGGTGCATCTAGGAGAGTTGATCAAGCCAAGAAAATCCTTAATCCATCTCTTATTTCCTAAGGTGAGTTATTATGACCCTTCCCTTCATTAAATGCTCATGAACTCTAAATGTTGTTATTGTTAATATGATGGTTGTTTAATGCTTTGAAACTATTCTTGGAGTTGAGAAATTGGAAATTGACATGGAGAAATGTTAAGGTGCATGGAAGTGGATTTAGAGTGTAAGAAATGGGTGGAGTTAGTTTTAGAAGATTTAACTTGAAATGTGTTAGTAAAATGGGTTGAAAATCATGTGGTAAATGATCTAGGTTTATATCATTTTGGGTTTAAATGCTTTAGGATGAAGTTGTGAAATATGTTATTGTTCATGAAAGTGGTAAAGAGTAGAAGTAAATGGGTTGGGTTGGATTAGAATAGAAATCTTGAAAAATGATAGTAAATTGGGTGGAAAAACTAATTAGTAATGATCTAAGTTTAGGACATGATACCTTTGAATTAAATGGGTTAGCATGAAGTTAATAAAGTTATGAATTCCTTTTAGGTACACCAATTATGAGGAGATTAGTATAAATCTTGGCTTTTGGGAATCCCTCTACAATATTGTCAGCCGCTTACTGCTCGGGCCGAGGCACGAGTCGTGCCCCTGGCACGAGTCGTGCCCTTGGCCAAATCGTGACCACGAGTCGTACCTAGGAGGTCCAATCGTTACGAGTGACTTAAGGGAATGAGCACGAGTCGTGCCCCCGGGGCACGAGTCGTGCCCCGGCTCGGTTTTTTACATCAACTTTAGAGCTATTCAAACCCAATTAAACTTGAACGAAAATGAAATCTCTTTAACCTAGATTAAAGTAGAATACTTTGGCTACACAATGACATCTTAAGTGATCAACATGGAATTGGGGAAGTACTTTAAATGTTACTTGGAAAACGCTAGTTAACCTAGTTTGGTAACTTGATAAATATGATCCCAACTTGATAGATTTAACTTGGACCTTTAAAGAGGCTATGTGTTATTGTATAATGACCTTGTAGGATGGATTGATGATACTTCCTTGCCTTACTTGAGTTCATATACATTGTTATATTATGCATAGTGTGTTGAATAAATGTTGCACTATGAGATTGGTTGGACATGAGTATATTTTACCATGTTGCTATATTGTTATCCCTTTTTGGTGGATTATGTTTCAAGTAACTATTATGTGCTTGATAATGTGTTAATCAGCTGATGTTTGGGGGTATAACATAATACGATCAATTATGGAAGTGTGACCTAATGTGATCGGATTATGTTATATCTGTGACCGTCCCCTTCTGTGGCCACAGGTTGGGGTATAGCATCTGTATTGAGCCAAAAGCCTTACAGAGTTGCTACTATCTTATATGGTTCCCTGAAAAACGGGTCTTATAAGATGTGAGTATTGCTTAAGCAGCTCACCTAAGATTGGAGTATTATTATACCCAATATTGTACGACTATTGTTCAGACGGGAAAAGGTAAACCAAGGTAATGTAAGGTGTTTACAGCTTTTCCAATGTGTTATATGCAACTTGTTATGTGTTGCATCTTATATGGCATATTCTTTGCATTCATAATAGCTTGCCGAGATTTATTCTCACCCTTCTCCCTTTAATGTTTTTAGATCCCGAGACACCGGACCGGCCAAGTGAGGACGGAAAGGAGTTCGGATGTGGTATTTTGGGATTGTCGGGGTACATATAGGTTGGCGTAGAAAATGTATTTTGGTATAATTCCTCTATGGAGTTGGTATTTATAAATCTTAATTTTATGTTATAACCGATACCTTTTTGTAACTAAAACAGTTTCTTACTTTCAAAGTTAGTCAACTCTTTCTCCATCGTAGGAAGGTGTAGAGTTATTTTGAAATGGTTATGATAATTGTGTTTATGATTGAAAGTTAAATCAAAGTTTTAAAAGTCAAGGAAAATTGGGTTAGTTTGAGGACGCTCCAGATCGGGACACGTGTAGGTTCCGGGTCGGGGTCCTCACAGTTGGTATCAGAGCTCGGTTAGAGTTCTCGGGTAGAGTCTAGCAGAGTGAGAGTGTGTGATAACTTACGTCGAGGGTTTAATGCAGGAAATTGTTCAAATGACAGAAAATGATAATGACCAACCAAAGAATCAAGGAAATGTGAGCAATATGGAGAGATAGATTCCTCCACAATCATTTGAGGTATATTACCTGTCTCCGGAGTTAGGGGTCATACTTTTCTAGATTCACGTTCATTTCGTTCTCATGTGGCATTATATTTCTCTTTTATTTGCATAATTGACCCAAGAGTTGCCTTATGTGCTGGAGGTTCTACTCTTATGGGAGAGTACCTCGAATCATTCTTAATTATTATGGTAATTGTGATTAAGTGGGCATGGATTGCCGGTGGATATGGTAGATATACCAATCCGTGAATTATTGTTATATTGACCTGAATTGATTGAGTAGTTGTTGTGTTTGGGGAGGACTGTCGCAAGAAGCGAGTCTCCTTATCTATGTTTGATTTGCCTCCGTGTGTGATTGAGGCGGATAAGTCATTATTTGCTATTATGTCATATATACGTAAATGTCGAAAGTAGGGCCTAAGGAATGTGAAGGTCATTTGGGTTATGTGCTATATTTAAGTAAAAGACCCTTGAATTATCTCATGTACCGGTGGTAAATGAATTGGTGAACTCTTAGTTGAGGTTAGGTATATGGCCTAATTAAGAGTGGTTAATGGTTGTATAACTTGAGTGAGTATTTATACATTGGTGTCTCGTGGTGGAGACTAGATATATGAGACTAGTATTGAAAGTGATAGTCTAAGTGGGATTTTATGGTTTATAAGATATCGCGAGTACGAGTTCTTATAGAACTAACATATATTTGCCTTATGTGCTATAAGTATATTCTCTACTGAGAGATTGATTGTGTTCTTGCTACTAATTTGAATAGGAAATCAGATATTCTTGTAGGTGATATCATCCTATAAGTTGATTAAGTGGTATTTTCCATGTGAGTTTCAAATTGGGTTTCCATCAGGTACCATACCAGGATATTGAGGCTTTGAGTTGAGATAAGGTACTATTTTGGTATTCGGATCCCTAGATAGATGACACTAATTGGGATAATAGAATTGATGATTCAACTTGGGAAATTATTTGATAAAGAAGATAATTAGCTTAGCGAATCTCCGTAAGAATAAATTAGTACTATATTTAGAAAAGATGATACTTGGTGGTTATTTATAGATTAGAGAGATCTCAAATAGGTAACTGTGAAGAATAAGTATTCGTTATCACTTGTTGATGATTTGTATGACTGATTTTAGAAACTAGTAGAATACTCAATGGTTATTAGTTGAATTTTCGGGGTGTTACAATTATAGTGAATAATTATTTTAAGGATATACTTAAGACAACATTTGTATCTAGTGTGAACTTTATGATTTGTGATTGTGTATTGGTTATGGAGAAGTAACTAGGGTAAATGAGAAGAGGTATAATAAATATAGTTAATTGTGACTTATATGATCCACTTCAGGAATTGGTGTGATGCTTGGGAAAGTATTGACGTTATACGGATTTTGAGTTGTTGATGGTTATCGAGAGGTAAGTTAGTTTACACTGTTAAGGTTTAATTGTAATTCGGGGATGATTGATCTATGTGAGTTTCAACTCTATTTTCTTATTAGGAAATCATGGTAGTTGATAGGAAACTTGATGTATGCAATACGTTGTTACTAAGTACAATACCAATATCAAAGGTAGGGAATAGATGACTCAAATTAAGTAAAAGTGTTGAAATTTCAACTTGAGGAATTATGGAATTGAGGATGGTTTACCAAGTTTATTATCTTAATGAATGTTTTAGTGTTATTTACAGAAGATAGTATTAGTATTGCGAGATTTTGTTTTCTTATGGATAATTTAACTAAGTATAAATATTATGAGTGGTGGCTACACTATAAATAGAGGTCAAACAAGAATATTTTGTTAGAATTGTTTAAAATGTGCTTTAAAACTTTGGATTGTATATTGAACTTCGGTATGAGCAATTGTGCCTTCGGGGATAGTTTATTTAATAAGGTCAGTGAACCGTTTTTTGTGTACATTAAAATCTGTGAGTAATTTAATTATCTACCACTGGTATGGGACGGTTGTAGATAATTAAATCCCTCGAGTTAGTTTTGTTTAGCTTATCAATCTTTTGAAATTTCTTAAAATTGTGAGTGGTTTAGTTAATTAAAACTGGTATGGGACGGTTTTAAATAAATAAACCATTCGAGTCTCAATGGATCTTTTTTTATATACCCTTTGTAATTCTGAAAGATGTTGTAAATTTTAGAAAGACATGTTATTTTAAAGATATAGTTAAATGCTGAAGCAAGTAAAAAGGCAACCTAGTTCCCCCATAATGATTAATTGTATTAAAGTTTTGATCCGAGAAATGATTTGATAAATTGTGGGGTTATTAATGTGACGGTCGCAGTAGACTTGGTTTTTGTATTGGAGTTGGATCGGCTCTGTTGTGGGCGGCCAACCATTTGATTTGAATATTGATCTGTCACTGGACCTGAACATAATTGAAGCATTGAACTGTGAAGTATGGTCGATTACTATTCTGTTTATGGAATCAGGGTCTTATTAGCATGTCCATATTTATTATTCCATGGCCAGTTGTTTAATGTTTGTATTATGAGAATGGCGGACAAGATAATTGAAATAACTCGTTTCAAACGAGTCAAAACATAAGGTGGTTTGGTCATAAATGTGAAAGTAGAATATTGATGTTAGAAGATTTATTAAAATATTTAGAGTTCTAGATTGAACTTGAGAGTATTATCAAGATGGATTTTGTGATTGGGTTACCTTGGAAGTAAAAAGGAGTATGTTGTTTTATTTATAGAAAGTTGGTTGTATATTCTACTCATTATATAGGTATATAGTGATGAGATTCTTTGACCAAGTCCTCATATAAGTTAGGGGATAGTTTGATTGTATAAACCCCATAGTATTAAATGGATTGGATAGACATCAATTGGGGAAGGTCCTTTTGGAATGTATGAATGCTATTAAATTTAACCTTGTGAAAATTTGAGGAATCATTACTTATTGTTGAGGATATGCTACGGGCATGTACAATGGATGTTAGTAATCGATAGGATGTATGGTTCCCAGAGGGTGAGTGCGTATACTAGCAGTTATCATTCTAAGCATTGAGATAAAACCGTATGGGGTGTGGTTCGGGAAGAAAATATCGATCTCCAATTTGTTGGGGTGAGGTTGGTGAAGCAAGGCCTAAGGTAAATTGGCGCCAAAGTTGGTTAATCCATTGAAGCTTTAGAAAAGGTAGGTGATTTGACTGATAAACTGGCTTGGAGCAGCTTATAGAGTATTTGGAGTTTTTAATGTAATATTGTAATGTATTTGGTAACATAAGTTGTAATACTTTTAATTATTTATATTTTTATTGAGGTCGTGAAAATTCGGGTTAGTGATAATTGCATGGTATTCTTGGAACATTAGGTTGTGATACCGTATTGTTAATGGAATTAGAAATCTTGGAGAGGAATCACAACATTGAAGAGACTGTTTGGGAATTGGAGTCTGAGTTATACATGAGTAAACGAGGTGGGTTGAACAGTTAGGTAAAGTACCAGTCAAATTCGGGACAAATTTTCTTTAAGGGGGAGTGAGTGTAATGACCCTAACCCTAGGCAATAGTTTTAATAAAATATTATATGCTTTTGATATTGATGTTAATTTTATGTGCTCAAATTATGTCTTTAAATTCTTATATTAAGATGAGATGGTTGGAAAATGATTTTAAAATCTTAGGACTGCAAGAGACATTAAATACAACATTTTGGGGGAAAGTATAAAAATAGAAAATAAATAAAGAATGGAAATGAGGTTAATGTGTGTGGGCAAAGGAAAATTAGAATAGAGGGTTTAATTTCACTACCTTGGAATTTAGGGTACCAAATTGTTTATGTGTGGAAGCCTTGAATTATTTTGGCATGGGGGGGCCATGCCCTCCTCCTTATTTCACTCCTCTTCTTCACATTAGTCAAAAAGGGCCATACTCTCCCCATACTCTTCCCTTACCTCTTCATCCTCCTCCCTTTACATAATCATTCTCTTCTTACTACCTCCCAAGAACTCCCATGGAATCCTTACCTTGAAGCTTTACTTCCCAAAATCCTAGAGAACTCAATTCTACTCCATTTTCTAATTCAAGAGTACTTTTGTGATGGGTGCATCTAGGAGAGTTGATCAAGCCAAGAAAATCCTTAATCCATCTCTTATTTTCTAAGGTGAGTTATTATGACCCTTCCCTTCATTAAATGCTCATGAACTCTAAATGTTGTTATTGTTAATATGATGGTTGTTTAATGCTTTGAAACTATTCTTGGAGTTGAGAAATTGGAAATTGACATGGAGAAATGTTAAGGTGCATGGAAGTGGATTTAGAGTGTAAGAAATGGGTGGAGTTAGTTTTAGAAGATTTAACTTGAAATGTGTTAGTAAAATGGGTTGAAAATCATGTGGTAAATGATCTAGGTTTATATCATTTTGGGTTTAAATGCTTTAGGATGAAGTTGTGAAATATGTTATTGTTCATGAAAGTGGTAAAGAGTAGAAGTAAATGGGTTGGGTTGGATTAGAATAGAAATCTTGAAAAATGATAGTAAATTGGGTGGAAAAACTAATTAGTAATGATCTAAGTTTAGGACATGATACCTTTGAATTAAATGGGTTAGCATGAAGTTAATAAAGTTATGAATTCCTTTTAGGTTCACCAATTATGAGGAGATTAGTATAAATCTTGGCTTTTGGGAATCCCTCTACAATATTGCTTTGCTTGCTACATTGCAGGCCGAGGCACGAGTCGTGCCCCTTGGCACGAGTCGTGCCCTTGGCCAAATCGTGACCACGAGTCGTACCTAGGAGGTCCAATCGTTCTGAGTGACTTAAGGGAATGAGCACGAGTCCAGGTTTTTTTACATCAACTTTAGAACTATTCAAACCCAATTAAACTTGAACGAAAATGAAATCTCTTTAACCTATATTAAAGTAGAATACTTTGGCTACACAATGACATCTTAAGTGATCAACATGGAATTGGGGAAGTACTTTAAATGTTACTTGGAAAACGCTAGTTAACCTAGTTTGGTAACTTGATAAATATGATCCCAACTTGATAGATTTAACTTGGACCTTTAAAGAGGCTATGTGTTATTGTATAATGACCTTGTAGGATGGATTGATGATACTTCCTTGCCTTACTTGAGTTCATATACATTGTTATATTATGCATAGTGTGTTGAATAAATGTTGCACTATGAGATCGGTTGGACATGAGTATATTTTACCATGTTGCTATATTGTTATCCCTTTTTGGTGGATTATGTTTCAAGTAACTATTATGTGCTTGATAATGTGTTAATCAGCTGATGTTTGGGGGTATAACATAATACGATCAATTATGGAAGTGTGACCTAATGTGATCGGATTATGTTATATACGTGACCGTCCCCTTCGTGGCCACGGGTTGGGGTATAGCATCTGTATTGAGCCAAAAGCCTTACAGAGTTGCTACTATCTTATATGGTTCCCTGAAAAACGGGTCTTATAAGATGTGAGTATTGCTTAAGCAGCTCACCTAAGATTGGAGTATTATTATACCCAATGTTGTACGATTATTGTTCAGACGGGAAAAGGTAAACCAAGGTAATGTAAGGTGTTTACAACTTTTCCAATGTGTTATATGCAACTTGTTATGTGTTGCATCTTATATGGCATATCACGCATTCATAATAGCTTGCTGAGATTTATTCTCACCCCTCTCCCTTTAATGTTTTTAGATCCTGAGACAGGCGGACCGGCCAAGTGAGGACGGAAAGGAGTTCGGATGTGGTATTTTGGGATTGTCGGGGTACATATAGGTTGGCGTAGAAAATGTATTTTGGTATAATTCCTCTACGGAGTTGGTATTTATAAATCTTAATTTTATGTTATAACCGATACCTTTTTGTAACTAAAACAGTTTCTTACTTTCAAAGTTAGTCAACTCTTTCTCCATCGTAGGAAGGTGTAGAGTTATTTTGAAATGGTTATGATAATTGTGTTTATGATTGAAAGTTAAATCAAAGTTTTAAAAGTCAAGGAAAATTGGGTTAGTTTGAGGACGCTCCAGATCGGGACACGTGTAGGTTCCGGGTCGGGGTCCTCACAGAAAATATCTCTCGCAATTTGTTTGGAAATGTTCAACACCCAAACCAAAATCAGAAAGGAGCAAAGAATGTAAGTTGGTCTGTGAAAGAAGATGTAGCTCTTATGTCAGCTTATATCTTTGTTAGCGAAGATAGTGTATGCGGAAAAAATGAAAAAAAGTTGCGATGTGGTCACGTGTGCACAAATTGTATCACAAAACTCAAGCAGAAAATTCAGACGAGCTCAACCCAAGAAATATCGAATTAATAAAATGTCGTTTTAAATGACTTAATGAAAATGTAGGCAAGTGGGTTGCTGCTCTGGAAGAAGCAAATCGTAGGAAAAGAAGTGGTATGAGCCAGAAAGATGTTGAAATGGAAGCTCATACAATTTATGAAGCGGGTGGCGGAAAATTTCAAGATTTGATTGTTTACAATGATGTTATGAGTAAACATCCAAGGTGGGCTGTAAGGTCTCATCATGATGCAAGATGGTTTCGTCTTGAAGATGATGTGAACAATGATCAAGAAAGTGGTGGCAGCACGAAAAGATCAAGGACTTCAGAAGATGATGTGAACGATGATCAAGAAACTCCAACCGATGATTGTTCGACTATTTCTCGTCCAACTGGTAGAGATAAGTCGAAAAAGAAAGTAAAAGGTAAGACAACACAATCTGAATCTGAATCTGAAGTGGCTGTAGAACTTCGTGCATTGAGACTCACCAAATCCAATGAATATTCATTAATTGCTGAGAAACTCGAATTGGAGCGTCAAAAGCTACAAATGAATTCCTTGAAGATGGAAAAAAGAATGTTGAACACATTATTGGTGAAAGATAATCTATCTCCAGAAGACGATGAGATGAAACGCCGACTAATTGTCCTTGTGTTTGGGCAAACTTGAATTAATGTTTAAATTGCCATTGTGTTTAGGCAAACTTAAATTATGTGTGATGTGTGAGATGTGTTTTCCTCAAATAAAATTAATGTAGTCGTGAGATGTTTATGTCATTGTCTTTCTCTCTGCAAATACTATTCATTTATTGAAAATATCACATGCAACTATTATCATTTTCAAACATTGGATCCGTAATGATCTCAATCACATGTCATTGTCTTTCTCTCTGCAAACACTGCACACACACATGCAAACATAAAGACATCACATGCATTGGATTCTTTCTATCACATGTCATTGTCTTTCTCTCTGCAAATACTATTCATTTAGTGAAAATATGATCACATGCAACTATTATCATTTTCAAACATTGGATCCTTAATGATCTCAATCACATGTCATTGTCTTTCTCTCGCAAACACTGCACACACACATGCAAACATAAAGACATCACATGCATTGGATTCTTTCTATCACATGTCATTGTCTTTCTCTCTGCAAACACTGCACACACACATGCAAACATAAAAATATCACATGCATTGGATTCTTTATCTTTGCAAACAATGCACACACACCAAGAAAAGATCACTATAAACCCCCATACATATGTCTCAAACCTGCAAAATAAACTCACTCAAAATCCTCAATATTTATCCATAGTATTATTTCTGTTTACCATATTTTACCATTTCACTTCAGAAAAATGTCTGCCAACTCTCACTCTTCAGTAGAATCAGACTCAAGTTCTGATGTTTCTGATTCCAACACTCTTGATGAATGGGAAGAATGAGTTCATGAACAAAATCATCAAATTGATAGCATTATCGAGGATATGCTACTAAACAATCCTAATTTGATTGTAGGAGCTCAAAATTCTACGGTCAAAGTCAAAAGAAAGTGTATAGATAGGAAACGCGAGATTGGTGAGGAACGTTTGATGAAAGACTATTTTGTCTGTAATCCAACGAATTCTCCGGAGCTCTTCAAACGTAGATTTCGCATGCAGAAATCGCTTTTTCTTCGTATAGTGGATGTTGTTACTATCAACAATACATATTTTCAAGAGGGAAATGATTGCACAGGTAGAAAATCTCTTTCACCATTGCAAAAATGTAATGGATCCATAAGGGTGTTGGCTTATGGGATATCAGTAGATGTTGTTGATGAATACTTACGAATGAGTGCAACGGTAACGAGAGATGCTATCATCCATTTTGTAGAAGGTGTCATTTATTGCTTTGGTGAAACATACCTTAGACGGCCTAATAAACAAGATTTGGAAAGACTACTCTATGTTGGGGAACAACGTGGTTTTTCTAGCATGATTGGTAGCATTGATTGCATGCATTAGGAATGGAAAATTTGTCCTACTACTTGGGCTGGGCAATATCCAAGGAGAAGTGAAAAGCCAACAATCATTTTGGAAGTTGTTGCATCATATGATTTATGGATATGACATGCATTATTTGGAACACCAGGCTCATGCAATGATACTAATTTTCTCCATCGATCTCTAGTTTTTAGTGATATTTTAGAAGGTCGAGCACCAAAGGTCAGTTACATCGTGAATAGTTGCCAAAATAATAAGGCATATTATCTCACTGATGGCATCTATGGGCTGCATTTGTCAAGTCAATTAGAAGTCCTATGATTCTAAAGCATAAGTTGTTCGCTCAACGCCAAGAGGTTGCTAGAAAATATGTAGAGCGAGCCTTTGGAGTTCTACAAGCTCGCTTCGCGTTTATTCGACGTTCATGTCTTGTTTGGGATAAGGTTTTGATGGGAAAAATTATGATGGCTTGTATCATCATGCATAATATGATTGTAGAGGATGAACGAGGCACATACCAAAACTATTATGATCCCACATGATTTTTGATGGATGTACCTTCAGGAGGAGAGACCGAACTTCCTCGATACTCTATTGCACGCATTGCAAGTTTGTCAACTTAGGGTGGGTTTGGCATTGCTTCTAATTATTTGAAAGTGATTCTCAATAAGTGATTTCAGTAAAAGTGATTGTTCAAATCTCAATACTGTGTTTGGCTTAGAATTTTGAAAAGTGATTTTATGTCAAAAGTGATTTTCAAATATGTTTGGCTACCACACTATATTAGTGATTATAAACTTAATAACGACTAAAATACCCCTACACATTTAAACTCATAAAAATCCTCCTAAATTAAAAAAAAAAGATAACATATTAATTTGAAAATATAAAATAAAATGTAATATTGTTCAATCAAAATAGAACTTCATATAAAATAAAGCATAATGTTTATTAGCTACTAGATGTTGCAATTTGTATTGCTAGTTGATCGCGGAATTCATCCATTTCTCGTTCATCTGCAACTACTTGAGGATAGATTATGTGCTCTACATCATAGTCTCCTACGGGTACAAACTCAGGACGTCTCTCATAATCATGAAATACTTTATCTGCTTTTGCTTTTTTCTTGATATAATTATGGAGAGCCATTGAAGCACATACTACAGCAACTTGCACATCAAAGTTAAATGAGTGCATGTCATTTAATATCTTCCATCGAGCTTTCCACACTCCAAAGCTACGCTCGATTACGCTTCTCAATGAAGAGTGAGTGTGGTTGAATTTCTCTTGTGTGTTCGTTGGTTGTCCCCCGCGACGAAAATCAGGCAGGTGGTACCTCTCTCCTTTATATGGATCCAAGTAACCCTTAGTATTTGGGTAGCCTGCATCAACCAAATAGTACTTATCTGCACGCATATTGAAAACAATTATTATAGTAATTATAAAAGTTATATATATATATATATATATATATATATATATATATATATTAAACTAATGTATGAGTAATACTAACCTCCTATAGGGTGTGGAAAATTTAAATCTGGATTTCTTCGTGCTTCGTTAAAAATACGTGTATCATGAGCACTACCTCCCCACCCAGGCCATACAAATGTAAAGCACATATCAAAGTCACAAATAGCCATTACATTTTGAGTTGGATATCCTTTTCTCCCTATATATGGAACTTGTTCATTTGACGGGAGAATCGCTTTCACATGTGTTCCATCAATTGCACCAATTCAATCCTTAAAATATTAGTGTAAATCACTATCTTTTAAGCAAGTTTACATAATAATAGTGTCAAACTCACTAACCTTGACATGTGGCCAATATTTGTCATTCTTGCGAATGTGTTCTGCAACGGAGTTGAAATTTTCAGGTGGCTTGATCATATCAAGTGATAATTCGATAACTGCTTCAAGAACATAATGAAAATGCCTACTTATTGTCTCCCCAGAGTGTTGAAAACGCTCCTGCAACATTCTATTACTATGTCCATGTCCGAGAAGCACCAAAAAAATTGCAACTTGTTCTTCCGTGCTGATCTCTCTAGACTTCTTTAAGTTGTATTTTGTCTTTAACTCATTACAAAGAGATAAAAAAAAAACTTCTTTCTCCATTCTGAATTGTTGTTGACATCGACGCCAATGTCCGTGAAGTATTTCCATAACAAACATATGACCGGTTTGTTTTGACGTTCTACAAGGTTGCTTATCAATATATTTGGAATAATATGACACTATTGTAGTCACTCCTGCTATAATTAGTGCATCAAACCCTGCATCTTCATTATCCATGTGTTACCTATATAACTAAAAAATAAAAATGGGATAGGTAACAAGTAAACTGAAAATTCAAGAAATAAGTAATTCCATTATAAACATAAAGAAATATTTCAATGAACAACGCAATCGCGCTCTTATTTAAGTCTAAGATAACTAGTCAAATAATTCAAGAAATAAAGACGTCCTTAATTAGCCAAATGAGAGTTGTATTCTCTTTCTTGAACATGCTTAACTGAAAGCCAAGCACACAACTTCTACAGCTAGTTGAGAGCAACCTTCAATCTAAGATTCACTGAAATTGGTTTTGTTAACGATGAGGAAAGGCCCCAAATTAAGAAGAAACAGCTACACAACAGAAAAGACTTAACTAACAAGGTTTTGGTCAAGGACTTACTTCTGATCATCTTACAACCTAAGATTGTCCACAACATCATAGTGAAACACACAGCATATATACTTTATCGTACCAGTATTGACCTTTAATTACTAATTGCTGAGCCAACAACTACTCACTAAGAACCTAGTTTATGAATTTAGATAACGTAGAATGGATGGATCAGCAACACACTAGGAAATTAGTAAACAGATGCTATTATGAACAAAGATCACCATAGATGATAGCATACATCCAAGTTTTTCCTCCGCTTCAGTATGTATTAGAAGACTTCCAGTTTCTAACCAATGCATAAATGCAAGCAGGGACACATAGTTAGCCAGGTTCTAGAGGATTCACAGCAAATTCTGTTGTTTTCAAGATTCGTTCACAGATTAACAAAATACCACATGTCATTTGGACAGCAGCCATCAGAGTACTTTGCAAGAATTGTAAAATGAATTGCTACCACATAATAATCAGATTATAGAACCATAACACAAGTAGTTAACTGAAATTCAAGAAGATTAAGTCAAGATATTATGAACAAAGACCACAAACCCCAGATTTACAGCAATAACACATCCATAAACTAGGGTCAGACGTACATACAAACACTTGGTGTGCACTAAGAATCATGTTCTACTAGTATTCAATACACAATTACCATCTTGCTAATCAACTATTGTACCAAATACAATCAAAACAAACATGACAAATACAATCAAAACAAACATGACAGACATCTGAAAGAACAAGCAAATAGTAAATTGAATAGAAAATTAAGGGAGAAAGAAACTAACCTCAGAGAGACTGTAGAACCAACGGTGTTCGAAATTGATTTTGGCAGAAGACGAGAAGGAAGGTTAAATAACGTTGCATTGAAATCCTTAGAAGGAAGGGTAAATCAAGGATTTGATTTTCTTGATTTTTTTTTTTTTGCAGATTATTCCGAAAGTGATTTTGGCGGAAGCTTGGATTGAGCAGATTCATGGGAACGCAATAAAATCACGGAATTTCTGATTTGAACGTGATCGCAAATTGATCCTCCAAACACTCCTTCGCGTCGAGATCCTGAGTGGCCGCGCGTTTAGCCCATTTCAACGCAATGCCAAACCCACCCTTATATGATTAATAGAGATCAACTTCGCAACAGAGAGGCTTATAGCGCTCTTCAGAATGATTTGATTGAGCACATATGGGAGAAATTTGGCACTAATAATTGAATATGTAATTTGCATATTATGTATGCGTAATTTAAAATTCAAGTGTTGTATTTGTAACTTTTATAATTTATTTTTGATTTTATTTTGTTTATTTTATTTTCATTTTGTTGTCAAGTAAATCATGAATTTATAATTGTATGGGTAATTATTTTTAATAATGGTACGGGTAATTTTAGAAATATTATTACTAATACATTATTTAAAAAAATAAAATGATAAGTATTTTAGGTAAGTTGAAGTAAAGAAAAATAAATATTTTATTAAAAGGTTGGGCTGGGTTTGGATCACTGATGGGAGTATATATTATATAAGGTTGAGAGTTGTGTATACGAAAGTGAGAGAAATTAATATTTTATTTGAGGTTGGGTCAGGTTGGGTCACTGATGGGGATAGTCTAAGAAGGTTTATTATAGTATGATTTCTGTAAGACGGATAAAACCTACCTGTAAAATACGCGTTGTTTATTGTCTGCGTACGCCCGTGTCAATGACACGATAATAGTATAAATTTGATCGATTTTATAAAAATGTATTAACGTATTATGGGATAGGAAAAATGGAGAGGTCGATTGACTAAATGTATAGTTAAAGTTTTATATTATCACTGAAGCCTTCCTTGATTTGAACTTAATAGTTAAATTGATTAACCCGGTGAAAGAATGCAACTTGTTTTTTGTTAAACTCCAATCTTAATATTTGATTCAAGCTCTGAAAGGATTCAAAAATGTTATAAACTTTATGGGATGGAGGTTACATAAAACTAAAAAAAAAAATGTATTTCGTTAAATTTTAAGCAAATTTGTTAATAGAGTGAGAACATTTTGAAAAATATAAAAGTTCAGTGAGAACATTTTGAAAAAAAATATTTCAGTGGTGAAAATATGGTTTTTGCAAAAAATTAAAAAATAAGTGAATAAAGGAAACCGCTTACTGTCATCCCTTATATTAGAGTTACTAAAAAATAATTCAAAGATTGAAAATAAAAAGAAATAAAAACATTTAATAATAGCTACTTAGATAAGGGCGGTTATGGATTAATTTGTATCATTTTTTATATAAAGTCAATAGAAAGTTATTTTTGAACTTTATTATAATATAGATTATTCAGTTTCTTAAGCATCGACCTCTATACTATCTAAACAACTATTATTATATGCGGACTATTTTAAAAATAATTAAAATTGTGAATGAACGTTAGAAAGAGTTAGAGAACGTTAGTAATTTAACAAGTTAAATACTTATTTGGTCACTAACCTATTGAATGTTTTTGTTTTAATCACAAACAATTATAATTTTCTTAAAAGAATAAAAAAAAATTAAGTGAAACACCCAAAATGACAAATTTGAAATTGCAATTTTAATTGGGACACCAAATGACAACTTTTGTAATTTCAAATGGGATGGGGAGTATAAAGAAAGAAAATTATTTAACAAGTAATTTGTAAAAAAGAAACAATAAAATGGAAATAAAAAAAATAAAGAGAAAAAAGGAAAAAATAGAATGTGTGTATATTACTGTATTTGTCATTCTTAAACAATACAGGTTTTTTTTCAAGCAATTGTTTATTTTTTAGGAAAATTATAATTGCTTGTGCTTAAAATTACAAACATTAAATAGGTTAGTGACCAAATAAGTATTTAACTTGTTAAGTTACTAACGCCCTCTAATATTCTCTAACGTCCATTCTTATTTTAACAATTTTGGTTATTTTGATTATTTTTTAAATACTACTTATGTAATAATAGTTGTTTCAATAGTACATATGTCAATGTGTAAAAATTGAATAGTACTCATGGTCATACGACAATAAACTCATTTCTCATTTAATTACTTTAAAAAATTACTTTTTAAAATATTGCCCAAAATAATAACTATCATATACTCCCTCCGCCCCACCGATCTTAAGAAAACTTTCCATTTTGGGCGTCCCACCAATCTTAAGAATTCCCAAAATGGAAAGTTTTTATCACTATTCCCTCCACTCATTCTCTCTCCTACATTATTTTAATACTCACAACACCATTATAATTTACTATTTCCTCCACTCATTCTCTCTCCTATTTTACTATTACACTCACAACATTTATTATTTCCTTAATCCCCGTGCCATTTGAAAATTTTCTAAGATCGGCGGGAAGGAGGGAGTATCATATGTAATATAAACAACAAAACTATTTAGAGCCTCCAGAAAAGGCCACGTCAAAGGCCACGTCATCAGCTCCATTTCCAACTCATTTTTATTCTAGATTTTAATTAAAAAAATATAGGATAAGTGTTTTTTTTTTCATAAATCCGAAATTAGGATAAGTGTTTTTTTTTAATTAAATCCGAAAAAAATCAAAACT
>JAFEMH010003560.1:0-258467 GCA_022495995.1 Adenophora triphylla var. japonica | reverse complement strand
GCGAACTCCATGCTCCTAATACTTAGTACAAAATCACTAGATACTATCCCACTGTTTGCCAAGAGTAAATCGTCGCCGCGAACGCCGTGCCCAGAGCTACTAAGGAAATAATATGAGTGCTTTTTGGGTTTTAATTATCACAAAAATTTAGTGACTTTGTCAACTTTTGGGTAAATAGGGGCTTTTAGCGAAGCATGTTAACCTAAGTATTGACCTAATATAACAAAAAGGTCAGTATGTGCCGTCATTAAGGCTTAAACTAAACAAAAACATTTTTTAAAATTTTCATAGTGTTACCGAAAATGTTGGCTGACACTTGAGGGTAACGTATGAAGCCCGTTTTTCAAAAAGTACAAATACCAAGAGATCTTTTCAAAGTTGAAAATCTCTCATTGTGAAGGGCCTTGGTAAAAATATCGGCAAGTTGGTACTTTGTATCAATATCCTCTATGTATTTATTAATTCTTTTTCGACGAAGTCTACAGAAAATGATGACGAATGTCAATGTGTTTAGTGCGGGGAATGTTGAGCCGGGTTCTTAGAAATGTTTGATAGCACTTAGGTTATCACAATAAATGGTTAAGATGTTACTATCAAGACCGTAGTCATCAATCATGTGTTTCAACCATATAAGTTGAGTACAATAACTCCCGGCATTAAATATTTAGATTCAGCGGTTAAAAGGGAAACAACAAATTTGCTTACGGCTTGTACCATGAAATTAGAAATTATTACCAAAAAAGAAACACCCCATTTAGTACTTTTCCTATCCTTACATATATCACGCCCAATCGAGAATCACTAAAACCAACAAGGTTGGTATTAGTATCTTTAGAAAACAAATCCCTAATTCACTCGTGTCTGACACATATTTAATTATATTTTTAATGGCATTTTAAGTGAGATATCTTAGGGTTAGCTTGGTAACATGCACATACACTCACGCTAAACATTATATCAGGACGACTAGATGTGAAGTGAAGGAGACTACCTATCATGGAGCGATATAAGGTTGGATCCACATCCTCCCCTACTTGGTCCTTTCCCATCTTGAGCGTAGAACCCATAGGCACTTTTGAACACTTTGCATGCTCGGCAGAACCTTGTCACTAAATTCTTCGCATACTTGCTTTGAGAGATGAAAATTCCCTCATTTGATTGCTTCACACAAGCCTAGAAAAAATTTTTAGTTCCCCGATCATACTCATCTCAAAAGTTGATGACATGCCAAGTTCACGAATTTCTTCGAAAAGAAGTTTGTGAAGTGGAGCAATAAACTATGTCATCAACATATATTTGGGATATGATAAGAACCTTTCCATTTCTTAGGATAAATAGGGTTTTATTCGTATAAATCTCTATCAAATCCGTATTCCAACAAAAATTTTGTTGAGCGACCATACCATGCTCGGGAGCTTGTTTCAAACCATATAAGTCTTTCGCGAAGCTTGTAAACATGGAGTGGTTTGAATGGATCTTCAAAACCTTTTGACTATTTAACAAAAATTTCTTTGTCAATATATCCTTATGCTCCACTTAACGTCCATTTGATGCAATGTGATTGTAAGATATCATGCTACAGCCAAGAGAAGTCTTATAGACTCAATTCTAGCTACGGTGTGAATGTCTCATCATATTCGATGTCTTTCGCTTGTGTATAACCTTTAGCCACTAGACGAGCTTTGTTACGAATAATGTTACCCTTTTCATTCATTTTATTTTGTAAATCCACTTTGTTCCAACTAATGTTAGTATTGGAGGACGTGGGACTAAAGCGAACAATGTTACGGGTAAATTGTTCAGAAAGCTTCCATTGCGTAAGCTTGAATCCAAAAGTGTCTTCAAAGGCATCAACCACATTTTTAGGTTCTAAGGAGGAAATAAAACAAGAATGTTTTACCTTTGCATATGTGGTAGACATACGAGATACCTTGCCGTATCACGCGGTAATTAAGCGGTTCATTGTTTTTTGTTTGAATTCCTTCACTTACATTTTCCCGATTACCTGGTAGAAGGATGATTTCTTATTATTACGGCTTTGGGGGAATCTCTTCTTATGATTTCATGAACCTCTGCGTATCAATCGAGATCTCATTCATACATTTGTTTTGCTAGAATATAGTCGAGCGTACACACGGTGTTGCACGAGATGTTACGAGGTGTTACCTCATCGGTGTTAAGTTGTTAACACTTTGGCCAAAGATATGTTTCATTAACGAAGTATGGTTTTCTTTGTTGTACTCTTGACATGTTCCAGCAGATTAATGGAAATGTATCTCCTCGGCTCCTTAAAACAACGATACTTGAGCCAGATCATCAAAAACAATGTTCACGGATTCATGGATAGTCCTTAGTCTTAGGTTGTACACCCTATATACACGACTATTTTGAGAATACCCAAGAAAAATTGCCCTATCACTTTTAGAGTCAAACTTAGTCAAGTGATCACGGTCATTTAAAATATAACAAACACGCTTGAAGGCGTGAAAATAGTGAACCTTAGGTTTCCTTACCATTCAATATTTTTATAAGGTGTAATGGTTATGCAGAGTCTTAAAAAAGACTCTATTAGCCATGTGACATGCGCAGTGATTAGTGCTTGACCAAAACCTTTTGAAATTCATTTTGAAAAGCAACATCACCGCTTGCCGTTTCAGCCGAGGTGCGATTTTCCTTTTGGCTATCCCATTTTGTTGAGGAGTCTTAGGTGTCCAAAATTCATGACGTATTCCCTTTTTCTCACAAAACGTGGAGTAGGAAACATTTTCAAATTATTTTCCATGGTCTGACCTTATACGAAAAATTGAAGCACAAAATATGTTTTTGATCCTAGAGTGTAAGATTTTAAACTTTTCAAAAGCCTCTGATTTTTCCTTTAAAAAAAATAGACCCAAGTGAATATTGAAAAATCATCTACTATTACAAAAGCATATTGCTTCCCTCCCAGTTGTCAACCTCAAGCTGGTCCCGTGGTAATTCCATATGTAAGAGTTGGAAATAATGAGTTGTGCCCAGTATTGCTCATGGTTAGAGCGTCGAAGTTGGGGACCCGGTCCGTCCGGGACGCCCGCATCCCGCCCATGCAAATGGGACGGGATGGGACGGAATATTTTTCCGTCCCGTCTTTGTTCCCCCGTCGCGAGACAACATAGTGCGGTCCGCGCCCATCCCACGCCCATCCAGCTGACGTTAGAAGCATATCAGGTAGAGTTTAAGCATTAACATTTTTCTAGCTCTGCAAAATGGTCGTTTACGGTTTTAAGCATTAACATTTTTCTAGCCTACAAAATGGTCGTTTTCACAAAAGCATTTCCACAGGAAGTCAACATATCCAAGGTAGAGACCCAAAGTTTACTTTGACTTAAACCATTGAGCTACCTCGAGACCAAGGATTCAAGTTTCGAAGAAAGAAAAAAGGTAAATAGTGGTCCAAGCTTTGTTAGTGTGTGTGCCCTAGGCTTATAGTTTCTATAAAACTTCTTGTTGTATCGTCTTTCATCATTAAGAGAAATTTTATTAATGATTAATATATGTTTTACATGTTTATTATATTAATGTGTGTCCCTAGTTATTTAGTGTAAGTTGGTAATGGATGATCATAGAGATGATCGTATGCGTAGAAGATGCACATTACAAACTTGTAAATAACTAGTATAGTGTCGATGGATAATCATATGATGATTATATGCATAGAGATGCACATTGAAATTATGGGTACTTGTTAGAGAACAAGTGAGTTGGACTTGACCCGTATGAGATTTATGTCATGGTCAAATGTCATAATTAAATCTCATATGGTCACTTCATTTAGTCCACTAGACACGAGATTATCATGACCTTACATGTGATGAAAAGATATGTTTGATTTTAGTCAAACGGTATCTTAACACGATATCTATAAAGGCTATCTTTGGCATGATCGGATTCATGATGGGAAGGATGATAAGTCAAGATGGAATTTGTCCCTCGAAAGAGAGATGTTTTGCTTGGGCCCTCGATGAGTGATAATGATGAGCGTGTGGCCACACTAATATGATTGGACTATCATTATACTCAAGATCGAAAAGCATTGAACAAATACAAGTTGATGTGGACCATGACTTGTGTTCAATATAACATCGTGAGACAAAGGGAGAAATGAAAGTGTACCATTGGAATCGTGAACTCTTACGTTGTGTTATTTGGGTAGACATAATGGCTTGCTAGAGTCCGCTTATGTCTTATGAGGGTCGATATGATCGGACTCATTGCCAACATCATGCAATCCTATTGGAGTCACACACTGAAATAGAATGAATTGGTTGAGCAAAAGGAAAGAATGATTGAAAGTTCCTATAAGCGGCTAATTATGCCGCGCGACATATTAAGCGATGGCTTAATATACCGCGCGACATATCAAGCCCTACGCGGTTTGACGGACTGTTCTCCTAATACGATTAGGAGACATATTCATACTATTGTAGTATAAATATGTGAGGTGCATCGGACCTAATTCTCTAGCCGAATTTTTCAATAGAAATTCACAATCAAAAGTCCTCTCAATATTCTTCCATAAGTTTTAGGAATCTAGCAATTCCCAACCCGAGAATTGTTCGACATTCATATTTGTGTGGATTACCAAAAGAGGGTCTTAGTTTTGTTCAAACAAATCAAAGACCTAGAGTTCAAATACGAAGATCCAAAGGAGTTGAAGATTCGAAGATTTGAAGATCAGTTTGTGATTACGAATCACATAATTATCCGTTCGATAGTTCAAGACCGGAAAGCAATTTAGGTTGGTAAATTCTATCTCATAGCAATTCAATTTAATCGTATAGAACGGATCCTAGGCTCATGGGTTTTAAGTTATTAATGCTAAAATTCCGCTGCGCATGGATCCTTGAAACCCAACAGTGGTATCAGAGCCCCGTTCGTATGGTTAGATTCGAATTGGCATGCTAGAAAGTTGTTATAAAATTGTTTATAAATGTTCTAGGCTTGCTTTGTGTGAGTTAGATTTAATTGTTTATGAGAAACAATTTGCTAATCTGTGAAAATCGTTTTCGATTATGTTGAATTAAATCCGTAAAAATTTGTTTACTTGATTTGATTGCTCTATGATTGGAATTGATTGAAATTCAGAAAATACGCAAGCGGCAACTCATGTCGTGCGACATAGTTGGCCACAAGGAGAAAATCTGGTAATCTGGCTAGTTATGTCACGCGACATACTTAGCCACTGGCTAGTTATGTCACGCGACATAATAAGCCAAATCTGGGCAGAATCAGTTTGTTTAATTTTTTACGCACAACTGTGATTGTGTTTACAATACGAGATATTTTATGTCTTAATCTGGATGCTATAAATTTCTGGAAATTGAGTTTATAGAGCTATGCTAGATTAATTCATTGTTTATGCTTGCTTAATTAATTAAAAGGAGTTTATTTAATTGTTGCGTTGCATAATTATTGAGTGTTCTTATGCTTGCTTAATTAATTAAAAGGTGTTTATTTAATTGTTGCGTTGCATAATTATTGAGTGTTCTTATGCTTGCTTAATTAATTAAAAGGTGTTTATTTAATTGTTGCGTTGCATAATTATTGAGTGTTCTTATGCTTGCTTAATTGTTTTAAAAAGTGATTTTATTAATTATTGCGTTGCATGAAGAAGCATTATAATTCTAGAATGTTTTGAACATTGAATTATAGTTCACTAATTGTTTATGAGAAACAAGTTAGTGTACGATTGTTTATGAAACAAGTCGGTTTTACAAGTAAGATTATGCTTTTGCAATCAAGCGATATTGTAGTTGTACATGTCTAGGAGAGTTACTGTCTAAGGATTGGGTACTTAAGTAGTCCTTGTGGCTCACCGGTTTTCTGGGAACTTACAGTGTACTTTACAGTTATCTTTGTTGACATGCTTATGATCTATTTTAAAGAACCTTCATTTAATGTTTAAGTTTTATGCCACCAGAAAGTAAAACACTTGAGAAGTATTGGGATAGGTTGATGTAGTTTCGACTCGGTTGGGTGCATCATTCTATTCTAAGTATGGAGCAAGATGAGATAATGGTTGATGTAGTTTCGACTCGGTTGGGTGCATCGTTCCATGTATCTCATACGTTTGAAATTGGTTAGACTTAATTGGTGCTTTCAAAAGAGTTTTGACCCAAGGCATAAGATGAGATTAAAACATGTTTTGACATATGATGTCTAAAATCTCATAAAGGATCTAAGAGTCACATATGATGTGATTGATAAATGTTATCTACCTAAATAACTTAATTTTGGGCATTGACTCAGTTAAACCAAAATTGAAGTGAAATATGGATCTTAGCCCATTATAATTATATGATACATGCTTGTATTTGAAGGTGTATAATTTAATGGGAGTATTTGTAAAATACATTATTTGCTCTTAAATGATAAAGGTGTTGATATTGATATGTGTTCATATAATTTGTATATTTTGTTGTAGAAGTAGCATTACATAATGATAATTGCGATTCGTCCTTATGAAGGACAAAGTTCGAAAGGAACGATACATATAATTCTGATTGGATCAGAAGCCTAAAGAATGGTTCTTGGGTAAATGTGTACGTTCTTGACGAATCCGTTCCTACTGAACCCATTGCAAATGTTGCAAAGGGCAAATAAGGAAGCAACATTAGAAACATATTGATGATTCTGACAATATTGCTTGCCTTGTAATTGCCATTATGTTTAAAGGCTCTTGTGAAGAACCTTGAGTACATGATAACTATTCTTCTGTTCTAGCATAACGCAAAAGGGGAAATGTTCCAAGGCATGCTAGGCAAAAGATATATGTTGTGGTGAAGGCTCTTAATTCATGAGATGAAAGAAGGAGCAATCCGCAAATTGTGTTAATGGTTGACACAAGAAAAGGGTTCATAAAGGAAGGAAAAGAAGGTAAAGCAAAAGTTGCTAAACCTAGGACAAATGTTGTCAAAGCCGAAGAGGCTAAACCCAAAGTGTCTCAAAAGGATGCATTTTGCTATCATTGCAATAAGATTGTCATTGAAAGCAAAGTTGCAAGGCTTATTAGGAAGGCCTAAAAGGTGAAGAAGGGCAATATGATTGCTACTACTTCAAGTATCTATATGATAGATATTTTTTCATTTCGACTTCTTGATTCTTGGGTATATGATACCGGATTGGATCCCACATTTGTTTAAATGTGCAAGGAACAAAGAATAGAAAGCTACTCAAATAAGGTAAATTAAACCTATGCATGGGAATGGAGCAAGAGTTGCAACATTAGCCATAAGGGACTTATGAAGTCACTTTACCTTGTGAAGTAGTACTTGTTTTGAACAAGTATGACTACGTTCCAGATTTGAGTAGGAGTATTATTTATGTTTCTTAAATGGATGATGAAGGATATAATTTTCTTATTTTCAATAAGAAGCTTTATATTTATTTAATAATATGCCTTATTGTAATGCATATGTCATTAAATGGTCTTCATATCCTTGAAGATGAGAAACAAAATAATGTTGAAGATATCTATAATATAAATGGAAATCTAAACCGAATAATATGAACAACGCGTTCATATGGCATTGCCGGTTTGGTCAGATAAATAAGAAACATATATCTAAACTCCATTAACATGGATTTTTAGACTCATATGACTATCAATCATTTGAGGAATGTTGATCTTATTTATTGGGATTATCGACCAAACCACCCTACACTAAAGTAGTGGGAGGGCTAGTAACTTATTGGTCATTATACATGAGATGTATGTGGACTATTAAGCAGCATTGCTAGGGGAGGATTTTGGTATTTCATCATATTTCACTAAAGACTTATCTAGATATGACTATGTCTTTCTGATGAAGTCCAAAGGTGAATCGTTTGAGATGTTTCGAACATTTCAAGATGAAATACAAAAAACAACTTGGTAAAACTATTAAGTACTTCGATTAGATCGAGGTGGTGAATATTTGAGCCAAGAGTTTGACAATCATCTCAAAACTATGAAATCGTTTCAGAGTTGACTCAACTCGGAACACCACATTGTATGGTGTGTTTGAGAGGAGGAATTGAACCTTGTAAGACATGGTTCATTCGATGATGTGTCAAGTTGACTTTCCTAATTCCTTTTGAGGATATGCATTAGAAGTAATGCGGTTACACCGAATTGAGTCTTTACTAAATCGGTTCCTAAGGCCCCACATGAGATGTGGCATGAAAGAAAACTTAGTTTGTCTTTCATGAAGATTTGGGGTTGCGAATCTTATGTAAAGAGACTTGTCTCTTATAAGTTAGCACCAAATTTGACAAAGTTATTTTCAGAAATTAATCTTACAACCACAAAGAGAACAAAATGTTTGTTGCTCTATACGATTGTTTCTTGAGAAATAGTTTCTCAATAAAAGAATCTAGTGGGAGTAAAATTAATCTTGAAAGAAGTTCAAGAACCCGAAAATAATATGGAACCAAGAGTAGAGACGGAACCAAGTTCACAAAGAGTTGTGGAACCGGTTCAAGATGCACAAGTCCATTGTAGATTGGATAGGTCACGATCCGAACTCAAGAAATAAGTGATTTCTCGTTGCGGAAAGTGATAAAGTGGAAGTCATTAAGAATGACGATCCTACTTGCTATCAAGAAGCGATGTCCCCTCCTAATTTGGATAAATGGTTAGGAACCATGGAATCCGAATTGCAATCCATGTTTGACAATCAAGTTTGGAACTTGATTGGGCTACCTAAAGGTGTAAAAACTAAAGGGTGCAAGTAGGTTTTCAAGACCGACATGGATGGGAAGGTGTATACTTTCATGACTAAAAATTGTAACAAAGGGATTTGGGCAAATTCATAGTATTGACTATGTTGAAACCTTTTTCGCCAGTTACAATGTTGAAGTCTGTTAGAATTTCAACTGCTATTATCACATATTGTGATTATGTGATATGACAAATGGATGTCAAACGACTTTCTTTAAATGGAAAGATTATTAAGGATGTGTATAGTACACAACCCGAATAGTTTGTCGATCCAAGAAACTCTAATAAAGTATGCATGTTGCAAAAATCCATGAGATGGATTGAAGCAAGCTTCAAGGAATTGGAATCTTCGTTTTGATGAATTGGTCAAAAGTTTGACTTCATCAAAGAACAAAGATGAATCTTGTGTATGCATGAAATTCAGTGGGAGCGTAGTATTATTTCTATTGTTTTATTACAATGATATCTTACTCATTGGAAAAACAAGTTCCGACACTTAAGACTGTTAAGTCTTGGTCAAGGAATGTTTTCTCAATGAAAGATAAGGGTGAAGCCGCTTACATCCTTGGCATCAAGATCTATAGAGATAGATCTAGAAGGATAAATTGGTTTGAGTCAAAGTGTTCACATTGACAAGATTCTTAAAAGAGTCTAAGAAGAGTAGCTTGTCAATGGATCATGGTATTTCTCTTAGCAATATTCATTGTCTTATGACAACTGATGAGCAAAAGGGAAAATGAATGAAGTTACATATGCTTCGGCATTTGGATCTGTCATGTATGCCATGATTTGTACTAGACCCGGCGTTTCATATGCTCCATGCATGATGAGTCGATACCAATCTGATCCTGATATAAACCATTGGATGGGAGTCAAGATGATCCTTAAGTACTTAAGAAGAACTAAGGATAAGTTCTTGGTATTCGAAAGATTGGAAGTTAATCTTGTTGTAAGGGTTACATAGATGACTAGCTTCCAAACTGACAAAGTTAATTTTAAAATCGCAATTAAGATTTATGTTTATGCTTATTAGAGGTGCAGTTTTGATTGGAAGAGTTCCAAGCAGAAATTGTAGCCAATTCTACTACTAAGGCCAAATTTTAGCAACATATGATGTGGCTAAAAGAGGCAGTTTGGATCAAAAGTTCATTAGTGTTTTGGAAATGTTCCAAGTATCACTAATCGGTGAAACTCTTGTTATGACTATAGTGGTACCACTTGTGCAAACAATGGAACCAAGGTCACAACAACGATTCAAACACTCAATTAGACGTTCTTTGAGGAATTCATAAAGAATGAGAAGAAGTTAAGATATACAAAGTATCAACCGATGATGACATTAGGGATTCACTTACAAAGACCCTCGCACAGGCAGAAGCATGATGGTCATGTTAGATCCATGAGTATTCGATACATAAATGGAGCCTAGTGCAAGTGGGGAGTTTGTTAGTGTGTGTGCCGTAGGCTTATAGTTTCTATAAACCTTGTTGTATCGTCTTTATCATTAATATAAGAGAAATTTTATTAATGATTAATATATGTTTTACATGTTTATTATATTAATCTGTGTCCCTAGTTATTTAGTGTAAGTTGGTAATGGATGATCATAGAGATGATCATATGCATAGAGATGCACATTACAAACTTGTAAATAACTAGTATAATTGTCAATGGATAATCATATGATGATTATATGCATAGAGATGCACATTGAAATTATGGGTACTTGTTAGAGAACAAGTATTTGGACTTGACCCGTATGAGATTTATGTCATGGTCAAATGTCATAATTAAATCTCATATGGTCACTTCATTTAGTCCCTAGACCTGAGATTATCATGACCTTACATGTGATGAAAAGTTATGTTTGATTTTAGTCAAACGGTATCTTAACACGATATCTATAAAGGCTATCTTTGGCATGATCGGATTCATGATGGGAAGGATGATAAGTCAAGATGGAATTTGTCCCTCGAAAGAGAGATGTTTTGCTTGGGCCCCTCGATGAGTGATAATGATGAAAGCGTGTGGCCACACCCCAATATGATTGGACTATCATTATACTCAAGATCGAGAAAGCATTGAACAAATACAAGTTGATGTGGACCATGACTTGTGTTCAATATAACATCGTGAGACAAAGGGAGAAATGAAAGTGTACCATTGGAAACGTGAACTCTTACGTTGTGTTATTTGGGTAGACATAATGGCTTGCTAGAGTCCGCTTATGTCTTATGAGGGTCGATATGATCGGACTCATTGCCAACATAATACAATCCTATTGGGTCACACACAAATAGAATGAATTGGTTGAACAAAAGGAAGAATGATTGAAAGTTCCTATAAACTGGCTAATTATGCCGCGCGACATATTAAGCCAATGGCTTAATATACCGCGCGACATATCAAGCCCTACGCGGTTTGACAGCCTGTTCTCCTAATACGATTAGGAGACATATTCATACTATTGTAGTATAAATATGTGAGGTCTGTCAGACCTAATTCTCTAGCCGAATTTTTCAATAGAAATTCACAATCAAAAGTCCTCTCAATATTCTTCCATAAGTTTTAGGAATCTAGCAATTCCCAACCCGAGAATTGTTCTCGACATTCATATTTGTGTGGATTACCAAAAGAGGGTCTTAGTTTTGTTCAAACAAATCAAAGACCTAGAGTTCAAATCTGAAGATCCAAAGGAGTTGAAGATTCGAAGATTTGAAGATCAAAAGTTTGTGATTACGAATCACATAATTATCCGTTCGATAGTTCAAGACCGGAAAGCAATTTAGGTTGGTAAATTCTATCTCATAGCAATTCAATTTAATCGTATAGAACGGATCCTAGGCTCATGGGTTTTAAGTTATTAATGCTAAAATTCCGCTGCGCATGGATCCTTGAAACCCAACACCAACATCCTAAAGGAAAAGGCTATTCTTTGGTTGGTATTTAATCAAGTTGACCAAAATAGTCACAAGGTCACTCTTTGGCTAGTTTTGTTGTATAATACACTAAAGAAAATGCAAAACAAAACAAAACAAACAATTGTATTTTAAATTTGGAAATGCAAATTTTTCTTTCCGATCCAGTGGAATGTAATACCTTTTTTAGGAAGTAACATACAAAGTCAGTTAATTTTCTTAGGAAGAAACTTCAGCGCCTAGTCAACGCTTATCTCTCCTAGCCAACGAGTCCCGCAGGATCCCGCGTCCTGCAAATGGGACGGGATGGGACGGAGTATTTTAGTCCCGTCCCATTTTGTCCCGTCCCGTCTCGTCCCGTTCCCAACGTAGGACAACATAATTTCGTCCCATCCCGTTCCATATTCCCGAATTGAAAGTTCTACTCATGGTGTTGGGCAATACTGTGGCCAACACGTGTTTGTTTACCCTTAAGACAATCCTTACAAATGGTTTTATTTGTGAGATCCAGTTTGGGAACTCTTTGAACAATACCTAGCTTAACAATCTTTTCAATGTTGCGAAAATGAATATGTCCCAACTTTTGATGCCACAAGTTTGTGACGTCAACTCTCACCGAGTTACATACCTGTTTGTATTCAATTCAACAAGATAACAGTTGTCACTTGACCTAGTTCCTGTCAACACACAACTGTTAGTAATATAAAAAATCTCACAAGTATTTTTGTTGAATTTCACCTCTAAATTGTCATCACATAGTTTGCTAATACTAATTAGATTAGATACAAGCCATCTACATGTATAACACTTTTTAAGGCAGGGAATCCTGACACATTTAGTGTTCCATTCCCTATTATATTGCTCTTACCTCCATCACCATAAGTTACAGTGCCTCCTTTAATAGGTTCATATTCTTTTAAAAATATTTTTGTTCCTGTCATATGACGTGAACACCAACTATCAAAGTACCATGAACCCTTAACATTTGTTTTTAAGGCAGTGTAAACAACATCACATCTCAAATTGCTTTTAGGTTTCCAATTTTTCTTTCTTGCAACCTATTAACAAAAATAGTTTACGAATATCTTGATGAACAACTTTACTGTTGAAGATACACAAAGTGGATAAAGTAAATAGATAAAAAGAGCGAGAAAATCTATTTATGGATTATTCTAGATAAATTTTTCAGTGATTTGATTTGTCTTGTTAGTGTAGTTTCCCGTTCATCGGCTGGGGCGGAATATCGTGCAATGGCTACTACTGCAAGTGAGATAGTTTGGTTACTTCGAATACTCTCAGACTTGGGGGTCACAAATTCTAACCCCGTCCCTTTATTTTGTGATAACCAAGCAGCTATTCACATTGCCGCCAATCCGGTGTTTCACGAGCGAACCGAACACATCGAAATTGGCTCGCCACTTTGTCCGTCACACACATTGAGTCCAACACCTTGCTTCCGCGCTCTATCTCTTCTCACTACCAGTTGGCGGACATTTTCACCAAGGCACTTGGCAATGAACGGTTCAATACTTTGCTGAGCAAGTTGGGCATTTCAGACCTCCATGCTCCAACTTGAGGGGGAGTAAAGATGCACGTAATATTCTACATGATATTCTGCAAGATATTCTCAATCTCCCATTATTCTCTTACATATTTCTTGATTGTGTAATATACTAATCACGTAGAATTAGCAGCACATGTGCTAATTATTAGGACTATAATTTAGGATTAGATTATTCCTTTTAGTGTATATAATGCTTTGTAACTCATTGTTTATTGATTATGAGAATGAGAAATACAAATACTTTCTCTCTTTATGGTATCAGAGCACATTCTAAAGCATAACTCCTGTCATTTCCATTTTAATAGCAGAAGATTTAGCAACTCAACAACCTACCATGGTTGCTGCAAATAATCAAAGCAACACCATTGATACAAAATCTCCCTATTATCTACACCCTTCAGATCATCCTGGCCTAGTTTTCGTCACGCAGCCATTGAGTGAAACTGGAGATGATTACTTTGCGTGGAGAAGTAATTTCCTCAACGCACTCCAGTCGAAAAATAAACAAGGCTTCATAGACGGAACAATATCGAAGCCTGATGATAAATCAGAATACTACGGCCAGTGGTTACAATGCAATGCCATTGTTAAATCATGGCTTATCAATTCAGATTTCAAAGATTTGCAAGACGGAATAACCCATGTTGATACCGCGAAAGAGATATGGGCTGATTTCGAAGAAAGATTTACTCGGGAATTGCTCCCGGGGTTTATGAACTCAAACGTACTCATCGCATTATTGCGGCAAAGCAAGAAAAGGCAAAATGGTCTCCATGTACTATGGTAAGCGAAAGGGTGTGGAACAAATTGCGTAATCTACGACCGATTCCCATCTACACTTGCGGGGCTGCAAAGAAGATGCAAGAAATGAGGGAAGAAGAAAAGGTATTTGACTTTCTTATGGGACTTGATGATGCCCATAAGATTGTCCGTTCGCAGATCTTAAGCTGTGAACCATTACCCGCACTTGGAAAAGCATATGCGGTGGTGGCTCGGGATGAGAAGCGAGAGGAAGGTTGCGGCGGCTCGAACACCATTCATGGAGGCTACGACTTTGATGGCCAAGACACATGTGTGTGACAGGATGGATCGACGCAATGATCAAGGAAACGAGAGGCGTGAAGTGCGGCCTCACTGCACACATTGTAATCAAAAGAACCATACAAAAGATAATTGTTTTGAATTGAACGGATATCCGCCAGGATGGAGGAACTCGAAGAACCGAGGTGCAGAATCACAACGATCTCAGGGTGGAACATCAGCAACACCAACCTTTGTGGCCGCTGCAGACACCAAAACAAATCAGATGGGTCATGGACAACTCCTCACAGCAAGCCAAATACAACAAATCATGGAGATTTTGGGACAACGATCTGAAGCTCCACATGCTCCCAGCGCCAACGTTGCAGCACATAACTTCTCTGGTAAGGGTGAATGTTGGATAATAGATACAGGAGCCACGGATCATATTGCTTGCAATATTGATTCCTTGACTGATATTTGTCCAAATCCTAATGTACCTCTGTAAGTGCTCCAATTTGAGCTTGTTAGAATTTTCGTTAGAAAATTAACGAAAGTTATAACATTTCTAACAATTCCTAACAATCCTAACTTTTCTAACAAAGTGAGGGTAAAATGGGCATTGTTATTTAAGGTTAAACCTTAAAAAGAATCTCAAAAAGTAAAACAAAAGAAGAAAACCAAAAATGGCAATGGCTGGAAACACAAAATCGGTCATTAATTTGAATTTTGAAAAGAAATATTCTTCTTGTCCAAAGCTGGAGCTGCATTTAATGAACAGTGCACGCCTACTGGACCTATCCGCGCGGATACCTTTGCATTTTCAGGAGGGCTATAAATTGAGCCCTCCAGTCACAAAATAAAAGAGGAAGAACACATTTTGCACCGAACCTCTGGCGAAATATAGAGAGAAAACAGTGAGAATTCACTTGAATTGTCACCATTTTCTCTCCAATCTTTCCCAACTCATACTCATCCACTCACTCTCATATTAAAGCCCTAAACACTCATACACTCAAGTCAAACACTCAAGAACACAAGAAAGATTGGTAAACCCTCCTCTTCCTAACCCTAAATCTCAACCATGCATGCATCTTCAAACTACAAAATGTAGTTCTTTCATCTTCTTGCTCTAGATCTAAGAAGATCACCATGGAAGACCATCTCCATGGATGATCTTCTACAAAGATCAACATTATTTTCAAAGTTTTCTTACTTTCTTCCAAAGAAAATTCATTTTCAAAACCCTAAAAACCATTTTCAAGCATAAAATCTCATTTTCAAAGGATAAAAATCCCCTTCCCAAGCAAATGAAATGCTTAGTCCTAATGTACCCCAAGGATGGTTTGGTATAGTTGATTCACCACTAAAATGTCTAGTGATCACTAACCAAAACCTAGGGAAATGGGGACAAGCATGGATGCAAAACCCCCCTTAAAATCATATTCTCCTTCTTGAGAAGTTGCTGTCCAGTAGCAATTTTCTAAGACCTCAGTCCATTGTCTTAATTTTTGGACACAGATGAACTTGGAATTTGGTGTTGACTACAAAACACTTTTTGTAGCCAACATCCAGAGCTTTCCATACATATTTTTACCTTATTTTTTGGGTGAGTAAAACTCCTCTTTTAAAATTTTCTTTCAGAGGCCAGTTCATCAGCTTCTGGGAATCCAGATCTCATATCTGAGGTTGCCAGAAGGTTTTGACCCCTCAAATCTTCTCCAAAATGAAAAATTCCTTCGCACAAACTTTATTTAAGGTGTCTAGAACAACTTTCATTCTCTGAGTTTATCCAGATTATGAAGTTTTAAGACCCTTGAATCCCTTTCAAAATCAAAGGTCCACTGCCTTTTTCATTCTGGCAGAAATGGCTCTCAACTTCAAAAGGTCTTTTGAGTACCAAATCTCAACCCAAAAATCTTCCAAAAAATCATGGGATCAGTTTAAAGTCTTAAAAAGATATCCCAATTTTTACTTTTCTGAGTTTCAACTTATTTTGGCCAAAACACACACACACACACACACACAAATGATTTTCAGCTTGGAAGACTCGTTTTACGAGGCGCGTCGGGTGCACACTAACGTCCTTCCCGACGCGTAACATGACCTCCGAACCTAAATCTCTGATCTCGGGCTTTTTTCAAAGTTTTGGCCCTCAAAATTAAAATGGCGTGGCGACTCCGTTTTCGTTGATTTTTTCAAACCAAAATGGGAAAATTTTCGAATGGCACACATCATCACAGTGGCGACTCCGCTGGGGACTTAAGCCTTTTTTTAAAAAAAAATGGTATTTGGTATATTGGTGGAAACCACTAAATTTCCCGTTATCGCCTCCTAACACGAGTCGGGGATAAATTGTGGTTTAACAATCCCACGTACCGGTATCACCGTTTTCAAAAAAAAAAAGCTTTTGAGGGTCAAGCTTCCGTCCCGGCTTTGAAAATCATTTTTGTGTGTGTGTTGATTTTTGCACAGTTTTCATGTTGTTTTGGCCGCCTCGGAGAAAGTCAAAATTTTGACTGTCGGAATAATGTCCCTAACTGTCGGAATTTACGTGCTTACGTGCTTATATGCCCATAAAAACAAAAATCAAACAAAAAAAGGATTTTCAAAAAAAAAAGAAAGAAAAATTTCCAAAAAAAAAATCATGCATCATGTTTTTAAGACACATAAAAAAAAAATCTCTATTTTACTCAGAAAAAGAATATAGACTGCTTGCACACTACGCGCACGTGACCGTACACTGCACACTACGTCTTTAACCCGGGGAAATCCTTGTCGCGGTCCGTTTGGTCTTATTACGCCTCTCGGATGAGCACAGGACTACCCAAACATCCCATGGAGCCTCGTGTCGACCATGCACTTGTCCGTGACACACTTTGTCCGAGACCCGGTTGGTTTTTAGTCTGGTCTGTGTCATGCCCCGTCCGTGTATAGACCTTTCCTTTCAAGCCTTTGTCGGCATACCGACTCAATATCTTTCGGGGACCCTTATCGGTCGAAGTTCGCCGGTTTTCCGCCGCGGACTTTGACCAAGATATTGACCGGCGCCTTGACTTCGGCTCGGCGGCACAAATTATACACGACTCCCGGCATTGACACCGAGTCATCAAGGATTAATGACTATTCCATGCCTAATTACGGCTTAGCGACGACAAGTCAAGATCAATCGTGGACGCTTATCGGTCCAAATCATGCCGACTTTTTGTCGAGCCCTCGGACATGATCTTGACTTTTGACGTCAGCTTTGTCCGTAATTTACATCGAATGCTCATTAAGACTCGATTACCCGCCAGGCTTTTAGGATCGTTTTTCTTTCGGTCGGTGGGACCCGCTTGCCCTATAGGACCCTCGCCGGGGTGGGAGGTCGAAATACGGGTGGAATACGAGGGGCTTATAGACGTAGTGACGGGGCCCAGCGATCCGGGAATCGAGTAGTTTGCGAAAAAGAAGAGCAATCTTTTCCAACCGATTAGGTTAATAAAACATGTTTTAAGTAAACGTGAACAAATAATCTGCATGTTGCATGAGCCAAAAGCCCAAACACCTACCCCCTTCCATTCCCAGGACATCGAACCTTCGTGTCCTTTCCCGCATGACTCCGCACAAAACTTGTTTTCGGGCACCGGGTCACCGTTTGATCAGTTGGGAAGAGTCAAGCGCATCGTCGGCTTCACCGTTTGTTCCGACTCCGGGTTTGAGAATGTACGCATCGGCGGTAATGATGAGGATAACGTTGCTCCGTCCTCCAAAATCCCTCGTACCAGGACCAAGATTGGATCCAGTTGGTAGAACAGATGAGACTTCGACATGAGGCTCAAATTGATAACCTGCAGGGATTGTCGCGAGTCATGGTTTGACTATCGGTCTCAATTCCGATGGCACTTTTACCGCAAAGACGGAAGAGGGTTCTCCTCCTCTTCTTAATAGTCCGGATACATCAAGATGCTACCCCAAGATTCCTATGTTTCCACCGCCAGGGACTCACTGCCCGCCGACTTACAGTGGCAGCGGCCCCCAAAAGCGATCGGGGACGAAAGAGTTCGGTATACTTGTCGGTTGTCCCCTCTCAAAGTGATGATCCCACAAGTGTCGGCTGAGTGATGAAAATCGAGGAACACAGTTGAAGAAATATGGTCGGCCATCAAAGCCCCGGAAGAACGCTGGACGAGACGGCGAGCTTGGATTGAAGAGGCCACACGCCACTTTCGGGACCTTAACAATATCCCAATGGCCAGGGGCTACCCCGAAGGACAAACATGTGCCCGTTCCCAGGACCTCAATATCTCTCATTATCCGGCGGAGTCCAATCACTCGCTACCGTACAAGCCCAAAGAGCCAGATCCCTCGGACCGGTTCCACTCAAAGTCATTCCGGCACCGCTCAACCGAGGTCCCAAATCCGCCGCCAGTAGTGGAACACATTTGGTGGGATATTTGTGGATCGTCCCGATTGCCTTGAAAGGGACTATCGGGGCTGGATACACGAGGACCGTCCTCCTAAGAAAAGAAAATTTCCTCCCGGCCAAAAATTGAGGGAGAGATTCGAGACCGGTGATAACGGTGTGGGAACGCTCGGGGAGCCATCCGGGGATTTGATTATTATGTACTCTACTCCGGTCAGTCTTCCCAAGCAAAAAGGGGTAAAAGAGCGTAAAACCCTTGCCAACGACGAATTGAGACTTTCGGATACCGAGTACCGCTGCAACGTAAGTCCAACCCCCCCTCGGGGTCGCCAAGGTTCGCTTGTCCAGCTCAGTATACACCGATGAAGAAAAACCGACGCGGTCTGGTGCTCCCACTCAAATCAACATGTTGACTAGAGATGGCAACCGCCACAAAAGGCATCGGTATAACCCGGGGGCTTCGGCAAAGACTCTACCTCGCAAGAAAAAGGCACGAAGTGACTGGCTTGATGACTCTCCATCCCGAGACAAGGACCAAATCTATGATCCTCACCTATATGGGAGTATGATCACCTTCGCGATGAAGATTTGCCAAGAGATGTCTCCCAACACAATGAAGCTTTGTACATCACTATTCGGCTCAACACCATGTCACTCCACAGGGTATTAGTGGACAATGGATCATCGGTAAATGTCCTTCCCCTCGGCATGATGAGGGCCCTCCGCATAAATGAAAGGCGCGTGATCCCATCTACCCGGATTTGTCAAGGCCTACGACGGTTCGTCTCGTCCCATCCAGGGACAGTGACTGGAACTGCAGTACGAAACCCAAATGGTGCCCGCAAAGTTCCATGTAATGGATATCCTCCGAGTTCACAGCCTACTAGGGCGCCCTTGGTTGCATCACATGAAAGCCATAGCCTCCACTCTACACCAATGCGTCAAATTCATCAACGGCAGGGAGACCTTGAAGTCATAAGGGGTGACGGTTTCCTCATAGGGAACGAAGGCTGAAACAATAGCCAAGAACACCCACGATCAAACACCGGGGCTACATCCTTCAAGAGGCAAGTCTCGCCGGCATCCTTTGGAATCCAGCGATGCCAACTATGTCGACACACTCAAGCGAGCGAGACTCAGAAGAAGTTCGATTCATCAAATTTAATTGCTATTTCCAACACTTGGAGGCGTTTTGGAAGGAAACGCTGAACACCGCCATGATACGGGCACACAAGTCCCGGTCCTCAATCACGATTTGTCGGTATTCGCAAACCCATTCTTTGGCCTCGCCGGCGAGGAGATTTTCATGATAAAAGTCGGCAAACACCGACGAGACTCGGCTCGAATCTATGAACGTCGTGTGGGACGTCCTCCTTCTTGAACTACCCGCCGAGCCTTTCCGCTCGAGTATGGGACATGAGATTTTTCTAGCGGCTCACCGAGACGCAATGCGTCCTTACATCTCGGATTGAGCGGTCGGATTGTGACGAAACGGAAATCCCTGTGGATTGAGGAAGATCCCTACATCCACATGCTCGGCTTTCGGACGCCAAACACAATTGATTGGGTTCAGACAAAGAGATGATAGCAAAGAATTGAGAAAGGAAAACAAAAACCAAGCAGCTCCCGAGTCATGAGGCTACCAACGGCGATGCCGCTAAAGAATTGGGAAACTCTCTCGGGCCGTCCGCGACCAAGGAGGAAATGATCACCAAGCTTGGATTGGTCCCCCGTCCCTTTGTGTCAATCTAGGACAAGTCCTCCCAGTCTCTCTTTGTTAAGATCGAGTCTCTAGGGTCGTCCGACGGCCTTACGCACGAAGACTACGAGTCCGTAGCAAGCGCCGTATTCCCTTTCGTATTCAATGAAATGACGAATCTTTCGAGTATCCCTTGATTGCCACTTTAACTAATGACAAAATAATAAAAACACTTAATAATAACTCATTAGATAAAGAAGCGAGACACATTAAACAAAAAAATCAAACAACAAAAAAAAAAAATCTTTAAGCGAGGTTGTCCTGGAAAGAGGAAAATCGAGCCCAAGCCGCCGAAGAGATTTTGACAAGTGTGAATTTGGGAAGCTGCGGAAGAGCCTAAAGAAACGCCTTGATTGGCGATTTCTTCGAAGGAATCGAAAAGGATGCTCGCAAAGTCCTACAAAATCCTCAATTCAAAGAAAGTTGCCCTCTTCATCAAAGAAAACATCATGTGCGGATACGGGTTGCCGTAGAAATCATCTCGAGATAATGGATCCCACTTCGAAGGGAATGTGAAAAATTCTTGGCGAGAATTCCGAATAACCCGTCACAAGTCATCTCCTTACATGCCCCAAACCAACGGAGCCGTCGAAGCGGCAAACAAGACTCACGGAAAATATCATCCGGAAAATGGCTGTCCCAAGGCGAGAGATTGGCCAGAAGTTACACTGGCACTCTGGGGCTACGGAGACATCGATCGGAACGGCAGGCGGGGAAACACCTTTTGCCCTCACATACGGAATGGAAGCCGTACTCCCAATCGAGCTAGAGATCCCTCGCTCAGTATCTTCGCTGGAAAGCCGGATCAACGAGGTCGAATGGCTCCAAAGTCGCCATGATGAATTGGCCCTACTAGACGAACGCCGGCGAAGGCCATGGAACACATCCGAGCCTACCAAGGAAGAATGGCTAGAGCCTTCGACAAGAAAGTAAAGCATCGGGAGATCCGAGAAGGTGATCTCGTTCTAAAAGAAAAGCCCCAGTCAGTATCAACCCCTCGGCAAATGGGAGCTGTATGGGTCGGGCCATATGTCGTCCGAGAAGATCTTCTCCAGGAGGAGCTCATGCAAGCTTGCGGACCTCGACGGAAATCCCTTTGTACACCCGGTGAATGGTGACAAGGCTGCGCAGATACTACGCGTAAAAAAAAACAAAAAAACAAAAACAAAAAAAAAAAAAAAAAACAAAAAAAAAAAACAAAAAAAAAAAAACAAAACAAAAAAGAGTTCACCTAGGTTGAACTACGAAGACCGAGCTCCTCAAAATGAGGGGAACGTAGGCAAATGGAAACGGTTCGGTCTAAAGCACAAATAAAACCATACTTTGGCATCAATACAATTGATCGAGACCATGAAAGCGTCTCGAAAAACTCTAAAGCAATTCAAATATTCATTACAAATTAAAAGCTCTTTGATGAGTCTAAGCCCGATTCATTCCTACAGCGGCAACTTGCTAAAAGAGAAACTAAGATACATAATCAAATTAATGTGTCTGCCATGACAAGAAAGGGATACTCGGAAACCTCGAGTCACTCCAAGCCACTCGTCTTGGCCTCTCCCTCTTCTTCCCCCTTCGAGTCTTCTTTTACGAATAGGAAAGATGTCGGTGTTTCCTCCTACCAAGCTACGGTATAGGGACGGGGTCTATCAAACCAGCCTCTGTCGGGGCCTTAGTAGCCCTAGCGTCATCCCTCATCTCCTGTAACCTAGCCGGTAGCATAGGAGCCCTCCTCTCCTGTCTCTTGACGTAAGCCTCATAGTCGGTCACGGCGTCTCGCTCTGGTCATGAGGGTTGGCCCTCGCCTCGGCCCTCCTCCTCTCGAAACAGTCGGTCCTCCGCACCCATAATGGCCTCACGCCGCCTCAAAATAGCCACCGAGTCTCTCCCGGATGCCCCTCGTACCAATCCAGGTACAAGTGGTCAAGAACAGGTCTCGGACGCTGAGAATGACCCGAGGAGGAAAGGCATCATACCTCCATGCTCGGGAAAGAAATGGAAACACCGAGGGATCATCCATGGAAACAGGAGCCACCACCTGGTGGCTACATCATCAAAGCCCTCCAAAGGAACTGCTCCAAGCCAAAGCGTCTAAGGACCAGAGCCGGAATGTAGAAGCTGGGTGAGAAAGCCGGAAGCATAACCACATGGGACCCGTCTGAAGCACTCTGCGAGTCTCCACCCGCCAATGAGGCACCAACCATCTCGATATCTTCGGGCCCGGGGCGACCCGCCATCCAACGCTCCCACGAGCCACGATCATCAAAATCTACATCAACACCTCTCTGGCAAAAGTCCAAGGCTCGATCATATCGAGAGGTTTCCCGAAGAACCCCCAAACGCTCCATCGGCCACGGGGTCAAGAGAAGCGGGCGCCCCGATGCATATACCGCCGTCCGGTAGCTAATCTGTCGAGAGCATGAAAAGTCTCCCCAGAATCAAAGGAACGACATCTCTGCCTGGGCGACAAAGGTGAACCAACGACTGACATCCGGCAAAGACCGATGGCGAGATCCCGAAGGAATAGACCATGAACAGGTGCCAAACATACAAAAGTGCAAAGGCATCCCAATAGGCATCATCCACCAAACCTAGGCCCCTAAATGTCGGGAAGACCGGAAATATCGAGATGATCGGGACCGCGGATCATACCTTGCGCTTCCTCAGGGAAAGATGAAGGAGGACGCACAATCTGTCAGCAAAAGAAGCCCCTCAGGGCAAAGTGGACCGCTATCTCTTCCACCTCAGGACCTCAAGCAAGGCCCGAAATTCTTCGGCAGTCGGAACAATCTCGTTGAAGGAAAGGCAAAAGACATGCCTTCTAGTATCCCAAAACGAAGAAGAAGCTCTTAAGAGGTCATAATCTGGAACCAATTCTTTGAGAGACCACAAGCATCGTATCTTGTACCTTTCTTCAAAGAATGATCTTCTCTCATGCATGATCTCCCTACACCACTCCTTGAACTTTTCAAAGAACAACATTTGCCTTTCTTTGGACAATTTTGGAGAATTTTTGGCCATTTCCATGGTTTTCTCTCTTTCTCCCAGAAAATGGCTGTTTGGACTGGAGGTTGAAGAGGATATTTGAATTTGAAATAAAGCAAGACCAGGTCTGGACCAAAATTAAAGGACACTGTCAGATGCAGTCCCCATCCGCGCGGATGGGATTGCTTTCCCAAAAAAAATCTGCAACAGTCAGTCCAAGCTGCTTACGCCAAAAAAGGAATATTCCGTCCCGGTTGCTCGAAACGTGCAAAAACCTCCCAAACCAGTCCATATACCAAACACCCTTGCAAAAAAAAAACAAGGGGCTCATGCAACACCGCATTCATACTGCATTGCATTCATAAAATAAAATCCTAAATTATTACATTCCAAAAAAAAAAAAAGAGTGTAAAAAAAAAAAAAACAAGCAAACATAAATAAAATCCTAAATTATTACATTCCAAAAAAAAAAAGAGTGTGCATAAAAAAAAAAACAAACAAACATAAATAAAATCCTAAATTATTACATTCCAAAAAAAAAGAGTGTGCAAAAAAAAAAACAAGCAAACATAAATGAAATCCTAAATTATTACATCCAAAAAAAAGAAAAAATGTGCATAAGTATGTACAAATCTAAATCTCAATCTCAAATCTCAAAAAAAAAAAATCAATCGGAGTCTCCAGCGCCCGATGTCTCCCCCCGGCCCCTCTTGCGACTCGGGCCCGCCTCCTCGGGAGCCACGAAAATCTCGGGCTCGGGAATCGTCCTCGTCTCCGAGAGAGAGGCTCGTCGGGACCAACCGGCACGCTACGATAGTGGCAAGCCGAGATCTGCGAAAAAATCGTACCCGAAGGTGAAGGCGTCGGACTCACTGTACGTACGAAGACGACCCGCCATGCCGCCAAACGTGTCCCCGCCCGTGTGGATCCTCGAGAATGACGTGATCCGAAGGCGCACCGCGCATGGGGATCAAGGAGAGGAGACAAAGGAGTCTACGAAGAAGTCTACGAGCGAATAGGGAAGCCTCCGTCCGACAGGCGCCGGCCGTGGTCGCCTCGCTCTAGCTGAGGAGCCCGCAAGCGACCATCCTCCCGATGAACCTCTTGGCTCCGATCACTTGCTTCGTCAGCTTCTCGACGACCACCTCCGAAAACTGCACAAAAGCAAAAGCGTCAAAAAAAAAAAAAGGGAAGTGATGCTAAAGATGATGAAAAAAAAAAAAGAAAGAGAAGCCATACCTTCATACCCGGACGAGGCCGGAAAGCTCGTGGAAGTCGCTCGGGCTGAGGGATCTGCACCCTCAATCGGACCCCATCCTGGATATAGGAAAAATCCGTCCGAGGGTACCGCGGATCCCAAGCCCCTCCCTATCCAAAACTGAGGCATCCTCGGCCTCCTCAAGACAAATGTCGCATATGGCTCAATCGCCACAAAATCCGAGAAGTCTTTGGCCGGCTTCAGTAATCATCCTGTGTCACGGACCGATCGCTCGGAGTGCATCATATCGGCGGGAGGCTCCACCGGTGTCCTCAAAGGCGAGTTCACGCCATGCCGGCGCGTCACCCTCTCTCCCGGATAATAGGCATCGCAGTCGGACCCCTCAAAATCCTCCATTGCCTTTGTCCGAGATCTCGGCGCCCTTCGAGCTGCGCTACCTCAAGCGATCCCGGGGAAGAATATCATCCCCTCATCTGTCTCGGCCTCCGTCAAAGGAAGGCAATCCGCGTACACGAGAGTCGTACGCCCCGGAGCTTATCTTCTCCCGGGCATGCTTGGACCAAGGCTGCATGGCCGGATACGCCCGACGTACTCCGCCGGGCCGCCGCCACACCGTGACAGTGAAAAAACTCCAACGCCCATACACTGCGAAAGGTAAAAATCCAATTAATCCGATTACAAAAAGAAAAGTGCGTGCTCAAAAAAAAAAAAAAAAAGAGAGGGAAAGCAAAAAGAGAGCTTATACCTCGGGGCAAACTCAAAGCAAGGTCAGAGCTCGCAGAAACCTCTTCCTACGTGCACCTATCAAGAGCAAAATAAAGCTCTGCCGGCCCGGCCTCTCCCAGGAGACATCTCCGGCCGCCGTCTCCATGTCCTCCCGAGGACCGCAAAGAAGGCAAAGCGCTGCCGTCCCTCGGCATGTCCAAAGAGCGTGCTCGAGAAAGCAAAACCACAAGAAGGCCACGGCAATCGATCGGCGCCTATCCTCTCCTCCCCGGCCTCATAGCTCGCTATGGTCTCCACAATCTTGCCGTAGACCACGACATACTCCATCCCCATCCCCTTTTTGGGAATAGGGGAAAATCCCGAGAAGAGCACAGACGGATCGGCATCGCTGTAGCCGTCCCGCCACTCAATGCTGCGTCCATTAAAGGACAGGCCCGTGATCGCAGCATAGTCGGAGGGCGTAACTGTAGCCTCGCCCCAGAAGAAGTGGAAGGTGTGGGTCGCGTCCCCACCGGTCTTGCGCCGCAGCAAACATCAAGCCCTTGCTCTTAGGGAACTTGACCGATCCCCTCAAGCACTCGACGAACTCCCGTGAGCCCCGTCTCGACAACAATCGTCTCGGACTCGGCAAAGCTCCTCGGCCCGCATCCGAAAGCCGGTCCCACAAGTTAATCACGGACTCCACCGATCCTCGAGTCTTCATTTTGTTCATTGCTCCGTCACAAAACGGTTTCCGCCCTGTAAAAAAAAAAAGAAGAGAGAAAATGTCAAAAAGATTGCATTTGCATTTACAAAAAAAATTCGACAGCATAACAGCATACAATGAGCATAGCCCCATTTTTCTCGCATGAAAGAAAACAATTTTCAGCAAGTCCCAATGCATTCATCAAAAAAAAAAAGATGCATTCCTACGGAAGTAAAAACTCCGTCCCATTTTCATAAAATAACATGCATCATCTCAAAAAAAAAAAATTTGCATACATGCATATCATCCATCTTACATGCAACGGGAGGAAAAATCCGTCCCACTTTTCAAAAAAAAAAAAATCCTAAACATACATACATCTCATATTGGCAAAATGCCCATTCTTTCCAAACAAAATGCATGCATTGCATCATCATTCATCAATATCAAAATTCAATTTCAAAAAAAAAATCATCATCATCATCAACATGCAAAGCATCAAAATCAAAATTCAAAGCCAAGAATATCAATCATTCGAATTTTCAAAAAAAAAAATTCAAAAAATCACCCAAAATTTTCAAACAAGAAATCAACAAAGGGATCAAAGGGTTTCAAAGTATACCGTTCGGAGATGCGGATCCGAAGCCCAATGTTGCCAAGCATCGGGGTAATGCTCCTCCTCAACCGATTGCGAAAGATTGTAATGCCTCCTCATCCGGACGAGCTCCAATCGCCTCTCCGCTACCGGGCCACGTCCTTGGCCTTGAAAAGCGCCTTCCCCGTGTTCCATTGCTCGAAAATCAAAGAAAATCGGAAGATTTCGAAGCTTTTTTGGACAACAATGGCGGATTTGCAGATTTTCTCTCTCTCTCGTAATTTTCTGTAAAACTGAATGGGGAAGAAGAAAAGGGCGTTGGCCCTAATTAATACCCCTGACTTTCAGCTCCTATCCGCGCAGATAGGATTGCAAGGGTCGAAATGACCCTTTTGCCCCTTAAAATTCCAGGACTCTGCAATTCAGTCCCCAACTTGACAGAGTTAACCAAAGATAACCAAAGTCAGCCCCTTGTCAAGAAAATTATCCCCGGCAGTAAAACGTAAGACCGAGTGCCCTGAGAAAGATAACGAGATCCCGTATCTTTCATCAAAAATCAATCTCCGGCAGTAAAACGTAAGACCGATCTCCCCGAGAAAGATAACGGATCCCGTATCTTTCATCAAAATCCTTCCCGGCAGTCAAACGTAAGACCGAGTGCCTCGAGAAAGATAACGAGATCCCGTATCTTTCATCAAAATCATCCCCCGGCAGTCAAACGTAAGACCGAGTGCCCTGAGAAAGATAACGAGATCCCGTATCTTTCATCAAAATTACCCCCGGCAGTCAAACGTAAGACCGATTTCCCCGAGAAAGATAACGAGATCCCGTATCTTTCATCAAAATCAAACGGCAGTCAAACGTAAGTCCGATCTCCCCGAGAAAGATAACGGATCCCGTATCTTTCACCAAAATCAAACGGCAGTCAAACGTAAGTCCGATTTCCTCGAGAAAGATAACGGATCCCGTATCTTTCATCAAAATCAAACGGCAGTCAAACGTAAGACCGATCTCCTCGAGAAAGATAACGAGATCCCGTATCTTTCATCAAAATCATCCCCGGCAGTCAAACGTAAGACCGAGTGCCCCGAGAAAGATAACGGATCCCGTATCTTTCATCAAAATTACCCCCGGCAGTCAAACGTAAGACCGAGTGCCCCGAGAAAGATAACGAGATCCCGTATCTTTCATCAAAATTACCCCGGCGATCGAAGCGTAAGACCGAGTGCCCGAGAAAGATAACGAGATCCCGTATCTTTCATCAAAATCTTCCGGCGGTAAGCGTAAGACCGATCTCCCCGAGAAAGATAACGGATCCCGTATCTTCATCAAAATCTCCGGCGATCAACGTAAGGCCGAGTCCAGAAAGATAACGAGATCCCGTATCTTTCATCAAAATTACCTGGCCGATCAAACGTAAGACCGAGTGCCCGAGAAAGATAACGAGATCCCGTATCTTTCATCAAAATCACCCCGACAGGTAAAACGTAAGACCGAGTGCCCGAGAAAGATAACGAGATCCCGTATCTTTCATCAAAATCACCCCTACAGAAAACGTAAGGCCAGGAGTGCCCCGAGAAAGATAACGAGATCCCGTATCTTTCATCAAAATTACCCCCGGCAGTAAAACGTAAGACCGATCTCCTCGAGAAAGATAACGAGATCCCGTATCTTTCATCAAAATTACCCCCGGCAGTCAAACGTAAGACCGAGTGCCAAGAAAAAGATAACGAGATCCCGTATCTTTCATCAAAATTACCCCGTAAAGAAACGTAAGACCGATCTCCTCGAGAAAGATAACGAGATCCCGTATCTTTCATCAAAATTACCCCTAAGTGATCAAACGTAAGACCGAGTGCCCCGAGAAAGATAACGAGATCCCGTATCTTTCATCAAAATTTCCGGCGATCGAAACGTAAGACCGATTTCCCGAGAAAGATAACGAGATCCCGTATCTTTCATCAAAATCTTCCGTGAGTCAAAGCGTAAGACCGAGTGCCCCGAGAAAGATAACGAGATCCCGTATCTTTCATCAAAATTACCCGGCGGTAAACGTAAGAGGCCGATCTCCTCGAGAAAGATAACGAGATCCCGTATCTTTCATCAAAATTACCGGCGGTCAAACGTAAGACCGAGTGCCCCGAGAAAGATAACGAGATCCCGTATCTTTCATCAAAATTTCCTGCTAGCCAAACGTAAGACCGATTTCCCCGAGAAAGATAACGAGATCCCGTATCTTTCATCAAAATCTTCCCGACGAGTCAAACGTAAGACCGATTTCCCGAGAAAGATAACGAGATCCCGTATCTTTCATCAAAATCATTCGACGGCAGTAAAACGTAAGTCCGATCTCCCTGAGAAAGATAACGAGATCCCGTATCTTTCATCAAAATCATCCAACGGCAGTCAAACGTAAGACCAATTCCCCAGACGAATATGTCTAATTTTCCCCAGCAAAGGCTAACGAAATCCCCAGCAAAGCTAACGGAATCCCAAAAGCCAACGGAATCTCGAGTAGTACTCGAACTACGAAAGGGCTTGATTCCCACTAGGGATACGTAGGTAGCCTATCATTAGGTCCAGCCCCTCGACCAAAACGGTCACCCTCTCCTTCGGCAGCAGACGAAGTCCACCGAAAGGCCATTTCAAATTAAGGTTCGAGGCACCTAAAAAGCCATCTTCAAGGTTCGAGGCACCTAAAACGCCATCTCCAAGGTTCGAGGCACCTAAAACGCCATCTCCAAGGTCCGAGGCGCCTAAAAAGCCATCTTCAAGGTTCGAGGCACCTAAAACGCCATCTTCAAGGTTCGAGGCACCTAAGACGCTATCACTAGAAAGCGATAAATCGCAATCATCCCCAGCAGAGACCGAAAATGATCACTCCTATCCCCAGCAGAGCGGATAGCCATCAGAACGAAAATGGTCATCTCGTATCCCAATGAGTTTCTTTCCGGCAAGCGATCGTAGAACCCGCTCATCAGGTTCGAGGCACCTAAAACGCCATCATCTCCAGGGTCAAAGACCCGAACTACGACTGGCTTGATTCCCATTCGGGATACGTAGGTAGCCTATCGCTAGGTTCAGCCACCCGATCACTCGATCATCCTGCCAAATATGGAGCCTTACTCTTATCGACGACCCCGCTTCCTTCGAAAGCGCCGTCGCCGAGGGGCTACTGTAAGTGCTCCAATTTGAGCTTGTTAGAATTTTCGTTAGAAAATTAACGAAAGTTATAACATTTCTAACAATTCCTAACAATCCTAACTTTTCTAACAAAGTGAGGGTAAAATGGGCATTGTTATTTAAGATTAAACCTTAAAAAAGAATCTCAAAAAGAAAAACAAAAGAAGAAAACCAAAAATGGCAATGGCCGGAAACACAAAAATCGGCCGTTAATTTGAATTTTGAAAAGAAATATTCTTCTTGTCCAAAATTTGCCGGAGCCGCATTTAATGAACGGTGCACGCCATCTGGGACCTATCCGCGCGGATACCTTTGCATTTTTCGGGAGGGCTATAAATTGAGCCCTCCGAGTCACAAAATAAAAGAGGAAGAACACATTTTGCACCGAACCTACGGCGAAATATAGAGAGAAAACGGTGAGAATTCACTTGAATTGTCACCATTTTCTCTCCAATCTTTCCCAACTCATACTCATCCACTCACTCTCATATTAAAGCCCTAAACACTCATACACTCAAGTCAAACACTCAAGAACACAAGGAAGATTGGTAAACCCTCCTCTTCCTAACCCTAAATCTCAACCATGCATGCATCTTCAAACTACAAAATGTAGTTCTTTCATCTTCTTGCTCTAGATCTAAGAAGATCACCATGGAAGACCATCTCCATGGATGATCTTCTACAAAGATCAACATTATTTTCAAAGTTTTCTTACTTTCTTCCAAAGAAAATTCATTTTCAAAACCCTAAAAACCATTTTCAAGCATAAAATCTCATTTTCAAAAGATAAAAATCCCCTTCCCAAGCAAATGAAATGCTTAGTCCTAATGTACCCCAAGGATGGTTTGGTATAGTTGATTCACCACTAAAATGTCTAGTGATCACTAACCAAAACCTAGGGAAATGGGGACAAGCATGGATGCAAAACCCCCCTTAAAATCATATTCTCCTTCTTGAGAAGTTGCTGTCCAGTAGCAATTTTCTCAGACCTCAGTCCATGGTCTTAATTTTTGGACACAGATGAACTTGGAATTTGGTGTTGACTACAAAACACTTTTTGTAGCCAACATCCAGAGCTTTCCAGACATATTTTTACCTTATTTTTTGGGTGAGTAAAACTCCTCTTTTCAAATTTTCTTTCAGAGGCTAGTTCATCAGCTTCTGGGAATCCAGATCTCATATCTGAGGTTTCCAGAAGGTTTTGACCCCTCAAATCTTCTCCAAAATGAAAAATTCCTTCGCACAAACTTTATTTAAGGTGTCTAGAACAACTTTCATTATCTGAGTTTATCCAGATTATGAAGTTTTAAGACCCTTGAATCCCTTTCAAAATCAAAGGTCCACTGCCTTTTTCATTCTGGCAGAAATGGCTCTCAACTTCAAAAGGTCTTTTGAGTACCAAATCTCAACCCAAAAATCTTCCAAAAAATCATGGGATCAGTTTAAAGTCTTAAAAAGATATCCCAATTTTTACTTTTCTGAGTTTCAACTTATTTTGGCCAAAACACACACACACACACACACACACAAATGATTTTCAGCTTGGAAGACTCGTTTTACGAGGCGCGTCGGGTGCACACTAACGTCCTTCCCGACGCGTAACATGACCTCCGAACCTAAATCTCTGATCTCGTGCTTTTTTCAAAGTTTTGGCCCTCAAAATTAAAATGGCGTGGCGACTCCGTTTTCGTTGACTTTTTCAAACCAAAATGGGAAAATTTTCGAATGGCACACATCATCACAACCTCCGGTCCAAATACCCAATGGAGACAACGTACCTGTTCATGCTTTGGGTCGTATACAACTTGGCGAAAACTTAAGTCTTGAAAAAGACTTGGGTGTACCAGGCTTTTGTTTTAATTTATTATCAGTAAGTAAATTAACTCGTGATCATAATTGTGTTCTGACTTTTGAACCTGATTTTTGTGTGATACATGACTTACCCTCGAAGAAGCCGATTGGAGTGGGTAGGATGCGAAATGGACTTTACTACTTGGAACCAATGGAGGCAAGAACAACACTGTTAGCAAAAGTTGATGATACAACAAATTTATGGCACAAAAGATTGGGACATCTTCCTTTTAACCGCTTATCTTGTGTCCCGAACTTATCTCTTAAATGTTATAAATCATTTTTTTGTGATGCATGTTGTCGGGCAAAACAAACTCGATTACCTTTTCCAGTTCATACTTCTAAATCCACACATAGTTTTGAATTGGTACATTGTGACATATGGGGTCCGTATCAAACTCCATCTATCTCCGGAGCCCACTATTTTCTTACTATTGTTGACGACTTCAGTCGAGCAACATGGGTCTTTCTCATGAAATATAAATTGGAGACGAGACGCTATCTTTTACTGTTTTTTAATTGGGTTCACACACAATTTGGTACCAAAATCAAGATTTTTCGTACCGATAACGGCCTCGAGTTTGAACATTCTGATTTGTTGGCTCATTACTTTGAGAATGGCATGGACAAGCAAACAAGTTATACAGACACTCCACAACAGAATGGGGTAGTGGAACGCAAGCACCGTCACATCTTAGAAGTGGCTCGAGCCTTACGCTTCCAAGCCAAATTGCCGATTCGATTTTGGGGAGAACGCATCCTAACAGCAGCCTATTTAATCAATCGAATGCCGCTTTCAGTTCTCCGAAATCGAACACCTTATTGACAAGGTCCCCAGTTATAATAACTTGCGTAACTTTGGGTGCTCCGTTATGCTCAAGTAAATAGTAAACCACGAGACAAGTTTGTGCCAAGAAGCAAGTCGGGAATCTTTGTGGGGTACCCCCACGGGCAAAAGGGATATCGAATTTATGACTTGGAGAAAAGGTCAATTTATGTCTCTTGTGATGTCCATTTTTTTGAAGGCATATTTCCATTTGCAAATCAGTCAGAAGTGTCACCAGCACAAACCACTTCTTTGGCACCTCAAAATTTCAACGATGTTGGTGATTTACAAGGAACCTACATAAGTCCATTTCATACAGCCCAAGAAGTGCCAGCATAAAATAATGACATTACCCATGCCGAGCATCAAAGGGATGAGACAGGCCCCTGTCTTGATTCACCCACACCACAACCTGAAAATGAAAGTGTGCCGTCATCAAATGATAATGATGGAATAACGTCTGGACCATCCCCTCCGAGCCCAAATGGAGCACCTGATGATGGACCTAGTTCACGAGTGAGACGATTACCAAAATATTTGTCAAGCTATCAGTACACCTTACCACCCTCCTTGGTTCCACACACGTCCAATTCGCCCTCGCCTCCTCCTTCGGCCAACTCAACGGTATATCCTCTATCTCATAATATTTCATACTCCAAATTTTTTAGAACTCAAAAGGCTTTTTTAGTGGCCATCTCCACAATCGATGAGCCGACATCTTTTTCTCAGGCTGTTAAACATCAACATTGGAGAGATGCCATGTCCCAAGAAATTTCTGCATTGGAGGAGAACCAAACTTGGAAACTTGTCCCACTACCACCTGGGAAACGGGCCATTGATTCAAAATGGGTGTACAAAGTGAAATTTCACCCCGATGGCACAGTCGAAAGATATAAGGCTCGATTAGTTGCCAAAGGATATACCCAAATCGAGGGAGTTGGATTTCATGAAACTTTTGCTCCGGTTGCTAAATTAGTCACAGTTCGTTGTCTTATCGCTGTCGCCTCCATACGCAATTGGGAACTTCACCAATTAGATGTAAACAACGAGTTTCTACACGACGATCTTGATGAGGAAGTTTACATGAAGATACCTAAAGGGTTTGCAAAACATGGGGAGAATCGAGTGTGTCGTCTCCAAAAGTCTCTGTATGGTCTTAAGCAAGCTTCTCGCAACTGGTATCACAAGTTCACACAATCTTTGCTCGATGTCGGCTTTACCCCCTCACCTTCAGATCACTCATTGTTCATTTTTACCAAACAAAGTAGCTTTGTGGCAGCTCTCATTTATGTCGATGATGTCATAATCACAGGAACTGACCCTGCCAAGATTTCGTGGCTCAAAAGCTATTTGGATAAGAAGTTCCATATTAAAGACATAGGTCGTCTTAAGTATATTCTCGGCCTTGAAGTTGCTCGATCGGCACAAGGAATTGCTCTAAGTCAACGAAAATATGTGCTTGATATTCTAACCGAGTATGGTCTCACAGGATGCAAACCAGTTACCACGCCAATGGACCAGCAACACAAACTTGATTTTAACTCAGGGAAAGTTTGCGAGGATCCAGGCATGTATCGACGTCTAGTAGGGCGATTGCTATACCTAACCATAACGCGCCCTGACATAAGTTATGCAGTGCACATACTCATCCAATTTATGCACAAGCCTCGCCAACCACACCTTGATGCTGCCATACGAGTCCTTCGTTACCTCAAGTCAGCACCAGGACAAGGCATATTATTCCCTTCAGACAGTTCACTGTCTTTGCGTGGATATTGTGATGCAGATTGGGCAGGTTGCCCAACTACTCGCCGCTCCACAACCGGCTACATAATATTTCTTGGTTCGTGTCCAATCTCACGGCGATCCAAGAAGCAATCTGTAGTTTCCCGTTCATCAGCTGAGGCAGAATATCGTGCAATGGCTACTACTGCAAGTGAGATAGTTTGGTTACTTCGAATAATCTCAGACTTGGGGGTCACAAATTCTAACCCCGTCCCTTTATTTTGTGATAACCAAGCAGCTATTCACATTGCCGCCAATCCGGCGTTTCACGAGCGAACTAAACACATCGAAATCGACTGCCACTTTGTCCGTCAACACATTCAGTCCAACACCTTGCTTCCGCGCTCTATCTCTTCTCACTACCGGTTGGCGGACATTTTCACCAAGGCACTTGGCAATGAACGGTTCAATACTTTGCTGAGCAAGTTGGGCATTTCAGACCTCCATGCTCCAACTTGAGGGGGAGTAAAGATGCACGTAATATTCTACATGATATTCTGCAAGATATTCTCAATCTCCCATTATTCCCTTACATATTTCTTGATTGTGTAATATACTAATCACGTAGAATTAGCAGCACATGTGCTAATTATTAGGACTATAGTTTAGGATTAGATTATTCCTTTTAGTGTATATAATGCTTTGTAACTCATTGTTTATTGATTATGAGAATGAGAAATACAAATACTTTCTCTCTTTAGTTAGTTCCAATAACTTGATCAATCAAATTGGTCTATCATTAGAGAGAGACAGAAGAACCTTATGATCAAAACATAAAGATGTTGAATAAGATCAATATTGACATCAGACCACAAATCTGCAAAAATGTTACAGGTCAATAAAATTATAACACATAAAAAAAATTGAATAATATTGCAGTAAACCTATTTATAACAGCTCCTTCAATCTATTCTCTGCGCTTTTTTCCAAGTATATGTATATATGTTTACAAAATATATTTATTGCTTTTTTACCCGTAGCACCAGATTAATTAGAGCAACAGTTTCTTTGGTTGAAATTATTCTGATACTCCCCAACCTTAATAGTCGTTCCTTGACCAGGAACGGCTGCAGCTTCTTGTGCTGCCAAAGCTTTCCTGCTTATTATCTGATAAATATCCAACAATATTGTCTGAAACGCCTTCTCAACATTAAGTGCTTCAAGTGCAGATGTTTCTAGAAATGAAAGTCCTTCCTTTTCAGCTAAGAATTGAGCATCTTGTTCAGAGACAGCTCTCAGATGGTTCAGATCCGACTTGTTTCCGGCCAACATGATTACAATGTTGGAATCTGCGTGGTCCCTCAACTCACGAAGCCATCTCTGCACGTTTTCGAATGTTTGTCTTTTTGTTATGTCGTAGACCAAGAGAGCACCTACAGCTCCTCTGTAATAAGCACTTGTGATGGCTCTGTATCTCTCTTGACCAGCTGTGTCCCATATTTGTGCCTTCACTGTCTTTCCTTCTACCTAATGAACCATATTACTCAAGTTCAGTATATGATTCAGACAAGTTAATAATAATCAACTCTATGCTAAAATGAGTGTCCATTTCTGTTCACTCTCATGAATAAAAATGGACCCACATTTCGGTAGGGAGGGTGTACAAAGCAGCTTCTTTTCATGCCCTGGTCACTATATTAGTTTTAAAAAAATGTTTTTTTTTTTTTTTTATGAATGTTCAGTTATCTTCTTAAGAGTAAAAAGAGAAGACTAATCTTACTAGACTAACTTGAAAATGGTACTCCCTCTGTACCTAAATCAATGTTCAAATTCAAGAATTTTTTTATCCCAAAATGAATGTCTTTTTATATAAAAAAAATTGTCCCTAAAAGCTTTTTTACCAATTTTTTTGCTATTTTTTTTTATCGTAAAACTAAATGTTTAGAAAGTGGATAACAAGAATATGTAACCATCTTTGTCATTAGAATGTATAAAAAACACACATTTTCAGAGTGTTCCTTCAAATGAAATTTGAACATTCATGGACGGAGGGAGTAGTACATTTCTTAGAGGAAGCTGTAAGATCTAGTTACTATCATCTTAACATGCTTGAATGCGAATTATCATTTCCAGTTTTATTTCCTAGACGAGTATATACATGAGTAAGGTCCATAGAAGCCAGAAATAAACTACATTAGCATATGAAGCCATTTAATGAGACATAGAGTCAACCTAAATTTTCATAAATATATACTATCTGGAAATCCACCCCCAAACTCTAAACTTGTATTTCTTGCATGTTTGATTGCCTATTTGGCACACTACCATTATCTCCATTGGCAATTCAAACGATTTTCAAATGTTACCCATGTAACCTCTCATTGGTATTTTACACATACTGCATACATCTTTCAGGTAACACCAGTTTTCAATCCCCATTGACCGGTAAAGGAATTTCCGATCTTCCTCCACTTAATGCCTAATCGGACTTTATACACGTTACATCTTTAAGACATCTCCAATTTTCATTATAGCCTTCATTGGGTCTTTTATACATACATCTTCCATGCATCATAAACTGATTTTTGGCCAGTAACTTATCCAATTTCTGAATACAATCATAACCACCCCTTAAGCCTTAAGACAGAGAGAAATGCTCTTAGATCATCATAGCAAATACTTAAACAGAGTAAATCAGATAAGATTGGGAAAAGGGAAGAAGCCAAACCTGAAGGGTTCTTGTGGCGAATTCAACACCAATGGTGGATTTAGACTCCAAACAAAATTCATTACGGGTGAAGCGAGAAAGAATGTTTGATTTTCCAACACCCGAGTCCCCAATCAAGACGATCTTGAATAAGTAATCGTACTCGTGATCCACTTTATATGCCATTTCTTCTTCTTCTTCTTCTTCTTCTCTCTAAACTCCCCCACAAACCTATCAAATGCCAAATTCATATCAACAAACAACATTAACACACAGATTATCCATCCAAAAGACAAAAAATTGAAATTAAAAAAAAGGAAATGCAAATCCAAGAGACAAAAAAATTGAAAAAATAATAATCAGAAAATGGAAAAACTAACCATATGGGTTGATGAATCCCGCTGCAAAAGAAGTTGTAATTGCAGAGGGGAAAGAGAGAGAAAGGGCATTCCAAGTCCAATCCGAAGAAACAGAATAACCGATTAAACTGGAATTTAAACGGCAAATTGGGTGGGAACGAACCAGCAAAACCTGGAATAATCAAACGCTGATGCACGCACACACTATATTTGACAGACCAATTGAACTAGGCCACGTTAGGGACCAATGAAGTACTCCGTACAAGTTTCCTTTTTTACGTAGATTAATTAGGGAGTGCCAAATCGGACCGGAACCGGAAAACCGGATCGGAACCGGATCGGAAAAGCCCGGAACCGCCATGAACCGTCGCGAAAATCGGAACCGGTTTGGAGTCGGGCCGGTTAAGGGTCACCAAAATGGTGAACCGGACCGGAAAAAGCTCGGAACCGGACGAAAATTCATTGTTTTTTAATAGAACCGGATTGGAAAAAGCCCGAAACCGGACGAACCGGGGAGAAAACCGGAACTGGATTAACCGAAACCGTGAGCAATCCGGGCCGGTTAAGGGTCATACATTTTCCGAACCGGAACCGATTTTGGTCATCCCTAAGATTAATACCTGGCTAATTCTTTCCCGCCCTAAATCACGGCACAGAACAAGCAGATTCAAACGGGGTTAAATGCATTGCACACCGTTCAGATTCGGCTCTAAAAACAATTGGAAATATCATTTTAGTCTCGTCCCGTTTCGTTTCGTCCCGTTTCGTCCCGCATTAGTTGCGGAACAACATAGTGCGGTCCCGCCCAACCCGTCCCGTCCCGCGACGTTCAAGTTGAAAGGCTTGCTGAGTTGCTGATGACTTATGAGTTGGCCTTGGCTCGGCCTTGGCTCGCCCGTGGCCTTGAACATTTTTTCCCACATTGCAAGAAAAACAAAGTAAATTGTGCCTTGGCACGGCCGGCCTTGGCCTTGAACATTTTTTCCCACATTGAAAGAAAAACAAAGTAAATTGTGCCTTGACTGTATATATATCAGGCTGAAGCTAGGTAGCTGTTAGAGTCGAAACCTAACGGTTTATTTTATATCCGCAAGCGCACGGGCTATTGTAATATAGCGGGTGCAAGTACGAGTCGATCCCACAGAGACAGGGTTTACTTTGGTATAATTTTGTCTTTAGAAAATATAAAAAGGATTGGGGGGTAGATAAAATTTGTTTTTAGAATAATAGAGAGCATAGACAGAAAATACTTTAATTGAATTCTTATAAAACGAAGCATTCTCGGGATCGGAAATCATACACATCATCTTATTCATCAAATTGTCATTGTCTTAGAAATAAAAGGTTTTCATAAAAAGCAAGGATGGTATGTTAAGCCTACACTATTTCGGGCTAGGACAATAGCGTTTGTATTCTTCACTAATTATGTTCTAACCGTTTGAGAAATCCGTTTATGTTTGATCCCGCCCTGTCACAAACGGGCATTCCGGCTATCTCTAGCCGACCATAATTAGTAAGAATCCATTAAGGACGGAAGTTCAACATACTTTCCATTAAAGGAACATCCCTAGGCCATTGAACTACTCTCGTGATCAATGAACCTAGTTTCTTTATATGGTTCCGTCAATTGAGATTCTCCGCTAGGTACTTCTCTCAATTGATCGAATCATACAAATTGGATATCGCCAATAAGTAAGGCATTTAGAGAATAATATAAAGAAATTGTTTTAGATGAAGAAAGAAGACAAGACTAATCATTTTTTAGATGATGAATAAGCATGTTTTGAGTTTCCAACCCCAAGAATATGGGGGATTACTCACAAGCCATTTATAAAGTAAAAATAATTAAAATAAGAGATTGAGTAAGAGAGACTTATGATGAACAATTGCTGGAAATAATGCTTCTTTTATTGATCTTCTTCCAAAGTAACTTCAAGAACAAAGTAATGACTTGATCTTCAAATCTTCTTAGAAATTGATATCACAAGTATTTTGTGTTTTCTATCTATCAACTATCAGTATTTCTCTCTAATAATTCGTACTTAAGACTGATCTCTAGGGTCCTATTTATAAAAAGGAGGGAACTCTTCAATCGGGTGCAACCAAAAGGTGCCTTTACATCAGCAGTCACGATTTGCACGGCCGTGTCAAGGAAGTTGCACGGCCGTGTGACCCTTGGCGCCAGATTTGAATTCAAGCCCTGACACCTCGCACGGCCGCTCCTACTTTAGCTGCACGGCCGCTCCGCCTGATGACACGGGCGCTCCCTCTTCAAGACACGGCCACTCCATATTTTAGGGCCAAAAGTGGCCTGAAAAATGCCAAGTGCACGGCCGCTCCATCTCTCGCACGGCCGCTCCGACCGGTTTTCAACTTGGAGTGCTTATTTGCTTGGTGTCCCTTCATCTTTTTGGACCAAAATGTCCATGTATCCTTTGTATATATAAAATGACCCTAAAACCTGTCTAAAAAGGCAAAATATACCAAAAGCGTAAAATCTAGAAAATAAGGAAAAGAAATTAAAAAGTATAAGAAATGAAATGAGAAATGATGTTTTATGCTATAAAAAGTATATAAAAATGAGGATAAATGACTATATAATAGTCACTTATCAAACTCCCCCACACTTAAACCTTTGCTTGTCCCCAAGCAAACTTATAATGAAATATGGGGAGGGAGAAAAATATGATTTGATCCCTCAGAAATAAAGTAGCAAGCCCTTAAATGCCTTGTAGATAATGCCTTTTATCTATCTACTCATATTTTGAATACCTTTAAAAATTTATTTAGGAAGAAATATTTTAGGGACATTTAAAAGAGATAAGATGCAAGACAATAACCTAGTATAGCATATATAGAATTTTGATCAAGTAAAGCATGCTAGAAGGAAGAATTTTCTTGGTAGAAAAAGCCATCACTTTTTAGAGTGATTTTTTTAGAAAAGATGAATTTTATTTCTTTAAGATGTACAAGAAAAGGTATAGACATTTATTCACAATTTAGAAGTTCCGAAGATTTGCATTACATTCTTGAATCACAAGGGTGAAGAATGGGTGATGGTAGTGGAAAAATCTCGTCAAAGTCAAACAAATTTATCTCATTTTTGTACGTGTTATATTTTTGCAAAAGTCCTAAGTTATTCTTGATCCTTTCAAGTAGGAGACATTGTGGTCGCGAGCCCCATGTTCCTAATACTTAGATCAAGAATACTTTTGGATATTATTTCCGTTTTGGCAAGGAAGCATCGTCGCAGCGAACGCCGTGCCCCGAGTTACTTAGGAGATAATTTCTTTTTGCTTTTGGTGATCATTGTCACTCTTTTTTATTAATAAGATAAAAGTGTTTTTTTCTTTGACTTGATTTGAAAATGGAAAGATGGAATTTATGAAAGGGTGTGATTCAAGGGATGCAAACAAAAAGGTGCTTCTAAAAGGGAATAAAATATCTAATAAAGATAAAAAATGTACAAACTTAAAGGAATATATTCAAAAATTTAAATATATAACCAAGCATAAAAGAATTCCTTTCTAATCAAATGCATTTTTCTTGATGAGATTCTATATTGTGCTATACTAATTTATGAGGCTTTCAATTATTTCCTAAAAAGATCCCTTATACTTTTCCTTTTTATAAATTTCTAAGTGTATAGAAAATATGAGAGGAAAGATAAAGGCATTTATACTAAGGCAATTGGCAAGCATAATGATAATGATTTTTGATCATCATAGGGATTTTTTTTTTTTTTTTTTTTTTTTTTTTTTTTTTTTTTATATACTATTATACATGCATAAAAAGAAAAAAAATGCAACTAAGTTAAAAAGAAAAAAATTACACTAGAAAGCAAGTAAATTAAAACTAGAAAGCAAATAGATAAATACCCCCCCACACTTGAAGTGAACATTGTCCTCAATGTTTCAAGGACAAAGAGTAAAGAGATAAGCATGTGGTGGTAAACAAAATTATGATAAACAGTAATATAATCCATCGGTTTACTATTCCGATGATGCTTGTTTAAGGTCATAAGCTCGACCCCTTTCTATCAGTGACAATGGACGGTGAGTGGTATTGTAATGGTCTCTTATCCTTAACAACTCGCCATTCCTTCCCCTTTGGCGTGATTGAGCTCTTATGATCGATGCACATACGACATCCCGGTGTGCCTTTTTTCTTAGGCCCCCTACCCTTTGATTTTTCAATTTTATTAGGCTTTTTAGGGTGCACATTTTTTTCACCTCTATGATCTAAGGGTTTTTTAATTATTATTTTTGAGTCCTTGGCTTGCAATTTTTCACCCTTTTTGCTATCATTCTCAGGAGTGTTGATTTCATGGCACGGTTTCTTGAGATTTAAGTCTTTAAATTCGACTTTCTTATTTCCAATGTTTAGAGAAAGAGTGCCATTCCTTACATCTATTACCGCACCCGGTGGCAAGAAAAGGTCTTCCTAGAATAATTGGAATTTGGTGATCTTCCTCCATCTCAAGGACTACCAAGTCGACCGGGATGATCAATTTCCCGATTTGGCAAGGGACATCTTCCATAATACCCATCGGGTATTTAATGGAACGGTCGCAAGTTGGAGAGAAATAGTGGTGGGTTTCATTTCCCCACACCTAGTTTCTTACCTATCGAAAACGGAATGAGGCTCACACTTGCCCCAAGATCTAACAAAGCATTATCAACATTATATTTACCTATTTTGCAAGGAATAGAGAAAGTGCCGGGATCTTTTAATTTAGGAGGAAGTTCTCTTTGTAAAATGGCACTTACTTCTTCCTGTCAAAGCGACGCCTTATGCTCCTCAAGTTTCCTCTTATTTGCAAGAATATCCTTTAAGAACTTAGCATAGGACGGCATTTGTTGAAGGGCATCGGTAAAAGGTATGTTGATGTAAATAGACTTTAAGACTTCTAAAAATTTTGCAAATTGTTTATCAAGTTTGGCTCTTACCAACCTTTGGGGGTATGGTATTGAGGGTCAAAATTTCTAGAAATCTTAGGGGATTCTCGTCCCATTTTCAACATCTTCATTAGTCTCAACCAAATGGTGGGGTTGGACTAATGTTCTCCTTACTCGGTTTGATATTTTTCTTAGGAAGGGGATCTACAATTTCTTTTCCACTCCTAGTTTCTACCGCACTAACATGCTCATCGGGCCTTTGCGATTGACCGGGAAAACTCCCTTGTGGTCTATGCGAGGTGCCGACTTGTTGAGCTTGTTGATTTTCAAGCATTCTATTGTGGGCGGCTAAATTATCAAACCTAGCATTCAACGACTTTATGGATTCCCTTAACTCATTATTGGTCTTTTCTTGCTCATTCTTACTTTCAATCATAAAATCCATAATAAGATCCAATTTAGACTTAGGGGAGGGAAAGCACTAGAATTGCCATTGAAATTCTTTTGTGTAAATCCGGTGGTTGTGTAGAAGGTTGTGGGTTTAAAATATTGTTATTCTTATAGGAAAAATTAGGGTGATTTCTCCACTGGGATTGTATGTGTTTGAATACATACCACCATTTTCCCTATAAGAATTAACAAAGTTTACTTGAACACTAGAAGTAGTGTCAAGCAATTCACAACATTCTCGTACTATGTGAGTTTGACCCACATAGTTCACAAACAACATTAATGTTGGCCACGGGATTTACATTCAAGTTTTCAAACTTTTTAAGAAGCATATCAACTTTAGAAGACAAGGTAGTAATGACATCAATATTGTACTTACCTGGAATCCTCGCGGTTGTTCCCTCTCATTGAACCATTGATAGTGATTCAGGGCTATGTTCTCTATCAAGTCATATGCTTCATCCACCGTCTTATTCATTAGTGCACCTCCCGCAATGGCGGCATCAATTGTCTCCCTTGTTCTATATGTGAGACCATTGTAGAAAGTGTGCACAATTAACCACTTTTCAAGCCCGTGGTGAGGGCACGTCCTTAGGAGATCTTTGAATCGCTCCCAAGCGTCATACAGTGATTCGCTTCTGTTTGGCTAAAATTTGTAATCTTCGTCCGAATTTGAGCAAGCCTTGCTCTGAGGGAAGAAACGTCCAAGGAATGCTGCTTCAATTTGGTCCCAAGTTGTAAAAGAGTTGGGTGGGACTGAAATTAACCACTGTTTCGCCTTATCCCTTAGAGAAAAAGGAAAAAGGCGCATCCGAATCGCTTCCGGGGTAACATTTTGAATACGTGTGGTATCACAATATTCAAGGAATGTTTGGATGTGGAGATGAGGATCTTCGAAAGCGGTGCCGCTATATTGGTTATTCATAACCATAAGCAAAAGTCGCGGCTTTATCTCAAAGTGTGCCGCTTCGGCATTCGGCACTACAATAGGGGATCTAGTTCCTGGGGTACTTGGGTTAACAAAGTCCCGTAGGGTCCTAGCGGGTGTTTGCTGTTCTTCGTCCATATGCTTCTTCAAAGTTTCTCTAAATCTTCTTAATCTTTCGTGAAAGCTTCTTTCGGGTTCCGGATCAAAGTTGTCAACGAATGTCCGAGACCGTTTCATAAACTATAAGAAAAACACTTGAAGAAAAATTAAACGTAACAGATTATGGGACAAGAAAGCAAAATAGTAAAAACAAAAACTAAAAATTTGTAGTAAAGACAAAAATAAAAAGTAAACCGTTGTCCCCGGCAACGGCGCCAAAAACTTGTTCGGTCGAAACCTAACGGTTTATTTTATATCCGCAAGCGCACGGGCTATTGTAATATAGCGGGTGCAAGTACGAGTCGATCCCACAGAGACAGGGTTTACTTTGGTATAATTTTGTCTTTAGAAAATATAAAAAGGATTGGGGGGTAGATAAAATTTGTTTTTAGAATAATAGAGAGCATAGACAGAAAATACTTTAATTGAATTCTTATAAAACGAAGCATTCTCGGGATCGGAAATCATACACATAATCTTATTCATCAAATTGTCATTGTCTTAGAAATAAAAGGTTTTCATAAAAAGCAAGGATGGTATGTTAAGCCTACACTATTTCGGGCTAGGACAATAGCGTTTGTATTCTTCACTAATTATGTTCTAACTGTTTGAGAAATCCGTTTATGTTTGATCCCGCCCCGTCACAAACGGGCATTCCGGCTTATCTCTAGCTGACCATAATTAGTAAGAATCCATTAAGGACGGAAGTTCAACATACTTTCCATTAAAGGAACATCCCTAGGCCATTGAACTACTCTCGTGATCAATGAACCTAGTTTCTTTATATGGTTCCGTCAATTGAGATTCTCCGCTAGGTACTTCTCTCAATTGACTGAATCATACAAATTGGATATCGCCAATAAGTAAGGCATTTAGAGAATAATATAAAGAAATTGTTTTAGATGAAGAAAGAAGACAAGACTAATCATTTTTTAGATGATGAATAAGCATGTTTTGAGTTTCCAACCCCAAGAATATGGGGATTACTCACAAGCCATTTATAAAGTAAAAATAATTAAAATAAGAGATTGAGTAAGAGAGACTTATGATGAACAATTGCTGGAAATAATGCTTCTTTTATTGATCTTCTTCCAAAGTAACTTCAAGAACAAAGTAATGACTTGATCTTCAAATCTTCTTAGAAATTGATATCACAAGTATTTTGTGTTTTCTATCTATCAACTATCGCATATTTCTCTCTAATAATTCGTACTTAAGACTGATCTCTAGGGTCCTATTTATAAAAAGGAGGGAACTCTTCAATCGGGTGCAACCAAAAGGTGCCTTTACATCGCCAGCCACGATTTGCACGGCCGTGTCAAGGAAGTTGCACGGCCGTGTGACCCTTGGCGCCGATTTGAATTCAAGCCACGACACCTCGCACGGCCGCTCCTACTTTAGCCGCACGGCCGCTCCGCCCGATGACACGGGCGCTCCCTCTTCAAGACACGGCCACTCCATATTTTAGGGCCAAAAGTGGCCTCGAAAAATGCCAAGTGCACGGCCGCTCCATCTCTCGCCGCACGGCCGCTCCGATCGGTTTTCAACTTGGAGTGCTTATTTGCTTGGTGTCCCTTCATCTTTTTGGACCAAAATGTCCATGTATCCTTTGTATATATAAAATGACCCTAAAACCTGTCTAAAAAGGCAAGAAATATACCAAAAGCGTAAAATCTAGAAAATAAGGAAAAGAAACTAAAAAGTATAAGAAATGAAATGAGAAATGATGTTTTATGCTATAAAAAGTATATAAAAATGAGGATAAATGACTATATAATAGTCACTTATCAGTAGCAAGCATCATTTGGCCTTGGCCAGACCGTGGTCTTGGTGGCATCCCACCTAGTCAACGTCTAATCTCGCTTAGTCAACGGATCCCGCATTATCCCGCGTCCCGCAGTAGATTTGGGACGGGACAGAGTATTTTATTCCCGTCCCGTTTCGTCCCGTCCCGTCCCGTCTCGTCTCATCCCGCATTAGTCGCGGGACAACATAATTTCGTCCCGTCCCGTTATTCCGTATGACGGCTCTAATATATTCATTACGATTTTTCTAATGTGTTTCCTAGTAGCACATGTTAACCCCCTTAAATAGCAACCAAATTATTTATTAAACTTACTTTCCCTTTGAACGGAATAAAAGTGACGGGCTAAGCCCAACAACCAAGCCCAGTTATTTACATATTACAGCCACCACATTTTCAGCGGGCTAGGCCCAACCATCACAAGGCCCAAGGCCCATCGTCTAAAGATCAGTCGACCTAGCTCATTGTTCGACCTCCGTGATCCCGACCTAGCTATCATCCGACATACAATCCAGATTCTATTCGGGTATCACCCGACCCTATTATTCAGTCAGGTCAACCTAGAATTCAACAGGCGACCTCGACCTACGAGAGCACGTCAACCTATAGAGTCCAGGCGTATTTACAATTCTTTCCATAACAGACCCCCTACAAATCAGGAGTTATACATGGACACGATATCTCATCCAAATCTGATCCGTGATCATAGGGATTTCCTACAATCCTACCACAATTACAACTCTGGCAAAGCCTATAAATACATCACAACTCCAACCGCTCAAGGGTAATTGCTATTTGTTATTATGAATACATTGTTCTTTATAACTTATCGGCCCTCATATACACCATACTTGCTCTCACGCCCGAGGGTCTTCGCCGGAGACCATTCTGGCTAGTCGTGGGTTCTGTTTTCAGGTAAAAGGAGTCAGGAGATCGATCTTGCTGATTGGACGGAGATTGATAAGCACGATTCTTGCAGCATCAGTTTGGTTCCATTGCTGAAAATCGTTACTTTTTGACCTCGAACATTAATCAGAGAGTAATATGGTTCAAGACGGAGAAACCGCATCCTCTTCTAGCGATCCGACGCTCAACCTGACAGTAAGGAACGCAAAGGCTGGCACAGGAAACGCCGGTGGTAACACGGACGCTGGTGCTGGAAATCGCAATGTTAACATGCCTCCTCCTCCTCCTCCGCTGCGTTAGCACAGGAGGTCTACTTGCTCTAACAGCATGGCGGATGACAGAGGTTTGCCCGATCACAGAAGGGAGAAGAGACCAGCGACAGAGACAGAAGCCCAGCCCCCTCCCAAACGCCAACTGGTAGGTCAAACCGTTGCAGGTGATCAGGTAGGTCCCGCAACCAATCACCCCAGTAGGAAGGTTATGCTATTGGAGCGGGCTAGAATTTTGGCTGAATTGCTGGAGATGGAGGATGATCCAGCACAGGAAGACAGGAGATCACAGAGAGCTGCTCCCTCCCAGGTCTTTCACAGGCTGCCAAGCGAGAATGGTAGGCAGAATGGGAACGCTATGACGAACGACGAATCGTCGAGCGATCTATCCGTACTCACATGCCTGTTCCCAATGACGACTTGAGAAGTCATCTCAATAACAATAGGGAGCAGGAGGCTGAGTCGGAGTTGAGGCGACAAAGGGAAGCTGAAAGGAATGTGCGAAGGTCGCCGACCAGAACGGAGAAGTCGCGTTCACATCGTGAAAGAAATGGACGCAGGTCGCCTATCAGGGTAGAAAGGTACCAATCTCATCGAGATAGAGATGCTCGGAGGTCGCCAGTCAGATCAGCTAGGTCGCTTGTGAGGTCAGTTAGGTCACATACTCACAGGGACACACGGGGTAGAGAAATAACTCCTCCTAGGAGTGAAAAGTACCGGGCCTACTCTAGGGGAGAGCCCCATCAGGCAGAAAAGCAGAAATCCAATAATGTCTCACCATCAAGAAACGACAATCCAGATGCTAGGGAATAGTTGCAGTGGAAAAAGAGGTTAGAGAAATGGGAGGCCGATAGGAAGGAGGATACTGGAAAGGGCGAACAAAATGACTTTACTCTTCACCCCTTGTCCAGAGAATTGCTCGAGCGACGACCTCCCAAAGGCTTCAAGTTGCCCGCTCCTGACAAATATTCGGGTGCGAACAATGCCCAGAACCATATGCAGCATCTGGAAGCTACCATGTGCTTCGTCTCCACCGAGGATGATATGATGTGCAAGGCACTAACCAAAGACCCCTTATAGGCAAAGACCGACCCGGGTTTCGTGGGTTGGCACCGGGTTGTATTACCACATGGGAGTACATGAGGAGTAAGTTCCTAGATCGCTTCTCGACAGCTGGAGCCCGAAAATTGACGGTCACCGACTTGCAGAATTTGACGCAAGGAAAGAATGAAAGCTTGATGAGCTACTATACCAAGTTCAAGGAGATGGTCGACCAAATTGAAGAGGACCTGACAGACAGGGAAGTGATAAATTACTTCAGGAATGGGGTGACCTCTGCAGACTTAGACTACGAGCTATAAGTCAGGAGCGTGAAGACCCGACAAGAACTGTTTGAAAGGGCCTACAATGTGGCCATAGCTGAAGAGAGAAAAGAAAAGAAAAAAGAGAAAGGTTCCAAGTCTGAAGCCGTAGATTCTGATAAGAAGGATCAAACAAAGAACGGTGGTAACAACAAAAGCGGGAAAAACAGGACTAGGGCGACCGAGAGAGTGCCCGAGACATTTACCCCGTTGACAGTAAGTCGCACTGAAATCTTGAACATGGTCGAGCTAGGCCCACCTGCCCCAATGAACCCAGGAAATAAGTTCAGAAGGGATAACAGCAAATATTGTGATTATCACAAGGATACGGGTCACACTACAGAAGACTGTATGACTCTGAAATGTATCATCCAGAAGTGGGTCGACAGTGGGAAGCTCGATAGGTATGTGAAAGGAGCCCAGCCTGGCGGAGGTGGGCGAGCTACTGGAGATATGCCCGAGGCAAGGCAACCTCGACTGAATTTGGGAGTGATCACTGAACAAGCTAGTAACAAGGCTTTGAAACACAATATTTTTCAGCTCAACAAAGCCCATCACGTGCCACTTAGAAGCTACATCAGAGACGAGGTTATCAGTTTCTATTTGAACGAGCTAGCGACCAACATGGCAGCCAGAGAGCAAGTTCTCGTTATCCCATAATTGATTGATGGGTGTACGAAGAGCAGAATCTTGATAGACACGGGGGCCTGCAAGGATATCCTCTTCTAAAAGACATTCAAAGAAATGGGACTTACAAAGGAACAGTTGTCACCCTATGATGGTCGACTTAAAGGCTTCACCAATCACAGGGTGGATGTTAGGGGACAGATCGAGCTGGACGTCGACATAGGCCAACATCCATTCAGGGTCACGACTAAGGTAACATTTATTGTTATTGATGTAAATAGTGATTATGATGCTATTTTGGGTATCCCTGGCCAGGTCGCACTTGGAATGGTGGCCTCTATCCCCCATCAGCAAGTTAAGTTCTCGACATTAGCTGGAATAGGCTGTGTGCAAAGTACAGCTCGAGCTTACCTTACTCACGTCCTTCGAACAAGGAAGAAGAGGGAACTAGAAGTTGATACTCCTGAGGGATACTTGAAGCTTTCTAAATCTGTCACCACAACTTCACGACTATCTACAATCACCTGCGTGGATGAGGGGACCTATCACTCACATGACTATGTCATGACTGAGCCGACACGTCCCTCACAAGACACTATGGTTGATTTGGATGCAGTTATGGTCGACCAAGTCATCATAGGCGACCTATGCCTACAGATCGACCAAAATTCGGGGGCCACCAGCGATGAGATTGCAGCTGAGTTGGATGATATAATTGTTGAAGAGGCTCCATACTTGGGGGCTGAAGAAAGAAAGAGGGTTCATGAGATCATTATCGAGACCCTACAATTCAGAGATGGTCTGGAGTTAGAAGCTGTGCATGAGCTAGAAGCAGTGGCGACTAATCCCTCCCATCCCGATCAAAAAATTCAAATTGGTAAGCAGTTGTCAGTCGAGGAAAGAGCAGAGATTGTAAAGCTACTGGAAGAAAGCATTGATGTTTTTTCTTGGCGTGTGGAAGATATGAAAGGAATCAAGGAGGAGGTCCCTGTTGACAGACTGGAAGTTAATCCGACCATGAAACATAAGGCACAGAGGCTGTGAAGTTTTGCTCGCGACAAAGAAGAGGCGATCAAACTTGAGGTACAAAAACTTTTAAGTGCAGGTATCATCAAGGAGGCTACTCATACCACCTGGTTAGCTAACGTGGTCATGGTGAAGATTTCTAATGGCAAATGGCGTATGTGTGTCGACTTCATCAATCTGAATCTAGCATGCCCAAAGGATAGCTACCCACTGCCACGGATTGACAAGCTTGTAGATTCTATAGCTGGGCATACTACATTGAGCTTCCTCGATGCCTATTCAGGCTACCATCAGATCAAGATGCACAAGGATGATATAGTGAAGACGGCCTTCCAAGCTGCTGGGGGTATCTACTGTTACAATATGATGCCATTCGGCTTGAAGAATGCAGGAGCGACCTACCAGAGGATGGTCAACAAAGTCTTTGCCTCCCAAATTGGCCGAAACATGGAGGCCTACGTCGACGATATGGTCATCAAAACAAAGGTTGGACGTCACGTGGTCGACCTAAGGGAAATGTTCGCCAATTTGCGAGTAAACGACATGAAGCTCAATCCCAGCAAATGTGTGTTCGGGGTAGCAGCTGGAAAATTTCTTGGCTTTATGGTCTCACAGCGAGGCATTGAAGCAAATCCTGAGAAGATCAAGGCTTTGGTCGACATGAAGGAGCCTACGTGTTGGTCCCAAAGGTGGCAACAAGGGTGAAAATACAGCTAGAGGGGGGGTGAATAGCTGTTACAAATTTTTTGCCCTCTTTTAAAAACTAAACCTCTAAGCTTACAAAACCGCTTGCAGTTGATAATACACTGCAAGTAGAGATGTAAAATGCACAGCGGAATAATTGAGATACAAAGCGGTTTTGGGAGAGGCGGTTTGTAAAGCGATTTTGATGGAGCAGTTGGTAAGTGCAGTTTACAAACAAGTGTAGTTTTGACAATGTTAACTCCAAACACAATTTCACAATAATAGATATCTATATAAAGATCAAACAGAGATAAAGATAAATAATTAGTAATCACAAGAAATATTAATGCAGTAAAGTAAGAACACGTGATTTGGAGTGGTTCAATCGATAAACGATCTACGTCCACTACCAAGATGGTTAGTCTTGGATTTTCAAGAGTGATTTTACTATTGAGTATGAGAGATTACAAGTTACAAAGATCGATACTCAAATATAAAGTCTATTCTATGAAGATCAAATCCTAGACTATAACCAGTGTATCTGAAATGAATAATCTATGTGATTAAACAAGTGAGGTGTGTGTGTGAGAACAAGATCAAGGTTCTTTAAATCTTTGAGATGTAGAGCACAATGATTCTTGATGGTGTTAAGGCTTGATTTTTGGGCTGGGAAATATTTCTTGAAGGTTGAAGATGAAGATTCAAAGGGTTGAATAATTTCTGGGCAGAGCTTCAGCTTCTTATGAACACAGCACTTTCAATTTTCTCAAGCAATCTTGAAATGGTGAAGATTAGGGGTATTAATACCCAAGCACCAAGGAACTAGCCGTTGGACACAGCTGTTGCAAGGACAGTACTTGATGCTTTCCCATTGGTCCACAATATCCACTTTTGTCCTTTGGTACAGCAGCTGCAAATAAAGCTGATCAGGCTCCAGCTGCAAGCAATGAGGTTCGGACACCTATCACCTTTTCAAGATTCTTGCAGATCTTCTCTGACATTGAATCACGTGACAAGATTTAGTGGTTGACTTTTGATATTGCTGACGTGGATTCCAACGGTAAAAAGTGGTTCACTTCAAGTCTTCAATCATTAGAGCGGTCTGGTGTGGAGCGGTTGATGAAGTGCGGTTTCACCAGGAGGTTGCAAAGTGCGGTTGATATGTTGGAACTGCACAAGTGCGGTTCACCATGCGGTTTGTACTGCAGTTGTTCAAGGAGCAGATTCAACTAGGAATTTTACATGCAGTTGCATGTGCGGTTCTGAAGCGCGGTTGAAACTGCTTGGAACTGCAACCTCAAATCCAATGAATCTTGTGCCAGTCTTCAAGCCTAAATTTAACCTATTCTATAAAACGAATTTAGCTAAAAAATTGAAGTCTAAGCTTCATTATATAGGGTCCTAAAGTCCTTAAAATAGATAGGAGGTTATGGTATCAATCAAATCTAATCTAAAATAGGAGGGTTAAAATATGCATACCCAACAATCTCCCCCTATTTGATTGATGCCATTACCTACTATAACTAAAGCAAACATTGTACTTGGTTATAACATGTCCATAAGAATTAATATGGTAATTCATGTCCCAAGTCAATGCACACACTTAGCTTAAGCTATAGATTTCTATACTAAAGAAAGATTTAAAATTACAACTTGAGAAGTATAGAAATGCATTCAGTGCACTTGAAAAGATATGAGTTTAAGTTTAAAGTGCAATTTAAACTGAATGTTTAACCTTCATTTCAAAAATATGATTTTAAGTTAGAAAATATTTGAATGAGGTTATAAACCATAAGCGATTTCATTGTTCTTCAAACAAGCAGTTTGATATGAACAAGGTTTCGGAACCAATGATGCATTTTTCATTACTACCTCGAGCAGTTACAGTTACAAGGTAGAAAAGCAAAATACAAAGGTTACAAAATCAAAAGAGGTTGGACAAAAATACAAAGAGTGCGGTCCAATAAAAACAAAAGGAGTTCAGCACAAAAGAAAGGAATTACAGTAAAGAGCGGTCCTAATGCTGACGCGGTTGGTGTTTATGTTGATGATGCGGTCGCTGGGAGGACTGATGGCGCGGTTGAGTAACTTCTTGATTGGGCACCTGCGGTCCAGAAGGTCTAAAAATAGAGCTTTCACCACGGAGGGTTCTTCTAAGGGTTCTGACCTCTTCAGAATTTTTCTTAAGGGTAGTTTCAACAGTCCTAAGAGCGGTTACTGATTGAGCAGTGGTTGAATTTACAACATCAATAGATCTGGTGTTGGAAGCAATGCTCTCCTTGATTTCACCTGAATAGAGCTCGATGGAGGAGTTGAGAGTGTTGTAGAATGTGTGAATCTCCCCCTGAATCTCTGCGGTTTGGTTGGAGAGAGCTTCTCTCAAAGGTTCCAGATCAACAGAGATATTCATGGAGGTTCTCAACTCCTTGATTGAATTTTCTAACTTCAAGTTGAATCCAGCCTTAAGGTTCTCAAACCTGAAACTGATATCATCATCAAAGGTTTTTAATTTGTTCTTGAGACTGTCTCCCACAATGTTAAGGTCAACATTGATTCTATCTTTGAGGGAGTCCAGCTCAGACAGGATCTTGAATTCCAAGGCTTCAAGGGCGGCTTGGGATGGGGCGGTTGAAGTTGAAGCTTGATGTTGCGGTTGAGAGTCTTGAATGGTTTTCATGAAGGTTTCAAGGGCAGAGTTGGTGGAGGAGACAAATTCATCTGACAGCTTGGTGAGCATCTCATGAAGTTGAGTTTTAGACACTGCATCACCCATAGCTCTGAGGACTCCACTAGCCAGATCTTGCTTAAAACTTTGGAAGCATGCTTCAGCTGCGGTTTTAACAGCTTCAGCGGTTTGAGTTGTGGAACCTCTCTCCCCCTTAATGGCATCAATCAATTGGGCTTTAAGGATGGCCATTTTAGTGGTTTGAGAGTCCACATTGGAATGTAGGGAGCGGTTAGAGGCTTCAAGGGATGAGTTGGAGGCAGCCAATGCAAGGTTAGATTCAGTGAGTTTCAGCATGTGGCCTTGGTTAACAATCAGTTGGGCTTGGATTAGTTGAAGGGTGGAAAGAATTTGGCAGTAGTCAGAAGGAGGTGCGGTTGAAGTGGAAGGAATTTGGGTAAAGGAAGGAGGCGGTTGAGATTCAGTAGCAGGAGCGGTTTGAGGTAGAGGGGTTAGAAGGGTTTGGAATATGCGGCTAGCTGGGACAGTGTATTGTGAAGTGGTTGAGGGAGGAAATGGTAGAGTTCAAGGTAAGGTAGTAGGTGCGGTTGAGATAGGGGCGGTTGAAGGAGGATGTGGAATATTGGTGGTTTGAATGTTTAAGGTGTTTGGGTTTGAGTTAGATGAAAAAAAATAAGGAGTCGCCACACCGTTTTAAGAGGAAACATTGAAAACCTTTTGAAAGAGAAAGTGGGTTCGGGGGTCAGGTTACGTGTTGGGAAGAACCGAGAGTTCACCCAACACGCCTCGTCCATGGACGAGTCTTTCAATGTTCAACATCCAATTCATTCAAATGTGTGTGCAAAGTGTGTATGACAAGATATGTATTAAAATGTAAATCAATGCTATGTTTTATTGCTCAACAGGGGGAAATACAATTTGTAAGCCATTGACTCTGGGAGGCCACGTCCCACTTTACATCGAGGACTGAATACAAATTACAACTGAAATGTGGTCTCTGCAGAGAGCCACTTGTGTCGCGTGACACAGGACTCCAACTGTCCAATTGTGTCGCGTGACACGAGTTGACCATCTGCAGGAACCTTACAATGTGAACACAGATCCAACAGAGAGCAAATCAAATCCCAACACAATATCAAAACAACTCAGAAACCAACGAATTCATAATGGATTGACCAAGGGGACGTGGATATAGGGAGATCCACACTCCCTTGGCCAATAAACAATAAGTCCAACAAACTCACATCATTAATATCAACAATACCAAGTAATGCTAATTAAACAGAGAGATCGGCAGTTGGGACTTGATAATTGGGGACGGATGGAGTCTAATTATCAAGTCCGAGGAATAAATTGCAACGGAGCAAACACAATAGCAAATATGAGATAAAAGTGAGGGAAGAGATTCGTTACCCTCATAGTCCACGCTCCTTCAACCAAGTTAGGTAGAAGGATCTTCAATCAAGCTTCGAAACGGAACGAGCTCAGATCGGAATTGTTTTGGTAGCTCGGCAGTTCCCAGATTGAGTCGCTTGGGCAATTCCAGTATGTGCGAACTGTAGAGAATTGAGGGAGGCTTGAAGGCTTGTTTCCACTTCGGTGCAAATCGAACAGAGAGAGACGCCGGGATTGGAACAGAGCCGGGGCTGAGAGGTGGTGGCCAGAATTAGTTGGGGAAACAGTGGTTAACGGCTTAGGTTGAAACAGAGGAAGGAGGCGGTTGTAGTTGTGTTCAGAGTTGGTGAGGAGAGGCACCGGTGAGGAGGATTCAAGGGGATGCCGGGGAACTAGTTTTGGATGTGAAGGAGGATTACGCCGGAGAAGATGGTGGGGTTTTGGTTTGGGTGAGGATGTCGGTTGATTGGGGTGGAATTGGTTGTCGATTGGGTCGGGAAGAAGGCAATTGGAATAGAGGGAGGTAAGGCGATGGTGGAGGTTGAGGTTGGGTTGTTTTTCGATGAGGGAGAGCTAGGTTGTGGTGAAGATTAGGGAGCGGCCATGGATTGGGTTTCCTGCGTATAAAGAGAGAGGAGAGAGAGGGTGAACTCCGGATAGAGAGAGAAAAGGTGAGGTCTGTGTGTTTTGTGTGTGTTAACTGTGTGTCCTCCCTTGACAAAATGAAGCAATTTGATATTTATACGTAGATTGGAAATTGGATTAATTGGTCGCACGACCCAACGTATCCAATTTCCATGCCTCAAGCTGTCGCACGACTGGAGGAGTCAATAACCGATTCTGGCGCCAAAACCAGATTCTGGAACATTCCGGGTTAATACCCAAAAGGTCCAAACTGATTAATTCCTTTTAGGTCCTTTTGTCCGGGAAAAATACTAAAACATACTTCCTTCGCGAGAAACTTATAAAATATTTCCGAAAGTCTCGGAACGGACCAGGAATTTACCAAAACGCCCCTCAATGCAATTTTATTACATTAAAATGCATCTAAAAGGGTTGCGAATTGGATTGGCGTACTCACAAGCACCATCATGACGTCCTCTGCAGATAATGCTAATCCTTTTGTTAATTTCAATACTAGTTCTGCTTTGGATAATACTGCTCATGCTACTAACCCTTTTGCAGGTACCTACATTGCAAATCAGCTTCAAGAGTTGAGGGACTTGATCATGAATGTGCCAGGCGTCACCCCGCCTATCCAGCAGGTCTCCCCAACATGTTACAATCAGTCTTGCTTTACTCCAGCGATTGCGCATGTCGACATCCCTAAAGGATTTAGTGTGCCATCCATGAAGTTGTATGATGGAAGCTCGGATCCTGAGGAGCATGTCGCCCACTACCAAGAAAAGATGGAGACCGTTCGCATCCCGCTCCAGTTTCGTGAGGCTTGTTTGTGTCGAGGATTCGGTTCGACATTGCTGGGACCAGCATTGAAATGGCTGATTCGTCAACCTCCTGGTTCTATTGGGTCGTTTGCTCAGCTTGTCAACCTGTTCAACAATCAATTCTCTTGCAGCCGACAGTTTGAGAAGCTCACCAATGATCTTTACCGAATCACCCAACAGCCCGCCAAGGCCTTGAAAGACTATGTTAATAGGTTTAATAAAGAAGTCCTAGAGATTCCCAACCTGTACATGGCGATGGCTGCAGAAGCCTTCAAAATGGGCTTGAAAAAAGATTCCCCTTACTATGAAGATTTGGTGATGAACCCATGCAAGAAGATGGAGGATATCCTAAACCGAGCTTTAAAGTTCATCAGGCTAGAAGAGGACAAGGTGCAGCAGTCCAAGCATCCTGACAAGGCTTCATCATATGACCATCCTGACAGAAAGATAGAGTCATCTCACCAAAGGCAGAGCAGATCCAGACCTTACCACAGAAATGACCATAACAAAGTCAATTGTGTGGAAGATGATGGAGACGATGACGATTTTGAATCTCCTAAAATTTCTGATTATTGTTTCTCTGTTGATGTTTCAGGTATCCTGTGTGCAATGAGCAATCTTGGAGATAAAGCAAGGTGGCCTCGAAAGGGTGACAAGCCATCCGGTTGGAAGGATAAATCCAAGTGGTGTGCCTACCACGAGGATTTTGGACATCTTACCGAAGATTGCATTGCCTTGAGGAAGGAGATTAGTTACCTGTTATCTAAGGGACATCTTAAAGAGCTCCTTGGAAACCGCAAGACCAAGACGGAGAACAAAGAGCCCGTTGCAACCAGACCACCATCTCCTCCACCGGTAACAAAGGTAGTTAATGTTATTAGTGGTGGTTCTGATATTTGTGATACTTCTTATTCTGCAGCTAAATGATTCGCCAAGCAAGCTAAGGATGAGAAGCCCGAGAGACTCTCAAAGATGTCGCAGTTCACATCCCAAGATGTCATATCCTTCGAAGAAAGCGATAGGGACAATGTTATGGATCCTCACCATGACGCCTTGGTCATTGCACTCCACATCGCCAATTGCAAAGTCAGACGTATCCTAGTAGATGGAGGCAGTTCAGTAAACCTCATTATGCTAGATGCCTTGAAAGAAATGAAGATCCTTGAAGAAAGCATTGTAAAGAGAACCTCGGTGCTCGTAGGCTTCAGTGGAGAAGCCAAAATCACAGTGGGAGAGATCACACTTCCAGTTTATGTAGAAGGTATCAACTCCATGGAGAGATTCTGCGTGATTGATAGTGCTACATGTTACAATGTAATCTTAGGAAGACCCTGGATCCATGGAATGAAGGCAGTACCATCCACCTATCACCAATGTGTCAAGATGCCGACACCCTGGGGAGTTGTTAAGGTTTACAGTGATTAACAATCTGCAAAAGAATGCTATATGACATCCATGAAGGCGTCAACATCTCCCAAGATGGCATAGCAATTACAGAGAAAGGCCCGTGAGGTTCTGGAGGCGAAGGAGCATGACGTGAAAGCGATATTCGAAGACCCCCCAAAGCCAGATCTCAAGGTGCTAATTGGTCAAGATGTTCCAGCAGAGATCGAGGAAGATCTTGTCAACCTCCTTAAAAACAGGATTAAAAGCTTCGTCTGGAAGCATGAAGACATGACAGGCATCAGCAAAGACGTCATCACCCACAAACTCAACATTGACCCATCCTTCAAACTAATCCACCAAAAAAGACGAAAATTCGTGCAAGAAAGGAATCTAATCATTCAGGAAGAAGTAGGTAGGTTGCTCAAATCTAAGATGATCAGAGAAGTCGAATACCCAAGATGGTTAGCGAATGTGGTGGTGGTGGAGAAGAAGAACGGCAAGTGGAGAGTTTGTGTCGATTTCACAGACTTAAACAAAGCCTGTCCCAAAGATCCTTTCCCCATTGCCACACATTGATACTTTGGTCGATGCTACTTCTGGACATGAAGTGTTGACTTTCTTGGATGCATCTTTAGGATTTCAGCAAATCCAGATGGAGCCATCCGACCAAGAGGACACCGCCTTCATTACTCCCATAGGTATTTATTGTTACATTGCAATGCCTTTTGGACTAAGAAATGCAGGTGCCACATACCAGAGGCTGGTCAATATGATGTTCAAAGATCAGATTGGGGACACCATAGAAGTGTACATCGACGATATGGTGATAAAGTCAAAGAAAGCTGAAGATCATGTTCGAGACCTTACTCAAGCTTTGACATCCTGGACAAATTCAACATGAAGTTAAATCCAGCGAAGTGCAACTTTGGCATGAAGTCCGGTAAATTCTTGGGCTACATGGTAACGCAAGAAGGTGAGCCATTATGCGTTTACTTAGCTGTCTCTGAAACTGCAGTCAGTGCCGTCCTGGTCCGTGATCAAGATGGCGTACAACAACCGATATATTATGTAACTAAAACATTGCTCGATGCGAAAACCAGGTATTCACACCTTGAAAAATTGATCTTAGCTTTAATTACTGCTTCCATTAAGTTAAGACATTATTTTGAAACTCATATCATTGTCATTCGTACTAACTATCCGATAAAAAGTGTAATGAGAAAACCAGAAATGTCAGGAAGGATGGCCAAGTGGTCCGTTCAACTAAGCACTTATGACATCACGTATGAGCCTAGAACAACAATAAAATCCCAAGCATTTGCAGACTTTGTGGCAGACTTTAGTCCAAGTATGCAATCGGAAGTAGAACTAGAAGTCCAACAGCTTCAAGATGGGTACACCCTGGCAAGTGGACTCTATTCACAGATGGTGCCTCTAATATGAGGGGCACGGGGCTAGGTGTTGTCCTGAAGTCGCCACAAGGGGACATCATACCCCAAGCCATTAGTTGTGATTTAAAAGCTACAAATAATGAAGCAGAATATGAAGCCTTAATCGTGGGTCTAACCGTGGCTCTAGAAATGAACATTAAAGCAATACAGGTATATAGTGATTCATTGTTACTTGTCAATCATTTTAATGGTTCCTATGCAGTAAAAAATGCCAATATGACAGCTTATTTGGGCATTGTGAAAATCCTGGCAAACAAATTTCAAACCTTTTCCTTTGAACAAATACCCCAAGAGGAAAACTCTCAAGCAGATGCATTGGCCAATCTTGGATCAGCTTTCAAAAGCTTATCTCAAATCAATATACCAATCATACATGTCGACATCCCTGCTGTGGAAAGGTTAGAACTTTTTTGTACAGATGACGACATCCCAGATAATCAGATAGAGACATCTTGGACGGCGGCAATAATTAAATATCTTCAAGATGGCACCATCCCTGATGATGAAAAGAATGCCAGAGCATTCAGGGTAAGGATTTCAAGATTCGTGTTAATAGATAATGTGCTGTTTAAGAAATCTTTTGCAGGTCCATATTTAAGATGTCTCGAAGCTGACAAAGCAATGGAAGTTCTAAAAGAATTGCATGAAGGATCGTGTGGTAACCATTATGGGGGCAGAAGCTTGCATACGAAAGCTCTAAGAATGGGTACTACTGGCCAACAATGCATCAAGATGCTGCCATCTTTGCCAAGAAATGTGATTTCTGCCAGAGGCATAGTGACATCTTGCACCAGCCCGCAGAATTGCTTTATCCAATCCTCTCTCCATGGCCATTTATGAGGTGGCAAATGGATATAGTAGTAAAATTGCCTAAAGCTCCCGGAGGAAAAGCATTTTTGCTAGCAATGACTAATTGTTTCTCGAAGTGGGTTGAAGCTGAATCCTACGTGCAAGTTCGTGATAAAGAAGTCATTTCCTTCATTAAGAAAAATATATTTAGCAGATTTGGCATCCCCTCTGAAATAATATGTGACAACGGCTCCCAATTCATCAGCAAGAAGACGCAGGATTTTCTCACTAGATGGGGAGTCAAGATGGTGACATCCTCACCAGTACATCCTCAAGCTAATGGGCAGACAGAATCAAGTAACAAAATAATCATCAACAACTTAAAAAAGAGGCTAGATCAAAAGAAAGGAAGATGGGCAGAAGAGCTTCCATTTGTCCTTTGGGCAGATAGAACAACACCAAAGAACACAACAAGTCAATCCCCTTATTCCTTAGTATTTGGAGCAGAAGCAGTCATCCCGGCAGAAGTCGTCGTCCCTACTGCCAGATATAAGATGTCGACACCTGAGCAGAATGATGCCAACCTGAGTCATGATCTAGATACCATTGACGAGCTAAGGGATTTATCCAAGATCAGGATAGTAGCGTATCAACAAAAGCTTGAGAAATCCTACAACAAAAATGTCAGATTGCAGAAGTTCCAAGTCGGTGATCTAGTCCTACGAAAGGTGTTTCAAAATACAAGAGAGCCCAATACTGAAAGATGGCCCCCAAATGGGAAGGACCATACTTAGTTGATGCCGAAGCAGGTAAAGGTTCATATTGGCTGTCAACTCTAGATGGAGCAAGGATTCCCCGAAGCTGGAATGCCATTCACCTTAAGTCCTATTTTATGTAAGTTTCAATAATTACATTCCAATGCAAATAAAACCAAGGTACGATCTTTACCATTTTATTTTCAATAAAAGTACTTGTTTCAATTTTGTTTATTTTTTGAACGATTACTGACTTAAGCATCGGAGGGGCGTTAGCTAAGCTAACGCCCACCCCTAACATGTTTCTGTTTTGCAAGGAAACAAGAAGCATTTGACTAAACTCCATAACAAGTAAAGATGTTAACATCCTTCCAAGAAGCTAACATCTTAAATCAGGTATGACTGTTTCCTTACTTTTTGTTTAAAGTAAAAATTTTTATGAAATTCTAGCACTTTTCTACTTCCTTTTATCAAATAAAATGTGACATCAGAATAGATGTCGAAATCTCTCATTATCTTATTATTTGCAAGAGGTCGCCAATTCAATCCAATTCTCGTGAAAACAACTGTTTTGAGACTGGCCATCTCACCTTCGTTAAAGGTACTTAATCCCTTCTAAGGTTTAAAGAAATTATTTTCTTTCGTCTCATTTAGGTTTAAACACCTCGCCTGGAGCGCACGATGTCAACCTTGATTGAGGTGTGTGATGGGCCCGTACGTTTAATATGTACGAATTACCCATCTCCACTCAGTCAATGTGTTTTGACCCAAAGAATTTATCGATATGGTTGTGGCATATTCATGCCACCTAAGAACAAAAGATTATTGACATTTACATGTCAATCAAAGTGATTGCAAGGATTTATACATCCACTCACAAGTTGTCAATATCTCCGAAACGGTTAGCATGTCAACCTTCTATTTTCATTTTTCAAAAGCCATGAGCAAAAGTTTTTTCAAAACCCAAGCAAAACAAAGTTTTACCCTACGAAACATAAAAAAGTGTTGAACCAACCCAACACTTGAAAAATAAAAACGCAAATTGTTTTGGCCCTTATGGACTGATTAAAAACCCAAAATATTTAAATATTGTCTTCGGGAGGCAACCCATCTTCAAACCAAAAGTTTTTAAAACCAAAAGAACCATTTTTTGATTTCCTTCACGGGGTGGCTACTACCGCAGATGTTGTCGCTACTCCTTCCTCTAGGATGTCATCATCCTTCACACTAGAGGATGCTTCTCCTTCTTCCTCTCTTTTACCATCCAAAGCCTTCAAAAGCAAACGTTGCTGCTCGACGTCCCATCCTGTATGTTTTCCCTCCTGAAACTCCACCACCATTTGGATTTTGATTTCAATCATACTCTTTGCAGTTGAGGCCATCATATTCTTCTTTACATCCTCAATTTCCTGCAATTGAGTGTCTTGAATGGAAGATATGTCCTTCATCAAACTCTCAACCTCGTTCTGTAAATCCTCTACTCTCTTAGTCAAAACATCCTTCTGTTTCTTTGCCTGTAACGCCTCCAAAACAAGCTTCCTGTTCCTTTCTTTGAGACCTTTCATTTTTATCTCAGCCGCATCAACACCCTGTAAAAAACAAGTTTGATGATTAAAGTCTGGGGTGTATTGAATATTCAAAAAAAAAAAAAAATTTTCCTTTGAAACTCTGCTTTCGAAATCAAAAACTTACCATTGACGCCCTAGTAAGTGCCTCTTTAATGTCTGCCAAGCCCGTTTCATCAACATTTATGATTTCCTTATCAATAACCTATGTGATAAATTGATCATATTAATCCATCATAAATCATGACCATGACATATCTCATATACATGTTTTTTCACAAAAAGAAAACACATAAAATCTAGATCTATTTCATATAGCATGGATAACAATTAATAAAATTAAATCTAGCATCCCAATTTCAATCCTAATCATGACAAGACAGGGCTCTGATACCACTGTTGGGTTTTGGGGTTACAAACGCAGCAGAAAATAAGTTTACAACAAAAAAAACCCTAGCCCTTAAATCCATCTAGCATGAAGAGATTAGAAACATGAAACATAATTACATACCTTGAATGCGATTATGTTTGTCAAAATAGATCTCAAAATTCAAGCCTTAGAATTTTAATGTCGAATCTTCTATCTTCCTTGTTCAACCTTGGTGATGAATCAACAAATTGAGTTCTTCAAGCCTTAGGAGATAAAGTAACCTCCCTCTAATGGTGATCCACACGCGAACGAACCAAGAACGCTTCTTGTAGGATTGCTAGATGATCCTCTTGAATATTGAATCAATATTCAATAATCAAAGCCAAAACAATGGAATTATTTGGGTGCTTTTGATTCATAATCAATAATCAAAATCTAGAGTTTCATAAACCTAGAACTATAATGTAGGGGTTAGGTTTATGGTAGCCAAAGGATTGTATTTATATCTCATATAAATCCCCTAACAATTAGGGTAAAATCCTTGTCCAACTCCAAAACCAATCCGGCAAAGGAATCGCGTGCTGACCAAAATTCGCCAAGGGCACGAGTCGTGCCAGGCCTAAAATCAGTCCTACCATGAATCGTGACTATTTTTGCACTCGTGCTGATTTTGGGAACGAGTCGTGCCCAATCTCACCAAGTCAAAAGTCAACGAGTCAATCCTTGTTGCCACAAAACATAGTCGTTCTGCACTTGCCACGAGTCGTGACCCTTGGCACGAGTCGTGACCCAGGGCACGAGTCGTGCTCCTGGTCACGAGTCGTGCCAGAATCCAAAATCTCCAATTTTCAGCCAATGATCAAATTCGTTCTTTGTGTGTGACCCAATAGGAATTATATTATGTTGGCAGTGAGTCGAAACATCGACCTCACAAGATATAAGTGGTTTATAGAAAACCATTATATCCACCCAATTAATATAACATCAAAGCTTGGTTCCTCGATAGATCAAATGTCACAATCCCTTTGTCCACGATGTCCAATTTGAACATGAGTCATGATCAATGTCAACTCACATGTTTAATGCTTTCTTGATTTCAAATATGTTGATAATCCAAATGCATTTGATCTCTATCAAATCACTTGAGTGTGGCCACACATTTCATCAACATCATTCATCGAGGGACCCAAGCAAACTTCTCTCTCAACGAGAGGGACAAATCCCATCTTGACTTATCATTCTTCCCTACATGAATCCAATCGTGCCAATATAGCCCTTATTGCTATCTGATTAAAGATAGTGTTAGACTATATCAAACACGATCTTCATCATGTGGAAGACGATGATAATCTCAGGTACAAAGGATTCAATTACACTACTATAGTGATAGACTATGTCGTAAATCTCATAGGTAGGTCATGTCCAATACTTGTTCTCTAGCAAGTATCCATAAGTGTAATGTGCATCACATGCATATATTCATCTCCATGATTATCCACTACCAACTTATACTAGTTATTCACAATAACTAGGGACGCAGTTCAATATAATAAACATGCAAACATATAGTGAACCAAATAATACTTTCTCTATAATAAATGATGAAGACGATTACATAGCAGTTTAGGTTATAAGTCAAACATAACTAAACGCCTAGGGCACTACACCAACAAAACTGGACCCGACTCATGGATCAATAGCCACGCCGATTTTAACCGGGTTTTCTTGATGGGTGATACGGGGAAAATATAACACACAATATGGCTGTCAAATGATGGGGCTTAGGTGTAGGTGAGAAAAAAAGATGTTAGGGAGTTAGATTGTGAGCGGAAATTAGGGAGGTATGGTGAGGGTGAGGAGGAGAAGGAGGAGTAGGGGTGAACAATGGTGGGTAGTGTGGGCATATTCAACTAGAGAGAAGGTGATTTTGTTAAGTTAGTAACTGGGTTACATTTTTAATAGGTTTGTTAATCAAATTTAACGTTATCCAACCATGTTGCATTATTTGAAATAAAATCAAAAAGTAAATTGCATTAAGCTGTCACTACATAGTACATTATTCTTTTTGAAATAGAGGGTATAGTACATTGCATGGTTTGGTAATTATTCCCACTGGAAATTTAGCAAATCTAGCATACATTCAATCTTGCCAACCAAAAATAGATAAAGTGATATAATCCACGAAATCCCTAGCAAAAGCCTATTGGTTCTTGACTTCTTCTTCACTTTTCATATGTGCTGGTGCTGCTATAGCATAAGATACTCGGCTCATCCCCCCCTTTTTCCTCCGTAGAATCACATTGTGTGTGTCGACTCACTAACTGTGACTTGCCCAGTTCAACTCCACCTTGAGTAACTCGCAGTCGCTGCCCTACCTATTTGTCAACCACCCCATAAGAAGCCTCCCAACATGCTTCCTCCAAATGTGTCATTATCATAGCATTTGTTGTACGACGCTCGACACTTGAGCCAAAAACGTAGAACCTTGGAGGACGCATAAGGAACCTCATTTTACCCCTTTCAGAATAACGTTTGAACCTTTTCAGACATATAATGCTCCACTTTCACCTTTGAAACTGTACCCCATCTTGTCTAACTGACTAAGCGATATAAGATTCTTTGCTACTTCAGGAACATGTTTAACCTCGATCAATGTACCAAACTTACCACCAAAAGTTCACACCCTTGTGGGACCTATGCCAACCACATTGCAGATGAACCCATTAGCCATATAAATATTGCCACCCTCCACCTGGTCGTACGTTGCAAACCATTTCTTGCGCGAACACATGTGATAAGAAGCTCCAGAATCCAAAATCCATGCATCTTCCATGCCTTTGTCTTATTAGATTACTAGAGCATAATCCTCCTCATCGTCATCTGCCACTGCTACATTTGACCCAAATTTCTCGCTGTTTCTTATCCTTGTACAATTACGTTTCAAATGCACCCTTTCCTTGCATTAAATACAAATATCTCCAGGTTTTGGTCCCCTTCTAGAAGAACCCTTGTTTCTCGTACCTTGGCCCCTATTGCCTTTTGCAGCCAAACCTGCTATTGAGATTCTGTACATATATATACCACTCGCTTTTCGGTGTTAATTTCTAGTTCTGAGGCCATGATTTACCTCTTTCAAAGTAACCGTGTCCTTACCATTAATGTAGATGTCCACATACCCCTCATATGACAACGGTAAAGAGACCAACAGAATAAGAATAACATAATCATCATCGATTTTTCCCTCAATATCACGCAGTTTAAGTAATAAAGAAGTAAATCAATCTAGGTGCTCCTTAATAGACGTACCTTCAGACATTCGAAGAGCAAACAACTTCTGCTTCATGTATAACTTGTTCATTAGAGACTTCGTCAGAAACATCTTCTCTAACAACAACCACAAAGCCTCACTTGAATCACTACAATCAGCAATATCCGCCAAATTATCAAACCTCTTGATGATCTGCGAATTGGCTTTCTCATCTAGAGTGATTAGATATGCTGCTATTTTCAATTTTTTTTCCAAATTTTATTCAGATGTGGGAACAGTCGCTACCTTTGAATCACCCTTGTGATCCCCGATTGCTGCAGCCACTGAAGCCCACAAGTCATTGTCTCTCAATAAAGCCTTCATCTTGATAGTTATAAACTAAAATTGTTTCTCTCATTAAATATGTTGATCATTGGTTCCATGTATGAATCCACTATTCTCTCACGCAATGGAATTCCTCAGATGCTCTTCAACCAGAAAGCTCTATGCCAGTTTGTTATAACATGCAGTAGAGAAGATGGATAACCACAACATGCACACGCATACGAATACAAGTATTTACGTGGTTCACCAACTTGGCTACATTCACCAGCAATATTATTAATATAGAGAATCACCAATAACGAACTCTCTAATTATGTGCATGAATTCTTGATCATAAGAATTCACATTCGTGTAACCCTAATCTGGGGAAACGGATGAGAACAAATTGAACTGTTACAGACAAGCTAGAAAATCTATGAAGCCCATAAAAATCACTAACTTGGAGGCTAGAATTATTGATAACCTATCACACTAGAATGAAAAAAAAAACTCTCAGGAAAAGAGAGCATTAATATACTATCAATCCCTACAATTACGCTAACTATTTGATATACATAAATAAGGACAATATATGTACAAAGAGAGAAAAGAGTATATCCCGAGATACAAGTGAGATCATGTAGAGTTCTGGAGCGCTCCTTTGCTCCGTGCGCCCCTAACGCCCTGCGGCTCCTCCCAGCGCCCTTGCAGCTCTTCCTGGCGCCTTTCGTGGTTCTTCTGGCACTCATAGGGGCGTTCACCTTAAGGCGCGCTGGCTCTCCCTTTAATACACCCCTCAAGTCAGAGCGTGAAGGTCACAAACTCCCAACTTGCCAAGTAATATAGTGAATTGTCCAGTCCCAAACACCTTTGTAAGTACATCTGCTAACTGAGCAATGGTATGAACTTATTTCATAGAGATGAGGCTAGAATGAATGGCGTCACGTATAAGGTGACAATCAACCTCGATATGTTTAGTGTGCTCATGAAAAATAGGATTATGTGTGATGTGAATGGCTGACTGACTATCACACAGGAGAGTATAGAAGCTGAAAGAGTGATCCCAAAGGACAACAAGAGACCACACATCCATGTAAGTTCACACGTTGCACTTGCCATTGAGCGATACTCAGCTTTGGCCGAAGAGCGAGCAATGGTGGTTTGCTTCTTAGTTTTCCACGACACATGAAAACCACCCAAGAACACAAAGTACACCGTCAAAGAGCAATGAGTAATGGGATAGCTAGCCCAGTTAGATTCACAATAGGCATGTAGTCAAAGATCTGAGTCAACGCGCAATAGAATCCCTTGGCCAGGATGACCCTTAAGATAGCGAACCACACATAAATTTGCATGCCAATGAGAAAGCTTGGGTGTTTTCATAAACCATGCAAAGATATGAACACAGCAAGAGAGCTCTGGTCTTGTGATAGTGAGATAGATTAAACGTCCAATAAGACGTCGATAGCATTCGAGGTCAGACAAGAGAACGTCATCTATTAAGACTAACCGATGATTTAGCTTGATAGAAATATTCGCCGGACGTGTACCAAGAAGACCAATTTCAGAGAGAAAATCAAGAGCGTATTTCCTTTGAGACAAGAAGATCCCATCCAAGTGACGTGCAACCTTTATTCCCAAGAAATACTTCAAGCGACCAATATATTTCATTTTGAAACAACGACATAAATCATTAAAGTCAGTAATACCAGTGGATTTATTACCCCCAATGACCAAATCATCAACGTAAACCAAGATATTTATGTTGATGTCATCCTTCTGATAAGAAACGAGCGAATAGTCTGAGTACGAATGAATAAAACTGTACTTATTCAATGCATCAGATAACTTTGCAAACCAGCAACGAGGCACCTGACAAAGCCCATACAAGGACTTTCGGAACTTACATACTTTACAAGATATATGGGGTTGATACCCCAAGGGAAGCTTCATATATACCTCCTTACTCAGATCTCCATGTAAGAAGACGGTGTGAACATCCATTTGATGAAGTTCCCAACCATGGGCCGTGGCAATAGCCAGGAACACTCGTACTATAACCATTTAGACCATTGGAGCAAAGGTTTCTGTGCAGTCTATGCCTTCCACTTGACGATAACACAAAATTACCAGTCGTGCCTTATATCGTTCCACAGTTCCATCTGCCTTATATTGATTTTATGCACCCATTTGTTCCCAATAACCTTTTTACCAGTAGAAGCATCCATCAGATCGCATGTCCCATTCTGATCTAGAGCATCAAGCTCATTGTTCATGGCTGCCCTCCAATCTTCCGACCTTACAGCCTCTGCAAAGTTTCTAGGTTCAACACCTGTATCAATTGCGGCTAGAAAACAACGATGTGCAGAAAAGAATTTAGTGCAATTAACAAAATGTGATAAAGGATATCGAGTACCTGAAAACTTGTTTGGAGGGAGTGAACTGGACGAGGGGCTAGCTCGTACAATGTGTGTTTGAGATGTGATTAAATCATACTCGGTGCTTGTATACCGTGAGTAGGGAACCTTTGTCCATTTTACCCAACCCAAATTATCAGATGTTTCTCCATGGTTGGTGCAGGTGCTTCACTTGGAACGAACTCAGTGTTAGGCGCCTCAGTGGAAGCTACAGGCACCTCATCATGCTCAAGCGGCGCCTCATCATGCATAAGGGGCACCTCATCAGTGTGGTCATCATTCACAAGGGGCGCTTCAAGGAGAATTTCAACTTCTGCGCCTCGCTCAAAAGCAACAGTATCCCCAATAACCGTTTCACCAGGGCTATAAAAGATGGAATCAGGATCAATAACCTCTTCATTTGGACTATCACTTTGACCAATGAAGGGGAATTTTGATTCTACAAAAACAACATCGCGGGAGACAAGTGTTTTGTATTCCTTAAAGTCATACAATAACCATCCTTTCTTGTTAAATGGGTAACCCAAGAAAACACACTTTCGACTTCAACTAGCAAATTTATCATTATCACAATGTGAATAATAGGCATAACAGAGAGAATCGAAACCCTAATGTGTTTATAAGTGGGTGCTCTGCCAAAAATTATTTCATACGGAGTTTTTCCATGCAATAATTTTGAAGTAGTGCGATTAATCAAATACCCGACTGTCAAAACACACTCACCTCAAAATCTAATTGGCAATCCAGCTCGATACCGTAAGGCCCATGCTACGTTCAAAATGTGACGGTGCTTTCTTTCTACTCTTACATTTTGTTGTGAAGTGTGAATACATGTGGTGTGAAACACAATTCCGTTTTCAGCAAAGTATTTTTCAAAACATGTGAATTCTTTCCCATTGTCACTTCACACCAATTTGACACGTTTATTAATGACACTCAACTATGGCAAAATAATTTTTTAAAGTGTGAGGCGCATCACTTTTTGAGTTTATCAAATATACCCACACAGCGTGAGAGCAGTCATCCACAATAGTTGAAAAGTAAGTTCCTACACACAAAGCAGGTGTCCGATAATCACCCCAAAGATTGACATGAATTAAATCAAAAATCCCTTCGTAATTGATTTCACTAGGCAAAAACTTATCTATAGTTTGTTTGGATTTGCAACAAATTTCACAAATATCTTTATTAGCACTATTTCGACTAACAAAATGAAGCAAACTAACTACTTTACTTGATGGATGTCCTAACCGCTGATGCCATAACTCATGATTTGCAAGTTCCTTAGCGCTGCAGACTCGTGCTTCAGTAGGCTTCCTCAGGTATTACAACCCCTCGTGTTGTTCACCCGCACCAATCAACATATTCGAGGTTCGGTCCTGTATTACACAAAGTTTGTTAGAATATTGCACAAAATTATTTGAGACACGAAGCAACTGAGAGACATACAACAGATTGCAATTCAATGATGGAGCATATAACACATTTTGTAGAATAAGTTTAGGCCCAATTTTAACACCGCCTTCCTTTGTGGCAATGATGTGCTTCTCATTAGGCAGTCTTACTCGACTAAATTCAATGTTACGAACATTGTCAAGCAATGTAAGGTTTTGTGTTATATGTCAATTAGCCCCACTATCCACTAGCCAATGCTCATCATTCATTTTAGCATTCCATGTGCTCATTACTTTTAACATTGGTCTGCACCATGACTTTGAAACTATTCCACTATTCACTTATGAAGCCCAAGATTTGATCGGGCTCTGCATCTGTCATCTCTGCGCCATAATCATTATTCACTTGTACAGTGTTGGCTCGAGTGCTTAAAGACTCGCACCCTCTCACTACTTCAGCGGTTGTCGTGACATTTTGCCCTTTCTTTCCCTTTCCATTTCGTGAGGATTGCTCCAGATATCCCACAAGCTTGAAACATGAGTCGTCTTTGTGTTCCTTTTTCTTGTAATATCCACAAGTAACATTCCCCATCTCTTTGCGCTCCCCCTGGATTTCGGACCCCAGTGTTGGTGCGCACCACAAAGCTCATAGGTTCTGAGTACTTCTCTCGCACGCTCCCTTTGACACGCTCCTCTCTTACCACCATTAAATAAAATTTGTTTATGTTGGGAAGAGGCTCTTAGTTCTAAATATTTGATTTTACATTCTTGAACTTAGGTGTCTCGAGTCCCATAACAAACTGATGCACTCATTCCTGCTCCCTTCGTTGAATGAGCCTTAAGTTGATCTCACATTTGCATCTGGTGCAAGAACACGTCGAAACCTTGTTATAGTCATTCAATTCATCCCACAACTTCTTAATCTAACCATAATAAGCATCCACGCTTCGTTCTTCTGTTGCTTACAATTGGCTAGGTCACATTAAATCTGTTGCACCCTTGGCCCATTCCCAATCGAGAATCTCTGTTACAAGTCATCCCAAAAAATCCTTGTCTCTTCCACGTAAGTCACCGTGGATCAAAGATTTGGTTCAATAGTGTTAAAGATCAATGACACCACCATCGTGTTCACCGTTCGCCAAAGCTCTAGTTCATCCGCCTTTGTCGGACGATCAATCGTTCTATCGATGAACCCGTTTTTCATCTTTGCTCTCAACGAACCCCTTGAAAACACGAGCCCATTCTTCATAGTTTTCTCCTTTCAATTGGACATGAGTGAGAATATGTCTGGTATTATCACTCGATGAAAGGAAGTAGGAGGTTCTTTTCTCACTACTCTCTACAGCCATTTGCGTTGAGTTATGTTTAGGTTTAAGATTTCAAGTTCACTGCTCTGATACCAAGTTAGAAATCAAGAGTGAAAGAGGGAATAATTTTCTCTGTTCATTCCAATGCCGTTAATGGCTTTATATACAACCTATATATCTTGATCTAATCTTGATACAGATCAATCCCCACAATTACGCTATCAATTCCTACAATTTCGCCAACTACTTGATATATATTATCAATCTCTACAATTATGCCAACTGCTTAATATATATAAATAAGGACAAGATTTGTACAAAGAGAGAATATCCTAAGATATAAGTGAGATCATGCAGAGTTCTGGAGCACTCCTTTGCTCTAGGTGCCCCTAGCGCCCTGCGGCTCCTCCAATCGCCCTTGCAGCTCTTCTCGGCGCCTTCCTTGGTTCTTCTGGAGCTCCTAGGGGCGATCACCCTAGGGAGCGCTAGATCTCCCTCTAATAGAGTGGTTATTCGATCGAAGAATTATGGAGAAATCTGTAAAAAAAGATGTTGTCCAAAAATATAACAGAAGCAGAATTTTGGGTTAAGTTCTAGGGCAATATGTTAATTATACATAAAGTTCCAGCAGCCTAATTATATATTCCTGGAAATTTCTTTGAGTCTAGTTTGCAACGCACTTTTCGAATTGTATTTTGGATTTTTCTATAATAAGTTATGTTCAATTTACCAAGGGCTGCACACATGGATATGTACATCTGAAGTTTTCAAAGACTTTTGGCTTTTTATATTTCTATGCCTTCTTATCTATTTATAATTAATATATAGTTTATCCTAAATTGAAGGGTTGTTACAAGATATCTATAAATATCTTACTTATGCAATTATAATAGACAAGGTTGAGTTTATATAAAATTATTGATTCTTTGACTTTGTTTTAGAAGATGAATTTCTTCTAGTTTATCTTATCTATTAGGTTGAGTATCTTTGGATGACGATTTTAACTCATATTTTTAGGTGAATTTCTTTGGATATCGAGTCGTTTACCCTAAAGAGTGTTCACTTGTGTTACCTCCGATGTCTTCTCTATTTGAATGATCGAGAGATGAACTACATTTTCAATCACACTTGTAACGAAGTGTCGAGCGGAGAGGATTCTATCGATTTCAACGCCGGTTGAATCTTACTTATCAGCGAGTGTTTGATGAAGATAATGCAGAAAATATCACATGGCCCTTTTCAACTTCAACATGTGAAGAATCTTTTACTGATTGGTCCAAGCCGCCGATGTTTGATGAAAAGCTTGAAGGTCATCTTTCTCATTTTGGTGTCTCTCGTGATATTATCTCTAATGAATATCCAAATGAAGGGGAAGAAATAAAAAACTCTCATTTTCAATTGTTCGGAAATATTAAGGTGAACACTCAATCCTATTATAATGATAGTAGTGATATTTATCAATTTTTCATTGCCCAAAAAATAGAAAATATGCTAATTTCAGTTATAGCGGATGAATGGTCGAGTAACAGAAGGAAAATGATTGATATTTATCACCAACTTTCTCCTATTATTATGGAAGGTGTAGGACTTAAAGATCGCCATTTTTTGCATTAAAATAAGAATGTATTATATCTTGAAGTTTCACTTCCAATTATTCGTCATTTAAAAATTTGAGGACGAATTTTCTCCGATCAAGGGAGAATGATGCGGGAAAGAACCACCTTGATATCATTAAGATTCATTGTTGGTGGAGTTGATTTTCGATTCAAGAAACTGGACTCGAAGATCTTTCTGGAGATATATAATTAGGCTGCTGGAACTTTATATATAATTACCAAATTGCCCTTATACTTTACCCTTTTTTTGGACAACAATTTTTTTTTACCCATTTTCTCCATAATTCTTCGATCGAGTAAACACTCCACCACCAACAACGAATAAGAAGGACGAGGGTCGTTTCCTGCGTCACCTAACAAATATAAAAGTTATTGTGACTGAATCTCAGTTTGTGCTTATAAAAGTCCACTAATTGGCTGGGTTAAAATTATCCTAATATTTATTTATGATTTATATTAGTGGTGGTTTGTATACCTTTTCAATTACGATTATTTCAAGCGGACTAGGCACGTAAAATGTGAAGATCTCCCTTAGTAGAAGCTGCCTAAACAAAACACACATGGAATAGATTAGTAAAAGGACTGGGTAAAATAAAACAATGGATGAATATTCATCAACCACTTAATTAGAGAATAAAACATGGTTAATTGAAACTCTGGACTTGGACTGCTTCAATGTAAAATATATATATATATTGATCATATCAGAGAGAGAGAGAGAGAGCAGGTCAGAAACTTCTTGTTTCATCTTTTATATAAATATTTCTGCTAGCTGGGCTAGACAAACATCATATCTATATATATATATCCAGTAACACAACAACTTCAATAACTTCATTACAAATTTTCACTTATTTATTTGCTAGTCCGGAGTCGGAAATTAATGATCATGAGCAAATTTTCTAACCTTTTATGCATTGTCTTGCTAATACTTGGCCTTGCCACTGCTTCTGCTTCTGCTTCTTCTTCTGATGATGGCCGTAAGGTAAAAAACATTTTTGTTTTGTTGTTTTAAATAAAAGGGTTCAAACTATAATGTTAGTTAGGTTATCTACAACTTAACAATTATTGACATGTTGTTGTGAAATGATCAGAACTATATTGTGTACATGGGAGAGAAGCTCAAGGGAGGCGCAAACCATACGGAACTTCACTTAAACATGCTTCAAAACGTTCTTGGAAGGTATATATATATATATTTGTTGGCCGAAGGCTGGTGTATAAAGTTTGACAAGTCAACTATATATGACACTTATTATGGGACAAAGGGAGTATGTATGATAGTACATACTCCCTATTCTAATTGCAATAAGCTTACTAACTATGCAAGACTTTGTTTGTTGGAATGCTTTCTACAGTGAATCCTCATCATGTCTACTCTATAGCTACAAAAAGAGCTTCAATGGTTTTGCAGTGAAGCTAACTGAGGATGAAAAGGAAAGAGTAGCAGGTACCATCACTCTCTTAAGTTATGCTATTAGAGGCTCGCGGCCATACAATAAAATGTTCATTTGCTGTTTCATCTGCTTAAATAACTCTCGACATTATTTGTACAGGAATGGATGGGGTGGTTTCGGTGTTCGCTAGCGAAAAGAAACAACTCCATACAACAAGGTCATGGGACTTCATGGGCTTTTCCCAACAAGTGAATAGAACAACCGTCGAAAGTAACATTATCATTGGAGTTTTTGACACTGGTATTTGGCCTGAATCTGATAGTTTCAGTGACAAAGGATTTATTTCTCCGCCAGCCAAATGGAAGGGCACTTGCCAATCTTCCAACATCACTTGCAACAAGTAATTAACAACCACCTATTTTTTCAAAAAAATAAAAAAATTGATGTGATTTTACTTTTTATTCATTTTCTTTGTGAATTTTATATGCAGCAAGATAGTTGGAGCTCGATATTATAGAAGTGATGGACTTTTCGGTGTAGGAGAATTACAAAGCCCAAGAGATTCAAATGGTCATGGAACACACACTGCCTCTATAGCTGCCGGTGCCACAGTTGGCATGGCAAGCTTAATGGGACTCGGACATGGAACAGCTAGAGGAGGTGTCCCATCAGCCCGTATAGCTGTTTACAAAGTATGTTGGGTCGATGGTTGCCATGATGCCGATATTCTTGCAGCATTTGATGATGCTATTGCAGATGGTGTTGACTTAATATCCCTTTCAGTTGGTGGTAGCCGCCCTAGAAGATATTTTAACGATTCGATAGCCATCGGATCTTTTCATGCCATGAGAAATGGGATACTTACATCAGCTTCTGCTGGTAATAACGGCCCTGACCTTGGAACGGTCACAAATTTTTCACCTTGGCTTCTTTCTGTTGCTGCTAGTACCATTGACAGGAAGTTTCAAACAAAGCTGCAACTCGGCAACGGTTCCACTTATGAGGTGAAACTTCTTCTCCTAGCTGCTATATATATATATATATATATACTTCCTCCGTCCCAAAATGAATGTCCAAATTCCAAAAAAAATCATTCAAATTTGCTCTTGATCAAGGGTTAATTGGGACATTTTTTGGACATTCATTTTGGGATGGAGGGAGTATTTTTTTTTCTCACAATTAATTTCCTCTGTCATCTTATCATTGATCTATATATTTCTTGTTCATGTAGGGAGTTTCAATAAACACATTTGACATGAAGAATGAGACATACCCGATAATTTACGCAGGGTCTGCGCCAAATAGAACTGCAAATTACACTGGCTCCTCATCTAAGTAATTATCTGTTTTCCATTTTCTTGCCTTGTTTGAAGGATCCTTAATTTCTGTACTTAAGTTCTAACACTCGCTTACGAGTATACATTGTTTAATAAGCTGTAATGTTTGTAGGTTTTGCTTTAGAAACTCACTGGATGCGAACTTGGTGAAGGGAAAAATTATTCTTTGTGATGAAACTAATACGGGGGAGCCTGCATTTTTAGCTGGTGCTGCTGGAATGGTGATACGGGATATAAGTGATAGTGATGCTGCAAGAATTTTTCCTCTACCCGCAACTTTCGTTGGTAATGATAATGGTGCTAGCATTGGCGACTACATTAACTCGACAAGGCAAGTAAAATGCATAATTTACACAAATTTGTTTGGTTTCCTTTTTTTTTTTTTTTTTTTTTAAAAAATTATACAAAAAAAATAGACACTGTATTCTGAGTTTAACAGATATTCCTAATGAATTAAAACAGCAACCCTGTTGCAACTATATTGAAGAGCACTGAGGTGAAAAACACACTGGCACCATATGTGGCCTCATTCTCATCAAGAGGACCCAACCCCGTCACAAATGACATTCTCTCGGTAATCTAATCTTATCTAATCCCGTCGTTATTGTTATAATTTTAACGATTTTGTCAAGTAAGTTAACCCTGTTTAATGTTTTTTCAGCCGGACATAACTGCCCCTGGAGTTGAAATCCTAGCAGCATACTCACCATTGGCTCCATTGTCCGGAACAGTCCCAAGTGACAAAAGAAGAGCACAATATAGTATGTTATCCGGAACATCTATGTCTTGTCCACACGCTTCTGCAGTAGCTGCATATATCAAATCCTTTCACCCCTCTTGGTCTCCCGCTGCAATTAAGTCCGCCCTCATGACTACTGGTATATATCTCCAAATTTTCATATCGAAGAACGCTTATTTTTTTATATAGCAAATATTTATGTCATTTTAATGACTCACGTTGTGATTAACTTTCGACATTTTCAGCATATCCCTTGGATGTTAGCACGAGCCCAGATGCTGAATTATCATATGGAGCCGGTCATATTGATCCTTTAAAAGCTATTAACCCTGGTCTAGTATATGATGCAAATGTAAATGACTACGTAAAGTTCTTATGTGGTCAAGGGTATAGTAGTGCGACACTTCAACTATTGACCGAAGATAATAGCACATGTTCTTCAGCCACAATGGGGGCAGTTTGGGACTTGAACATACCTTCATTTGCTTTATTTGCTCTACCTTTACAGAGTTTTAGTCGTAACTACACCAGGACGGTAACAAATGTAGGGTCATCGACTTCTGTATATAAAGTGACGGTTACGTCCCCACAAGCACTTAAAATTCGCGTTGAGCCAAGGGTATTGTCTTTCGCCTCAGTGGGGCAAAAGTTGTCGTTTGTAGTGAAGGTTGAAGGGGTTATAGGAAGATCATCTACAGTTTCGGCTTCTTTGGTGTGGGATGATGGTATGCATAAAGTGAGGAGCCCCATTGTTGTGTATGCTGGCCCATGATGACAACATTGAACATACACGTAACACAATTTTAAGGCTTAATTAGGATCGGTATTGGTGAAAATTTATTTGTACATGTACCCCCAATAAAATGAAATAAATAGATTTTATTATTTATTTTCTTTGATAAACACAACTAAATAGTTACATCTTACAAACAATAATACTGAAGTTCATTTTAATCAAAAACTGCTGCCACTGTCATTTAAAAAAGAAAAGTACTATACGCATGAATTAACATTATGTTTCAGGCATTGCATTGTTAGGCCCTACATTTTTAATCAACTTGTTTACAACTTGCACCTGAAATCTTGATACTAACAACTTGAGTTGTTCTATTACATCTTGATCATTTGCAGGTTGAACTATTGTTACGTTAACCTTATTTTTCAGGGAACGTGTCAAAGTAATTGAAGACCAATTCAAAGACGTCTCACCATGCAAATACCCAGCAACGGATCATTATCCCCTCAATCAACAAAATGGTGATAATGTCTCAACAAGATCAACCTCTTATCCGAGATTCTAGGCCTATTTTTTCTCCTTGTAAATTAGCCGTTATTTGAGGTATAAAAGGGGAAAAACACTGTATTTTGCACACATGTTTTTACACTAGCTTAAGTTCCCTTCTATACGCTCCTAGCTCTGTAATCACAAAAATACTTAGTAATCTTTTGGTCCAGGTAGGTTCCTAAACCTCCGGGGTTTTGTCTTAGGTGAACAAGTTGTTCAAGGGCTTTCCCTAGTCAACAAACAACTTGTGTTCATTTCTATTCAACCCGATAATCATTGTACCCTGATTCATATCACTTTAGTCATTTTTCTTGTCACTTGAAGCACTTGTTGAAATTTGACCAAAACAATTTGGCGCCTGCCTGTGGTGGGAAACTTTGATTATTTGCATAGAAATGGCCAATCCGCCGTCCGGCGATCAAGGTGAGAGGAGTCGGCCGCTTCCTCGTTTCCGGCACCCAAGGCAATCCATCTTTGAATGCGGAAGGCCGTCAATTTGGAGATATTATCCAACATGGCCAATATGTTGAAGAAAGTGAATGATCGGTTGGATGGTCAGGAGCATACGAACGCCATGATATTCAATGCCATTGATAGCCTGCGTAAAGAGAAGCAAGTTGAGACTCAAGTATCTACTCCATTTTCACCTTTACTTCCCGGATCTTTGTTTGGTACAGGTACAGGACCAAGCCATTTCGGAGATATCCCTATGTCCAATACCTTGCCAGCAGAAAGCACAATCGTGACGTCCATTCCAATTGAGCAACCAAGATTCGGCCTTCCGGCTAACCAACTGTGTTGTCATCTTGCTACACCTATGCTACACCCTCGATGGGGCAAACAAGGAGTTTCTTTAATGCTTTTGATACTTCTGCATCTCAGTTTAATAACAATCCTCTTTTCGCAGAGAGTCAATTTGTTAAGGAAATGCAGACTATAAAGGATTTGCTTTGAAGCATACCTGGAGTCAATGCGCCATACCACCAAGTTTCTCCAACTTGCTATAACGAATCTCGTTTAGTTCCAGCAATAGCCAGTGTGGAGATACCAAAGAAGTTTTCGGTCCCTCATATGAAGAAGTAGGATGGGAGCACCGACCCGCCGAGCATGTGTTCTTCGTATCGGGAATCAATGGATATTATAAGTATCCCCCTATTTTTAGAGAAGCATATTTTGCGGGGTTTTGGCTCAACTTTGTCGGGACCCGGCCTTAAAATGGCTAACAGGAATTCCTCTAAACTCTATTTCTTCTTATGCTCAACTTGTCAATATGTTTATCAATCAATTTTCATGCAATAGGGCATTTGACAAGTTGACTAGTGACCTTTATAGAATTGTGCAACAGCCTAACGAAAGTCTTAAAGAATATTTGCACAGGTTTAACAAGGAGGCAGTGACTATACCCAACTTGGACGTGTCCACAGCTACGGAAGCATTCCGTATTGGCTTGAAGAAAAGCTCTCTAATTTATAATGAGTTGGTGACGACTCTGCGAAACAACTTGAAGAAATCAGAACCGAGCCTTGCCTTTCATCGGATTGGAGGATGACCGGCAATGGGGAAGTCAACTGGGAGAACCCCTACTCCTCTATTTGAGCCCTCGACAGAAAATCGGATTCCCATCACTATAAGTCCAACAGGCAAACCCCTGTTAAATACGAATCTTCTAAAGTTTATTTTGTAGATGATGATCAAGATGGGGATGATAATGATTATCCTAAAATTTATGAATACTTGCTTTTACGTGGACATTGCAGGAATCCTTTGCGCCATGGGAAATCTTGGAGATAAAGCAAGATGGCCCAAGAAGAGTGATCAGCCAACAACTTGGAAGGACAAGTCCAAGTGGTGCGCATTTCATGAGGATTTTGGGCATACCACTGAGAATTGTTTTGCCTTGAGGAAGGAGATTGCTCATTTATTATCCAAGGGTCTTCTTAAGGATTTGTTGGGTAAGAAGAGGGTCGAAGTGAGTCTAAAGAACCGATTCGGGAGCGATCCGGACAGAGAAAGTTGCACCACCTCCAGCCACCAAGGTAGTAAATGTTATTTCAGGTGGATCCCATATTTGTGGAACAACTTACTCTGCAGCCAAGCGTCATGCCAAGAGTTCTAAGGAGGATCAGTCAGAATTACCCTCAAGGCGTCGTGACTTCACAGATGGTCAGGTTATCTCCTTTGAGGATGAGGATAAGGACAACACGTTGGACCCTCATCATGATGGTCTAGTTGTTCAGGTGCAGATTGCTAATTGTGTGGTCAAGAGAATTCTGATTGATGGCGGTAGCTCAGTCAACATAATCTTCACTCATGCTCTTGAAGATATGGGCATCCCTTTATCTGAAGTTGTGAAGAATTCATCCGTGCTGGTAGGGTTCAGTGGTAAAATAAAGCAAACAGTCGGAGAAATCAAGTTGCCTATCTATTTGGAGGGGATGAATTCTATGGAAAGGTTCAGTGTGATCGAATGCTCTTCCTCATACAATGTCATTTTGGGAAGACCTTGGATCCACAACATGAAGGCCGTGCCGTCAACTTATCACCAGTGTGTCAAATTTCCAACACCTTGGGGTGTAGCCAAGTTGAAGGGGAATCAGCAAGTTTCTAAAGAGTGCTACAAGGTTAATATGAAGGCAAGTTCGATTCCTCGTCAAGCATAGCAATTAAAGAAAAAGGCCCCGGATGTTCTTGAAGCGGTGGAGCATGAGACGAAAAATGTTTTACATTGATGAGTCGAATCCACGAGGCCCAAGTACAAGTTGGTATAGACCTTCCATCCGAAATTGAGGAGGAGCTGATTGAGTTCTTAAAAAGTCAGAAATGTTGTTTTGCATGGAAGCACGAGGACATGACGGGGATAAGCAAGGACATCATTACTCACAAGTTGAACATTGATCCAACCATCCGTCCTGTTCATCAGAAGAGAAGGAAGTTTGCCCAGGAGAGGAACCAGACCATAAAGGATGAAGTTGAGAGGCTTTTAAAGTCCAATATGATCAGAGAAGTTCAATATCCAAGGTGGTTAGCCAAGTTGTGGTGGTAGAGAAGAGGAACGGCAAGTGGCGAGTATGCGTGGACTTCACAGACTTGAACAAGGCCTGCCCGAAAGATCCATTCCCTCTTCCTCATATTGATTCTCTAGTTGACGAGACAGCTGGCCACGACATCTTAACATTCATGGATGCGTCCTCAGGTTATCAGCAAATTCAAATGGATCCCTCAGATCAAGAGGATACAACATTCATGACTCCGGAAGGTATATATTGTTATATTGCTATGCCATTTGGTCTTAAAAATGCAGGGGCAACTTATCAGAGGCTCGTGAAAAAGATGTTTAAAGATCAACTTGGCAAGACAATGGAAGTTTACATAGATGATATGGTAGTCAAGTCCAAGCCTATTGAAGATCATATGGAGCATCTTGCTGAGGCGTTCGACATCTTGAAAGCTTTCAACATGAAGCTTAATCCAGCCAAGTGCAGTTTTGGTGTTATAGCAGGAAAATTCTTGGGTTATATGGTCACCAAGAGAGGAATTGAAGCCAGTCCCGAGCAGATCAAAGCCATTCTCAACTTGGAATCTCCCAAGAACATCAAAGATGTCCAAAGTTTAACAGGTAGAGTAGCTGCACTAAATAGATTTATATCTAAATCATCTGATAAGTGCAGGTTATTCTACGAAGTATTAAGGAAGAATAAACTCTTCCAATGGACTGACCAACATGAAGCAGCTTTTAAGCAACTTAAAGAATACTTGGTGACATCACCCCTACTTGCCAAACCCGAACATGGTGAGCACCTTTATTTATATTTAGCTGTATCTGAGAATGCTGTTAGTGCAGTATTGGTGAAGGAAATCCAAGGTGAACAGCATCCTGTTTACTATATAAGTAAGTATTTACTAGATCTTTGAAACGAGGTACTCTCATCTTGAAAAATTAATTTTAGCCTTAACTACTGTTTGCTACAAAGCTGCGTCACTATTTTGAAACACATTCTATTCTTGTTAGAACTAACTATCCTATAAGAAATGTGTTAAGAACCCCAAAGATGTCGAGCGAGATTGGCCAAGTGGTCGGTCAAGTTGAGCACGTATGACATTGCGTATGAGCCAAGAACAGCCATCAAATCTCAGGCTCTAGCCGATTTTGTAGCAGACATCAGTCCAAGTTTGCAGCCAGAAGTGGAACTGGAAGTACAGCAACTTGAAGGTAAAACTATTCCTAGATTACGGACCTTTGTTCACGAGATGGAGCTTCAAATTCCAAAGGAATTGGATTGGGAATAGTCCTGAAGTCCCCTCAAGGTGATATCATACCTCAAGCTGTATCTTGTGAATTCAATGCAACAAATAATGAAGCTGAGTATGAAGCTTTAATCATGGGTTTAACTACTGCTTTAAGTTTAAAAATTACGCATATAAATGTATATGTTGACTCTCAATTGCTTGCTAACCATTTTAATGGCAGTTATATGGCGAAGCATTCCAAGATGACTCTGTATCTCCAACATGTTAAGGCCTTAGCTTCAAAATTCCTATCATTCTCTTTGGAACAGGTCCCTAGAGAAGAGAATACAGAAGCGGACGCATTAGCCAACTTGGGTTCAACTTGCAAATCAATGTTGCATACTAATATTCCCATTATTTATGTTAAGTTCCCGGCAATAGACCAAGTTGAGGAAACTCAAGCGGTTACTCAACCTACTGGGGCACAAGATGCTAGACCTTCTTGGACCCAACCAATAATTGAGTTCCTTCAAATTGGGACTATTCCGCCAGATATTAAGAATGCTAGATCTTTTAAGATTCATACTTCAACTTTCGTTTTAATAGATAATGTGCTATTTAAGAGATCTTTTGCAGGGCACTATTTAAGATGTATTGATAATGAGCAAGTTGAACTGGTGCTGAAAGAAATCCATGAAGGAATATGTGGAAATCATTCTGGTGGAAAAGCATTAGCGTCAAAGGCCCTCAAGACTGGTTATTATTGGCCAACCATGCGTCAAGATGCCATGAGCTATGTACAGAAGTGTGATGCCTGCCAAAGACACAGCAACATCTTGCATCAACCTGCAGAGCCTCTGCATTCTATCGTCTCATCTTGGCCTTTCATGCAATGGGGCATGGATATTGTAGGCAAGTTGCCTAAAGCCCCCGGAGGCAAAGTGTTCATGTTGGCAATGACCGATTACTTCTCAAAGTGGATCGAGGCAGAAGCTTATGTACAAGTAAGAGACAAGGAGGTAATTTCATTTTTGAAGAAAAATATAATTAGCAGGTTTGATATACCATCAGAGATTATATGTGACAACGGGTCACAATTCATAAGTAAGAAGACCAGAGATTTTTGTGCTCACTGGGGCATCAAGTTGATCATGTCCACACATGTTCACCCTCAAGCCAATGGTCAAGCTGAGTCAAGCAACAAGTTGATTGTCAACAACTTGAAGAAGCGCCTAGATCAAAAGAAAGGAAGATGGGCCGAAGAGTTACCACTTGTACTTTGGGCAGATAGGACCACTACAAAAGGGGCCACAGGTAGGACTCCATATTCTTTCATATTTGGAGTAGAAGCTGTAATTCCAGTCGAGGTGACAATCCCAACAGCAAGGTATGGCTTATTAACTCAAGATGAAAATAACCTGTTGCTAACCCAAGATTTAGATACAATTGATGAGATCAGGGATTTAGCCAAGATAAGGATGGCAGCTTATCAACAACGGATTGCCAGATCATATAACAAGAATGTCAGAATAAGAAGATTCCAGGTTGGTGATTTAGTTTTGAGAAAAGTATTTCAAAATACAAGAGAATTGAATGCAGGTAAATTAGCTCCCAAGTGGGAAGGACCATATCTCATCGATCTTTGAAGGCGCAAAGGTGCGTATTGGTTGTCAACCCCAAGTGGAGACAGGATCCCTAGAAGTTGGAATGCCATTCATTTGAAGCTATATTTTATGTAAGTCCAGTTATTTACAACTAGACTTCTCAGGTATGATCTATTTTTGTTGTCAAGTTCATTCTCATGTTTCAAGTTATCAAGTTTTATTGAAAATCCTTACTGACTTAAGCATCGGAGGGGCGTTAGCGTAGCTAACGCCAACCTTAACATGAATTTGTTTTGCAAGGTATACAACTTGAACAAACGGACTAGGCTCAACATGTTGACACGCCAGTACGGCTCCAACATGCTTGGACCTAGGAAGAAGAATTTCAACATGTTGACACGCCAGTACGGCTCAAACGTGTTGAAACTCTAGCTGGAGAGGGATAGAACTTGTTGACACGCCAGGACGGCTGATACTTGTTCTATCTCTTCAAACGGTTACCTCTGATCAAAGGTACAATTTACATATGGTTAAAAGATTTTCATCTTTTCTAACGAATTAAGGTTTTGACACCTTCGCCTGGGCGCACGTTTCACACTTATTCAAGTTGTGACTACTGGTTGTAACATTGACATGTTACCTTCTGTTTATAACATCAACATGTTATCTAACGAACAAGCAAGTATTTCTGAAAAAAACCTAAAATACTTCTTTAAAACTTTGAAAATGTTTCCAAAAGATTTTTTTTTTACTAAAGGACAAGTTGGATAAGCCAACCAGTCCCTTAAAACCTAAGAAAGCTTGGAGTACTAGACCAACCTAGTACCCCCAAATAGATTGTTTGGGCTCTTATGATCCATTACATACCAAAATACCCTGCTTTGGGGACATACCCCCCTTTTTGGTGCCCACCAATGGTGCGGCAAATAAGCAAAAAATTGTTTTTTGTTCCTCCTCCTTCCTAACTACTTATAAACTTTCAAATTTTTCAAACATTCTGGCCTGCTGCCGCCGGTGGTGCATTTGGTTTCTTCCCTTGATCATTTTCTTCAACTTGAGCTACCACTATGGTACTCAAAGCTTTATCAGTGTCATCAACTAGAGTTTCAAGGGCCATTGAGTTCACCTCCTCTCCATCTGCTGGTTCTCCAATGTGGTCTTCTAAAGTTCTTTTCTCCTCCTCCAAGTCCCAAGTTGGAGCTTGTCCGTTCTTGTATTCCTCCATAAGCTGAATTCTGGCCTCCAGCAATGTCTTGGTGGCATTGAACTTGAAGTCTCCCTTGGCTGCTTCAAGCTCCTTCATATGAGCGTCATTCTCAGCACGAACAACTTCCACTTCCTTCCCCAAAGTCTCAAAATCTTTCTTCAATTTCTCCACCTCACCAACATACTTTTTTGCTTCTTCCTTCAACCTCTCTACTTCCCCAGCACTTTTGGTGGCTTCCTTCCTTGATTCCGCAGCTTCATAACTACATTTTGCCGCCTTGATCTTCAGAGTATCGACCTGGTCCATAATAGGACTCATAATTTCCGAAACCTGTGTAAAAGAAGTATTAATACTCTATCAACTCTTTGGTAAGGTTCAAGGTCTTTTCGTTTTACCTTATCAACAAAACTTGCTATCGCAGCTTTAAACTTCTCTCTTGTTTTCACCATATCCATATCATCACTTGCATCCGTGGCCTCAGCCTCTCTCAGCTTCCTTTTCTTCGCTTCCTCCTTCTTCTTGGAGACATTCAAATCAGAACTAGATGCCATAGACATAGGAGTTGGAGGCTTATTATCTCTCTTGGCAGTTCTCTTTGCCCTAACTTCACCCAATAGGTCTGCAGCACTCACAGTGTCTTTAGATCGAGTAGTTGCAAAAAAGTGGTATAGAATAAGAGCAACTTAAAAAGATTAGAACATAGTGGAGATAGGCAAAGCTTTAAGGTGTTAGGTAAACCTGTGGACATCTTGGCGGGATCAGGTAGAGCTTCTTCAGGTAGAACTTCTTCAGGGTTAAGTTCTTCTCCTAAATCTACAGAAAACAAGACCGGGAATGCCTTGAAGGACCTTATTAATGAATCCAACTCATAGATTTTCTTCACATTCTCCTCTGTACCCTCTTTTGATGGAAAAAGCATGCTCAGCTTAGCAACTACGCCAAAGGAAATTTAAGTGGTTAGTTAGCAGGTTGTTAAGGAACATTAATAGAGTAAGAAAAATTATCTATGCTACCTTGAGACCTCCACTTGGAAATTGCACCCTCCTCCGAAGCCAGGGTATTTTTCCTTGCAAAGAAAAATTTGTTCCTCCAACCTCTATCAGCAGGATCACAGTTTTCATTCAAAAAAGGGGCTCCACCAGTCTTAACCCTAAAACCAAATCTCCCAGGACCAAATTCCCTAATTTCAGTTGTATAAGCGAACTCTTCTAAACCAACTTCCAACTCAGTCTCCGCATTTAACCTAACTAGGGCTTGCAAGCACCTCCAGCCTTGAGGCATGATTTGGGCATAGTTGAGTTTTGAGGAAACAAAAAACCTAGTAATTAACTTTGGGAAGGGAAATTTTAGGCCAATAACAAAGGGATATTCGGGAAAGCACACCCAATCAGAAGAATAGCATTCAGAGGTTAAGTCAGGGTGGGTGAAAAAGACGGTTTCATATGGCATAGCGTGGTTTTTCTTGATGATTTTTAAGTTGGCTTGAGGAATCAAACATTTTTCATTGTCCGGTTTTTTCAACATGTTTTGAGTTAAGAAACCCTCGGGTAAACCCTCGTTACTTTCGATTATAATCACCTTTTTTCTTCCCATTTTTACAACTTGAGCAAGAAATCAAAGAGAAAATTGAAAAGGAAAAGAGAAACTCACCGGAAAATTCCTACTTGATTTTCTCTCCGGTCTCCTTCCTTGGTGATTCCTCTCAAAAACCTCCTTGAAAGCTACCTTTTTGATTCTGTGAAAGGGAGAGTTGGGGAGGAGTCTTATTTATTTAAGGGAGAGGTTGGCAGCGGTTGAAAGTCTAAATAATCATGACTTTTGCTTTGGAAATCTTCAAAACCGTCCCATCAAAAACTTTTTCATTTAAAACCGCCGTGTACCTTTTACCATTTTTGGCAAACTTTTTAAATTTTTTGTCTCTTTATATTCTTCATTTTAAATTCAAAAAGTTTGGGGGCAATTGTTAGGCCCTACATTTTTAATCAACTTGTTTACAACTTGCACCTGGAATCTTGGTACTAACAACTTGAGTTGTTCTATTACATCTTGATCATTTGCAGGTTGAACTATTGTTACGTTAACCCTATTTTTCAGGGAACGTGTCAAAGTAATTGGAGACCAATTCAAAGACGTCTCACCATGCAAATATCCAGCAACGGATCATTATCCCCTCAATCAACAAAATGGCGATAATGTCTCAACAAGATCAACCTCTTATCCGAGATTCTAGGCCTATTTTTTCTCCTTGTAAATTAGCCGTTATTTGAGGTATAAAAGGGGAAAAACACTGTATTTTGCACACATGTTTTTACACTAGCTTATGTTCCCTTCTATACGCTCCTAGCTCTGTAATCACAAAAATACTTAGTAAACTTTTGGTCAAGGTAGGTTCCTAAACCTCCCGGGGTTTTGTGTCGGCGAACAAGTTGTTCAAGGGCTTTCCCTAGTCAACAAACAACTTGTGTTCATTTCTATTCAACCCGATAATCATTGTACCCTGATTCATATCACTTTAGTCATTTTTCTTGTCACTTGAAGCACTTGTTGAAATTTGACCAAAACATGCATCGAACACCTCTCGAACATGATCCAGGATTCTCCGATCAAAATGAACTACTGATGCAGAAGTTGTATTCTCTCCGAATGATCCGAATGATGGAAGGTACGCCCATTAGGGATCATCTAGATCGGTTTGCATCTTAATTACTTGAGTTGCGTAATATTGATGTTAAGGTTGAAGATGAGGATGCTGCTCTTATGTTGTGTTTTTCCTTACCACTGTCATATGAGAGATTTGTGGATTCTGCATTAATGATAAGGATATGGTTACTTTGGAAGAGGTTAAGAATAATCGAAGACCGGAGATGCTGCGCCGTAAGCCGAGCGGATTATCTACGAGAATCTCGGTCGGCGGGTTTGGTTGCGAAGGCAATAGGGGACAAGGTAGAAGAAACAAGGGTTTTTCTAAAAGGGGTCTAATACCGGGAGATATACGTACTTCTTGCGCAAGAAAAAGGGCATTGGAAACGTGAATGTCCCGGGTTGAATAAGCGAGCAATTTGGGTCAACTACGGCTATGGCGTGAAGACGATGGGGAGGACTATGCCTTAGTAACCGAAGAAGACAAAGGTATGAAAGATACATGGATTCTTGATTAAGGGCATCTTATCACATGTGTTCGCGCGAGGGAATGATTTGCAATGTACGAAGAGACGGAAGGGGTGATATTTATATTTCTAACGGTTAAATGCGCAAGGTAATTGGTATGGGTTCCATCAGGGTGCAAACTTTGGGTGGTAAGTTCTGTACATTGAACAAGGTTAGGCATGTTCCCGAAGTAATGAAGAATCTGATATCGCTTAGTCGGCTAGACAAGATGGGATACAGTTTCAAAGGTGAAGGTGGAGCAATAAATGTCTGCAGGGGTTCGAATGTAATTTTGAAAGGGGTGAAACAAGGTTCATTGTACGTCCTACAAGGTTCTACGTTTTTGGGTTTGGGTGTCGAGCATTGTACAACATATGGTATAGTAGAGACACATCTGAAGGAAGCATGTTTTGTGGTTTCATGTGGAGTGGTTGACAAACATGTGGAGCAGAAAGTTACTCAAGGTGGAGCTGAACTGGGCAAGCCACGGTTAGTAAGTCGACGCACAGATTTGGGAAGAGAGGAAGGAATCAAGGAAAAGGTACGTACTATTGGGGATTCCACGGATATGGCCACTTCATTTATTTGGGTTGGCAAGATCCAATGTCGACTGGATTTGCCCAATTGCCGATTGGGGCAATTTTGAGTGTCTACTGCAATGGGACATTTGGATGTCTTGGAGACAAATTGGTGTGCTCAGCGCAACACAATTTGGGTGTCCAGGGGATATATTTGGGTGTCTGGTATACACGTCTGTTTACTTGTTGAATGGGTCTGATCAACCATTACAGCAAGTCCTTTGGTGTTCAGTGTAACACATTTGGGTGTATAGGGAGATACAGTTTTGGTTGTACGGAGGACAAGTTGGGTGTTTGGCCTAACACATCGAGGCGAGAGGGAGTTACGATTATGTGGTCGGGAGGTTAGATGTCAAGGTGGAGATTTGTTGGGTTTAATGCCATCTAACTTGGGAAAACTTAGAGTATTAAACAAACAATACTAGAAAAACATGTTTTAAGGGCGAAAATTTCCGCCGCTAAAGCAGCATTTCCGTCGCTGCTGCATACCCACAGGCGGAATTATTCCGTCGGTGGTCCGCCAGTGGCAGCACATCGCAGCGGTCCGGCAATCCAATTTCCGCCGGTGTACACCGACGAAAATGAAATTTCGCCAGTCTACACCAACGAAATTTTTTGCCACTGAGGTCATTTAATTTAATTAAAATTGTAATTTCACCGACGGAAATTTCCGCCACCGAGTTATTTTGATTTAATTAAAATTCTAAATCCACCGACGGAATATTTCGCCGCTGAGGTAATTTTATTAATTAAATTGTAATTTCACCGACGAAATATTCCGCCACTGATAATGTAATAAATAAAAAAATAATAAAAAATGTCAATTATAATATTTTTTTGTACCTGTTATAACAATTGATATCAACTAACTAAAGACTGTTGGGTTTTGGGGTTACATACGCAACAAGAGACTTGATATAAAACAAAACCCTAGCCATGAATCCGTCTAATATGAATATATTAAAACTATGAATATAGATTTACTAACCTTTTTTGCGATTTTATCTTTCGTATACGTATTCGTAATTTACCTTGAATCGTAGACAAAACTTTTATCTTCTTCCTTGTTCTTCCTTTGTGATGAATCAACAACGCTAGGCCTTCAAGCTTTAGGTGATAAAATAATCACCCTCTATCGGTAATCCACACGCGAACGAACGAAGATCGAATCTTGTTGGATTGCTAGATGATCCTTGATTGTTGAAACCGTCCCGGAGGTGCAATACAGGTGGAATACAGGGGGTCTATAGATGTAGTGATGGAACCCACTAATCCAGTAATAGCGTAGAATGCGAAAAAGAAGGTTTCCCCCTTTTCCAACCATTCCTAGGATTAATAAAATCATTTTTAAACAAAAAAAAAACATAAAAAAATATATATAAAAAAAAGAGCATATGCATGAGTCCGTCCTCAGCCTATCCTTTCCCCTACCTAAATCCATTCTCTCCCCTTTCAGCGAGCAAGTATTGGGTCAGAGTTCCGGGTGGTCGGTTAATCAGTTTCTCTCCAGTCAGGGGTTCATTTCCAGCAGTCTCAGAAATGGCAGATTCGCAAGTCTCAGCGGGTTTGGGTCCGAATGCAAGTGTTGATCCAGCTCAGAATCAGAATGTCAGTCAGGGTGTAGGGCCAGATCAAGGTCAGAACATGGGGCCGAACACAGCTCTAAACGCCTCTCCTAGCAGTGGTTATGGCATGGGTCCTCACATGACACCCCCGAGAAGTCCGTTTGTAAACCCTCACCCAGGTTTCAACTTCTCTCAAGAAGCTTCTCTCCGCGCTGCTCTCGAAGTAATGCGCATGCAAGGCGTTGCCGTAATCCGTCACCCCGATGGGTCGTACGAAGAAATCAGGGAAGAGCCCGATGTTACTATCACCGGCACTGGCTTTGTTCCACCATCCTCACCTAGGCAAAGCCTTCACAATATGCCCCCACCAGTCTCCTATGGTGTGCCTGGCTCCCTCTCGATGCCAACTCATGGGGGTATGTCAAGACCTCCCCCTATCCCAGTATCTACTTATGGTATGCAATACGGGCCGAGGGGCGAATCAAGCTCCTTACCGAAGGTCAGTGCTCAGGACCAGTTTATGTTTTACCCTCAGAACCAGCTTGGGCAAGGTCAGCAACCCAGTGGTGTCAATCAAGAGCCGTTTGGGTATACTCAAAATTAGTTTGGGACTCGGGGTCAAAGTCCGTATAACACCACGGGTCAGCCGTTCAACCCAACCTTCGGTGGTCAGTTTATGGCTCCTCATGATCAGTCCAGTCAGCAGCAGAGCAGTTATCGCATGTCAGGAAGCCAGATTTGCCAGAATCAGATCCCGCAATATCCACAACCCCAATTCCAAAACAACATCCCTCAACCGGCGGTTTGTTCCCCTCTCACCCAACATCTGTACGGTTCCACCCCGTATTCAGCTCCGTGCACCAGTATCAATTCCCCTGCTCATGGTCAGTTCGGCAGTCAATCAGTACAGTTCGGGCCCCGGAATCCCGATCTCCAATTCAATGGTTACGACATATACGGGAACAAGATCCCCAGCCCAGTTGGCTTAGTGGACAGCAATGTTAGCATACCCAGCACTCTTGGTCTTCCTCCGGCTGCCTTGCCAATCAGGCCCACGCCAGAATTCCCAGTGCCATCCTCAACAGTAGCTCTAACTATGGGACGACCCCCATCCTCCGAGGTTTCAAGTTTGAAAGAAGAACTGAAGTATGTGAAAGAACAGTTGCACAAAATGACTTTCGGATCCAACATGGTCAGCTATGTAGAGCTCAAAGACTCCAAGGCTCTCCCGAAGAACTTCAAGATGCCCCCCATAACCAAGTTTGAAGGCTCCACATGCCCTAAAACTCACATGAATAGCTACATCATGTCAATGGGTGCCAAAGGGGCCACCGAAGAGATGCTAGCCCTTTACTTTCACTTATCCCTCGATGACTCTCCTTTGAGGTGGTTCCTAGGCCTTAAGCCAGAAGCAAGGGCTACGTGGTCCCAGATCAGTGATGCTTTTTTGGACAAATACAAAGGAAGTGTCGAGTGGTACACCACTCATAGTGACTTGATCGACACCATTCAGAGGCACGACGAGTCCGTGACCGACTTTTACAAAAGGTGGAACAAGAAGCTTAATGAGTTGGCTCACCCAATTCCCCTCTCTGACGAGAAGTCCATCTTCCTTTCATGTGTCAATCCATCTGTCAGGGAAGCCATTGGCCGGGGGTACTACCCGAATCTGCGAGAAATGGTGAGTGCAGGGGCTGAAAGCGAGAATGCTACCTATTCCATTGTTCCAAGCTCTACCCCTGTTGCTTCAAAGGGTAAAGAAACTGCTGTCTCTAACACCGTCAACTACATTCAAGGGGAGGAGGGTCAGTTATCTGGCCGTGGTGGAGGAAGGCCTCAGCGGCAGAAATTCGATGATTTGGGGATGCCAACTGAGGAGGCATTTAATGGTTTGGTAAAGGCTGGGCTGATCAAGCCTCTGGATAATTACAACCCGGTTAAGGAAAATCCCAATCTGGACACTAGCAAGTTTTGCCTCTACCATCAGTACCCTGGACATGTTACCAATGACTGCGTCCCTTTGAAGCTGCTCATCCAAAGGCTTATTGATGAGGGGAAGATCGAGAAGGCTCCTCGCCCCAATGTGATTACCAATCTTCTTCCGTGATCTTCACCAGAACCCAGGGCCCTCCCATCCAATATTAATACGATCAATCGGTCTTTGTAGGATCTAGATTGTCTGTTTGTTTCTTTAATGAATGTCCTTTCTTGGACAAGAGTGCATCAAGTCCACGTTGGACTAGTCTTTTCTTCCAATAATAAAAGTCTTTGTTTCTTTTCTTGCTAGGCTCGAGACATCATTCGCCACCCACGTTACAATTTATTGAAATGGTCTTATCCAAGATGATCACTGTCTTTGCTCAATAGCTAATGCTTTGAAATAACTCATGTTTAAATTAATCAGAATCAGAAAATCAATTAATATCCTTCTCAAGTTGGGGCTTACCAACTCCCCATCTCGCATCTCATATGCTCACATCTCTTTCATTATCCTCATCATTTCGTTGATCGATAATTTGCATCAATCTTTCTCATTTAAAGCTCAAGCAAGCAACGAAGACTTAATTTCGTTTAGGTCATCCGGTAGGGATTGCGGTTGAAGCCTTTCACCCATAGAAAAGCCATTACCTCACCCTCACCAAACAATATCCTTTCATTTCAAGATCGGCATGTTTTGAAACCCTGTTTAGCCATCACCTTTGCTCCTTGCTGAGAGAAGTCCAAGCAAAGCCAAAGAATCTAGCTTCGAGAGTCGGCGATGCATAGAATACTCAAGTCATGAAGAAAGGAAAGATAATCCTCAACTCCTCAAAGAGGCCTTCCAAGTTGTCAAAAGAAGGATTCTCTAATCCTCACAATCTCAGATATAATCCTCAACTCCTCAGGCGGCCTTACAAGTTATCAAAAAAAAAAAAAGAGGGATTTTAAATCCTCACAATTCAGCAAGAGTCCTCATCTCCTCAAAGAGGCCATCCCAAATCATCAAAAGAAGGATTTTAAATCCTCACAATTCAGCAAAAGTCTCCGACTTCTCAAGAGGCTCTCCAGTGTTCATAAAAAAGCCCAAACCCTCGAAGGTTCATAAAATTTCTCAATATGCTTGGACTTCCTCTCACCGTTTCCTTACCCAATCCCAAGCCATCCTCTCAATTTTAGAGGATATTCCCTTACCATTACCCTTGCCTTTGGCCAAAGTCAAAATTTGACCTCTCATTCTTAGAGGCAATCAATCTTCCTCGCCGTAGATTTCTCAAACACATCCTCAAAAGCCAACCTCTCATCTTTAGAGGTTCAGTCAGTAAAAGGCCCAGCCGACCTCTCATCTTAAGAGGTCACAATTTTCCAAATTACCCGATGGCCGATCGAAGCCCGGAAACCCAACTACAGTCCCTACCGGGTAGCAATTTCATTCTGATATCTTCGAGATCTAAATCAGATTAATGCTTCATTGCTTGCTTAAATCAGAGCCAAATCCATCTCGGCTCAAAAGATCATCAATCTAAGATTGTGCAAATTCAGTCCATTCATTTGGCACTTTATGTGAGCATATTTCATTTCTCCTCCACAAACACTTGCCGCGAATGTCCCACTGGGGCTTCGCGTCCGTGTCTTTCATGGACACTCCAAGGGGACATGATCTTCAATCCCCCAACTCTCAAAATCCTCGAGGGTCCTCGAAATCTCGAATTTTCACATTCATTCTCTTCATTCGGGATAAGCCCGAACTATGACGACCTGAGCTCCTCGTCAGGAGGGGAACGTAGGCAACCATAACTGGTCCGGTCGAAATCACAAATAAATCTCAGAAAATTCGGTCTCATCAAGGACCGTTCCCATACACTTTCCATCCTTCCGGATTTGATCTCGATATCAGTTGGTTTTCTCCTTGTGATCAATCAAAATATTTGTTCATATCAGACTTAGTGTTTGAATAACCCGAACATCAATAAAGGGTTTTAAGCAGCTTTGTGATCATCATGAATAAGACAAGTTTTCAAGTGTCTCGACAAGTCTTCTCTCTCTCCGTCATAGGGAAATAGAACCAAACACTATCTTTCTGTCAGCAGGGGCTTCCAAACACTTTTCCACACCTTGTCGTGTTTATACTCTCTCAAAAGAGTCAAACCCAAAGCAAGTGTGTCATACACAAATTCGGGATTCATTCCCACTTTTCAAAAAATGTGCCCCTGCACGTATATATTTCCAAGTCTGTGACTGATTGACTAAGGTGTGGAAAGATGGGTGCCTCCTGGGTCGCGTGATGATTATGCCTGTAACAGGATTGCATTGGACCTCCCTTCATAACGTTCCATTTTGGGCCAAATATTGGATCTAGGCGATGATGCCAAGGTTGAAGATGAATTTTGGGGCTGCTGTGACTACTGGAAGTCGCCTTTTGTGATGCTGTCCTTTTACAAACACTGGGGCTAGTTTCCCAAGAAAGTCAGTAAACGTGACCATCCATCAGACGTCAGAACTGGCTGCATCTGCAGCACAGCATCGGCGATCCGATACTTGCTCAAAACTTGTCCAAAGCAGCCCAAAGATCTATATCCATCCCCCCTACTCACCAGCCGCATGGGAGAGGATTTGGCACACTTTGCACCCAAATACATTACCAACCCCTAACAAATGCCATCCTTTCTTGCCATTTCTTGGGACGGACTAATACATATAAACAAATAAATCTAGATGCTATCAATAGAATGCATTAGTTGCAAAATGCAAAGATTTTATAGATCAGTGCATGCATTGCTCCTTCTCTCTGTCTAAGAGTCCTAAAGCATGGCAAAAGGGGACCGTCGTGGTCACTCCGACTCAGAGTCGTCGCCAGAATCATCCTCCTCATCTAGGACCCAAGGCCGGGGCTCACCATAATGTCCGCGCCACTGGGGCACTGCGGCAAGCGGGGGCTGGAAAGGATCATCCTCACCATCATCGTCAAAGGCTCGTCCTGCAATGACAAATGAATCAAAAGTCCGTTTTGAAATGGTAAATCATCGTCAAAGGTCCGTCTTGCAACGACAACGTTCATCAACGGCCAGTTTGGCAAAGGGCAAGTCCTCAATAGCCCATCTTGCAACGGTGAATCATCAGCCATACCCGTCTCGCAACGGCAAATTGACAGCAGAATCCGTCTTGCAACGGTAATATCAACCGCAAAGTTCGTGTTCTACCCGACAAATGTTTCCAAAGTCAGCCAATCACTTCAAGTGATCATCGTGCGCACAACCCTTGCAGGTAAGCACAGCATAGGTATGAAAGCATATCTCATTTACCTGCAAATCATCATTACTTTCTCTGATAAAGTCATTTCAAGTCATAGAGTTCATCTCGCGATCCTTTTGAGTTTATCTCGGACACCTATTTGGGCTTGTTCCCATACCTCTTTAGGCTCATTCCTATCCGTAGGCTTGTTCCTATGCGTAGGCTTGTTTCTACACCTCTTCAGGCTCGTTCCTATATCTCGCTAGGCTTGTTCCTATGCGTAGGCTTGTTCCTACACCTCTTCAGGCTCGTTCCTATATCTCGCTAGGCTTTCTCCTATGTGTAGGCTTGTTCCTAAACCTCTTCAGGCTCGTTCCTATATCTCGCTAGGCTTACTCCTATGCGTAGGCTTGTTCCTACACCTCTTCAGGCTCGTTTCTATATCTCGCTAGGCTTGTTCCTATGTGTAGGCTTGTTCCTACACCTCTTCAGGCTCGTTCCTATATCCCGCTAGGCTTGTTCCTATGCGTAGGCTTGTTCCTACACCTTTTCAGGCTCGTTCCTATATCTCGCTAGGCTTGTTCCTATGCGTAGGCTTGTTCCTACACCTCTTCAGGCTCGTTCCTATATCTCGCTAGGCTTGTTCCTATGCGTAGGCTTGTTCCTACACCTCTTCAGGCTCGTTCCTATATCTCGCTAGGCTTGCTCCTATGCGTAGGCTTGTTCCTACACCTCTTCAGGCTCGTTCCTATATCTCGCTAGGCTTGCTCCTATGCGTAGGCTTGTTCCTACACCTCTTCAGGCTCGTTCCTATATCTCGCTAGGCTTGTTCCTATGCGTAGGCTTGTTCCTACGTAGGCTTGTTCCTACACCTCTTCGGGCTCATTCCTATATCTCGCTAGGCTTGCTCCTATGCGTAGGCTTGTTCCTACACCTCTTCAGGCTCGTTCCTATATCTCGCTAGGCTTGCTCCTATGCGTAGGCTTGTTCCTACACCTCTTCAGGCTCGTTCCTATATCTCGCTAGGCTTGTTCCTATGCGTAGGCTTGTTCCTACACCTCTTCAGGCTCGTTCCTATATCTCGCTAGGCTTGTTCCTATGCGTAGGCTTGTTCCTACACCTCTTCAGACTCGTTCCTATATCTCGCTAGGCTTGTTCCTACACCTCTTCAGGCTCGTTCCTATATCTCGCTAGGCTTGCTCCTATGCGTAGGCTTGTTCCTACACCTCTTTAGGCTTGTTCCTACACCCCTTTTAGGCTCGTTCCTATGTTTCATTTGGGTTCAAATACCCACCTCTCTTGGTCAAAGTGGCCCGGAATGGCCATAAACTACCCGGTCCGGAAAACCGTACAGTTTCCAACACAGCAAATAGCTCGGAATGGCTTTAAACTACCCGATCCGGAAAGACCGTACAGATTTCCCACACAGACAAATTCGCGGGGTGACTCCCCAAAGAAAAACAGTCAAATTTTCGGGGTGACTCCCCATCAAAACAGTCAAATTAGCGGGTGACTCCCAAAGAAAAACAGTCAAATTTTCGGGGTGACTCCCCATCAAAACAGTCAAATTAGCGGGTGACTCCCAAAGAAAAAAATTAAATTCGCGGGTGACTCCCAAAGGAAAAAGTCAAATCGCGGGTGACTCCCAAAGAAATAGTCAAATTCGCGGGTGACTCCCAAAGAAAAAAGTCACATCTTCGGGGTGACTCCCCACCAAAAACAGTCAACTTCGCGGGTGACTCCCAAAGAAAAAAAGTCACATCATCGGGGTGACTCCCCATCAAAAACAGTCAAGTTCGCGGGTGACTCCCGAAAGAAAAAAGTCAAATCATCGGGATGACTCCCCACCAAAAACAGTCAAGTTCGCGGGTGACTCCCGAAAGAAAAAAGTCAAATCATCGGGATGACTCCCCACCAAAAACAGTCAAGTTCGCGGGGTGACTTCCCAAAGAAAAAACAGTCATATTTCGCGGGTGACTCCCAAAGAAAAAAGTCAAATCATCGGGATGACTCCCCACCAAAAACAGTCAAGTTCGCGGGGTGACTTCCCAAAGAAGAAAGTCATATTTTTCGGGGTGACTCCCCTTGGAACAGTCAATCTCGGGTACAAAACCCGTAGCCTTTCATTGGCACCCCATATTCAACGAACTACGATTCGGCTTGATTCCCCCACAGGATACGTAGGAATCCTCTTTATAAGAGGTCCAGCCACTTGACCATCTTGGTCACCTCTGTCCCCGCCGTTCGTGTCCGGCTCGGGATTCTCATTGTGTCAACGACCCCACTTCCCGTGGAAGTGACGTCGCCGAGGGGCTCTGTGAGTACCCCGATCCGAACCCATGATTTGGATCCACTTTAATTAAAATTTGGGCTTCTATAATCGCTAAAAGGTAATATTTAGTCCAAAAAACACCAACAGCCCATCAGTCCATTGGGCCTGCCAAGCTTTCGGCCCAACATGGCCAAAAGGAGTACGCTGTCGTCCGACATAGAAGTCACTAAGGCGGTTTAACTGCCCTTGTCGTGCGACATATGACTCCCCATCAGCCTGCCTATAAATACAAGGCATGGCTGATCATTTTAGAGGACTTGAGAGTGAATATTGGGGAGGATACCAGGAATATAAGGGAAACTCTGTCCAAATAGAGTCTCTCTCTCTCTCTCTCATACACACACTCACCTCCCTCCTCACACACACACACTTCAAGGCCAAGACCTAAAAAAAGCTTCCTTTGTTGGTGTGTAGAAGGGGTAGACACCATACTATTGGTGATCTCACCTTGTGGACCACAATAGGTAGACCCTAAACCCTTCTCCCTCTTTAAATAAAGTCTTTAATACATTTATAATACTTTGCATGCTTACTTGCTTTAATATTATGTAAAAATCGGGATTTTTGCATGATAAAGGTGGTGGAGAAGTGAATCTTCAATATTCACTTCTCCCCACCTCAGATCTGGACATTTGGTCATCTTAGGATCAATAAAGGTTCAATCTTTACGCATTTGCATCGAGTTAGGAGGAGATAGCTACTTCAAAGTGGCCAAAAATATGTGATTCATCACATTTGGTCACTAAAGCCATGTGATCATCCCATAATACTCCTATATTATTGTTATATTACTGTTTACAGTAGTTAAATATGCTTGGTTTGCCTTGGGGAACAAAGGGGAAACAAACAGACTGAAGGGCACAGAAATGGCCTATCTATGTCGGGCGACACAGGACTCCATGGAGATCCTGTGTCATACGACATAGAGATCCCAGAAGGCTGTAAAGCCATTCTTGGACTTCAGATCTGTCCAGTTTATTCCCTTTGCCACTCAGAGCTTTCCTAAGCATTCTCGTGGCTCATAAGCCACTATTTGAGTGCCTACGATCTGTTTGGGTGCGATTTATTGGAGGCGGATCGTCATATGACATGGATAACTTCGGATGTTCCATGTCACATGACATCCGTATCATTCAAAGTCTATCGTGACTTTGCTCACTCCCGACAATCCCAAACTGATTTTAGACCTTCAAATAGTGTCTTGAATGAGTTAAATAAAATGTCATTCCAGTTCCAGAAATAGCTTGGTCATTGTAAAAGACAATCTGACCAAGAGGTATCATGTCGTGCGACACCCTCTTCCTAGGAGGTCCTGTGTCGGACGACATCCAAGCTCTCTGGGCAGATTGTCTTACCTTCTGCCTTGTTTTTGACAATCATAATATGTAAAAGGGGTGTGGCCCCCTGTCATGGCTCACAAACTGTACTCAGCTTTCATATTATCAATGAAAATGTCAAATTTGCATGTTTTACACATCGACACATATTGCACACACACTTTGAATATCCAAAATTGTCCAACGTTGATTGAAAGTCTCGAAAGAGGCGTGTTGGGTGAACTCTCTAGTTCTTCCCAAACACGTAACCAGACTCCCGGACTCAAAATCTCTCAAAATAGGTTTTTCAATGTTTTCCTCTAAAAACGGCGTGGCGACTCCCAAAACCGAAGTTTTCAAAACTCATCGTATCATTTTCAACACATTAAAAACTCTTTCAAAAAAAAAAAAGGGAGAAAATGATATTTTGATATCATCTTTTTTCGGGCGAGCGTTCATTCAGTCATCTCCCCTACAGGTAAGTGAAAGGTATGGGTCTCTAGACGCCATCTCTCAATCAAAGCTTCAATCAAGTGCCAATCACATTGTAAATGACCTAATAAATATACTCCATAAAATCCAGCATTTATAAGCTTAGTTTCTATCCTCCAATCAACTCTAGTGGAAGTTACGTACCAAGCCTATAGGTCTTAAATTGGGTAACTCGTTGTCCATCCCAAATATAATTAGATCTATGTGTCTCCTGAGAAGTCAATACATGTGGATCGATTGGCCCAGGAACAATAAATGGTTGTAGTTCATGTTGATTCATCTGAAACACAAAAATTTAATAGTAATTAAATTTAAATGGGACTTAAGATTTTGCTACATTTAAGCTCAAATTTTAAATTTAACACTTATAAATTAATAATTAAGTAGAAAAATTGCAACAAGTTTGTCAAATTAATTTTAACAAGCAATTTATTTTAAACCTAACTGACGCAGTGCGGAAGCAATACGATTCGTGTTTAGCGCACTAAACACAAGAATTCACAAGCAATGAATCCTCAAGAACACAAATCTGGAATCCACCAGAAAATTAAAGAGAAATCTCTTTGAATTGAAAATCAATAATGAATAAGTTTTTTTTTTTTCCAAAACCCTACCTTAACTATTTATACTAATAACAAGAACATTCTAGAAATAAACCCTAATGACTTAATTAATAAAACAAAGACTAAAATACCCCTCATTTAAATAAACCAAAATCAGTAATACTCAATTTAAACAAAGCATTAATACGTCAAAACTGATGCTGGACACGGACGAGCGCGGCCGCCCAAGTGCCTAGCGCGCCCGCGCAAGTGGACAGTGACTTTTGGCCGTGATTTGTATTCCTCAGCAACTCCATTCCCGTTAACAACCTTTGAGGCGCTCGCTGGGTGTGTCATGGGGCGTCCGTCTCGTCTGCCTGGGTCTTCTCCTGCATCACTAACTTAATAAAATTCTAACTAGGCAAAAATTGAATAACAATTATTTAATTCATTGACAATCAACAATTAAGTACATAAATCATAATAGTTTTAACAACAAATTATATAAAAATGCAAAAATAAACTCTTAGGAAAATTTATATAGCTAAAATTAACATCTCAAAACAAATATAAAGAAGAAATAAAACTAACCTTTCAAACTCTTTCTCTAAAAAACATTCCTCTTATTCTTCAACAAATTTCCCCTTCAAACTCTTTCTCCTTCTCAGAAGTTCTTCTCTTTCTTTCTTTCTTTCTTTATTCTTTCTTTCTTTCTCTCACTCAGACACTGACTGAAACTCCCTCTCCTTCCTTTTGAATCTGAAAAAACTTTGACAACTTTTCCTCTCTCTCTTTAACATTTGAATCCGAAAATGGTAATTCCGAATTCCAATTTAAATAAATCCGAAATTTGCATTTTCGGATTTGAAAATACGCCTTTAGGCGCGATCGCCCTATCTTATGGCGCGATCGCTCTCTACTTTTTCAGAAAATATTAATTTGCTAAAATCAGTTTTGTAAAAAAAAAGGAAATCCAGAATTGATAACGCTGGAATACATTAGGAACGATCGCTCCCTATTATAGGCGCGATCGCTCTCTATTAACAGAAATATTATTTTCTTAAATTCAGTTTTGAAAATAAAAAAAAAAAACCAATTCCGGAATTGGTAATTCCGGAATACATTATTCCGGAATTACCAATTCCGGAATTGGTTGAAAATGCTACTTTGGTACTTAAAATTTTTACAATGTTATTTTCGTAAATAAATTTTTAAAAGTAATATTTTGAAAAAAAAATTCGATTTTCTCCATAATTCTTCGATCGAGTAAACACTCCACCACCAATGAATAAGAAGGACGAGAGTCGTTTCCTACGTCACCTAACAAATACTCCATCCGTCCCAGAAAATGCTTCATCTTTTACCCAAAATGGCGTCACGTCACCTAACAAATACTCCCTTCGTCCCAGAAATTGCTTCATCTTTTACTCAAAATGGCGTCACGTTTGAAGTTTCACCTTTTCTAAAATAGAAAAGTTTTATTAATATTCTATTATACCCACTCACTATTTCCTCCACTCATTCTCTCTCCTAATTCACTATTACATTCACAACACTTTTTAAATTTACCATTTCCTCCACTAATTCTCTCTCATATTTTCAAATTACACTCACAATATTTTTTCTTTCCACCTAGTTTTTAATTTGCGTGCCGAGTCAAAAATGATTTTTGAACCATTTCCTGGGACGGAGGGAGTATAAAATTTATTGTGACCGAATCTCAGTTTGTGCTTATAAAAGTCCACTAATTGGCTGGGTTAAAATTATCCTAATATTTATTTATGATTTATATTAGTGGTGGTTTGTATACCTTTTCAATTACGATTATTTCAAGCGGACTAGGCACGTAGAAACGGTACAAGACATTTCTTGCGAAATTTATTTAATTTAAGTATTGCATGTTCGGATTTAAAACTTCAGTTTTTGAAGGAAAAAAAAATGATTTCTTTTAAATATATTGTCCTAAAATAAACGTTCATTTTTGCTGTCTTTAAAAATTTATCACAATTTTTATTTTTACATTTCATTAAATACTTGCGAAAAGAAAGTGAATATTAAGAGTATTTATGCAATTTTATCAATAAATCATATAAAACGTAAATTTCATCAAAAGTCTCTTAAATGAAAAATAAACAAGCATTATGAGGAATTGATGTAAACGCAGCGGAATGATATAGGAATTAATCAATAATGATTAAAACCTCTGCAGGAATTAAAGGAATTTCTAAGAACTCAAGAACGAATTCTTTCGATAAAACACGAAGTTTTATTACTAATTCGAAAACCAAAGAAAATAATAATATCAAGACTACCTAAAACTAAAACTAGAGGGGAGTATTTATAGCTCATACTCTCCTAAATCCCTAAGGAAACATAAAAAGAAAATATAGAAACTCTCCTAAATCCCCAAGAAAACATAAAAAGAAAATATAGAAACTCTCCTAAATCCCCAAGGAAACATAAAAAGAAAATATAGAAAATCCTAATAGAAAAAGGAACAAAAAATGTAAATAAGGTAACTTGAAATTCGTCTTGTCCTCTGCACCATGGGAGCGGCCGCTCCCCCCTATTGGGAGCCGGCGCTCCCTTATTCCAAAGCAGACCTCATGCGGGTTTGCTCAATTGGGAGCCAGTGCTCCCTCCCCTTGGGAGCCAGCGCTCCCACACTCCAGAAACTGGCCTCGAAAGTCTTCCTTTCCTACTTGTGTTACATCATGCGCCCCTACTTTAAAAGGATTCGTCCCCGAATCCGTATCAACATAAAGAGGCTCATCCGGATGATATTCAACCAAATCAGAGACATTAAACGTAGGGGACATATTCCAACCATCCGGTAAATCCACAATATACGCATTATCGTTGATTTTCTTCACAATCTTGCAAGGTTTAATGTGCTTGGGATGAAGCTTATGATAAGTACCTTGTGGAACACGTTCTTTTCGCAAATGCACCATCACCAAATCCCCAACATCGAATGTCTTCACACGACGCTTCTTGTCCGCGTGAGCTTTGTATCTAGCATTTGCCTCTTCTATGTTCTTCTTAACTTCACTTTGTACCTCCTCCACCATTTCCGCCAAATGCTCCGCCGCAATACTATAGCCCGGAATTTGTGGCAAAGGAACCAACGCAAGAGTGTGTGTCGGAGGTCTTTGATACACCACCTCGAACGGGGTCTTCTTTGTAGTGCGATTCACCATGTTGTTAAACGCAAACTCCGCCGTAGACAAAGCAAGATCCCATTTCTTTGGAAACTTTCCACACAAACACCGAATCATAGAACCCAACGTCCTATTAACCACCTCCGTTTGCCTATCTGTTTGAGGATGAAAAGAACTACTAAAATTCAGTCCCGTCTCGAATATGTGCCACAAAGTACGCCAAAAGTGACTAAGGAACTTTGTATCACGATCCGAGGTAATAGACTTAGGAATCCCATGAAGGCGAACTACTTCCTTAAAGAACAAACCCGCAATGTGAGCCGCATCATGAGTCTTACGACAAGGAATGAAGTGAGCCATCTTAGAAAAACGATCTACTACCACAAAAACTGAATCACAAGACCTTTGAGTCCTTGGTAAGCCAAGCACAAAATCCATAGAAATATCAATCCAAGGACCCTCCGGAATAGGCAAAGGAGTATACAACCCCGTGTTTTGTGACGTTCCCTTGTTCACTTGGCAAACCATACATTTCTGAACAACCCGATGAACATCTCGACGAAGGTGAGGCCAATAATACTTTCGTGCAACCAACTCCATTGTCTTATCCCGCCCATAGTGTCCATTCTTATGAATTTCAATAATAAGACTCTCACGGACCGAGCCACACGGAATGCACAGTTTATCTTTGTAAAATAGATACCCCTCTTGGAGCAAGAAAAGCCCCACAATATTACCACCTTGACACTTGGCCCATTCCTCCGCAAAATCATCATCATGCTCATACAAGTCTTTCAAACACTCGAATCCCACCACAATATTAGTCATAGTGACCAACAAAGTAGCTCGTCTACTCAATGCATCCACAACCTTATTTTGTTGCCCACTTTTGTGCTTGATAACAAAAGTAAATTGCTGTAAATATGCAACCCAACGAGCATGCATCCTATTAAGAGGATTCTTACCATTTATATACTTTAGCGCTTCATGATCGGTGTGAAGAACAAACTCTCTATGCAGCAAATATTGTTCCCAATGCTTGATTGCTTGAACTACCGCGTAAAATTCCAGCTCATAAGTAGTCCACTTCCTTTTTGACTCATCCAACTTTTGGCTCATAAAAGCCACCGGTTTCTTCCCTTGAAGCAAAACAGCCCCAATACCAACCACACTAGCATCCGTTTCCAACTCAAAAGGTTTAGAAAAGTCGGGTAAAACTAGCAAAGGAGCACTAGTTAACTTTTCTTTAATTAGAGCAAAACTAGCGGTTGCTTCATCACCCCAATCAAACTTGCCTTTCTTCATACATTCGGTTATAGGAGCCATAATAGTGCTAAAATTTTTAATGAAACGACGATAAAAAGTAGCAAGACCATGAAAGCTTCGTACCTCACTAACCGTTGTAGGCAAAGGCCAATCACGAATAGCACGTACCTTGTCTTCGTCAACTTGAATCCCTTTCGAAGAAACCACGTATCCCAAGAAAAGCAATTTATCGAGCATGAAATTACACTTTTTGAGGTTCACATATAACTCGTTTTCCCTCAAAACTTGTAACACTTCTCGTAAATGCCCAAGATGCTCCTCTTCCGATTTGCTATAGACCAAGATGTCATCAAAGTATACAACCAGAAATTTCCCATTAAAAGGCTTCAACACTTGATTCATTAATCTCATGAAAGTACTTGGAGCATTAGATAGCCCAAAAGGCATCACCAACCACTCATACAACCCTTCCTTTGTTTTGAATGCGGTCTTCCACTCATCGCCTTGTCGAACACGCACTTGATGATAACCACTCTTCAAATCTATTTTGGAAAAGATCTTGGACCCACGAAGCATGTCCAACATATCATCCAAGCGAGGAATAGGAAAACGATATTTAACGGTGATTTTGTTGATGGCCCTACTATCAATACACATCCTCCATGTACCATCCTTCTTAGGAACAAGCAATGCCGGAACCGCGCAAGGACTCATACTCTCTTGAATATACCCCTTCCTCAACAATTCCTCCACTTGCTCCTTCAAGATATCATGTTCCGCCGGGCTCATTCTATAATGAGCAAGGTTAGGCAAAGAAGCACCCGGAACCAAGTCAATATTATGTTGTATGTTGCGCAAAGGGGGTAAACCAGGAGGTAACTCATCGAGCATAACATCACGAAACTCTTCCAACAAAGAATCCAAACACTTTGGCACCAAACACACATCTCCTCCAACACCTTGACGTATCACCGCAAGAACATAAGGAGCCTTTGACAAATCATGATAGAACTCCTTTGATGTGCAAAGAGAAACAAGTGCCTTGGGTTTCTTTGGGCTAGGGGAAATAACATCCTTTAAGGCATGAACATGGAAACGTTTTCCATCTTTCTTAAAGTGAATGCTATTCTCCTTACCATCATACATCACCCCAAGGTCAAATTGCCATGGGCGACCCAACAATACATCACAGGCATTCATATCAACAATATCACATACGACTACATCCTTATAACTACCCAAATTAAAAGAAATAGAGCATTGTTCATGTACCTTGATATTGCCGATGTTGCTAATCCAACCAACCGAATAGGGCGTCGGGTGTTCTGCACTTGAAGCTTTAGTTTATTCACAAGACCACGTGACACCAAATTCTCACTACTACCACTGTCCACAATAAAGATAGCGGCCACATCCTCTACCTTGCCTTTGGTGCGAAAAATATTGTGCCTTTGAGGGTGCTCATCTACCGAAGGTGTGGTTAACATAAGCTTGCGAACTACCAAGGATTCATGGTTCTCTTCATCATCGTCAAGATTGGGATCGACATACACATCTTCACACTCTTCTTCATTATCCTCCCAACCAAGATCGTCACGCTCCACCATATGAACACTTTTTCCACCCGTACAATTACTAGATATGTGCCCCGATTTCCCACACCTGAAACATTTATCTCCATAATTCTTTACGTAAGGATTATGTGCGGGTTGACCACTATTATGCTCCATATTGGTGTTGCGACGGACCGGGTTTGTTCGCACCGGTAGTGGTTGTTTTTCAATAACCTCCTTGGATCCACCAGCTTTTGCTTTCTCACTTTCATTGTTCAAATCAGCCCCCGGAGTTTGTGCCTTGCCACTATGAGAAGAAGACTCACCGAATTTCTTGAACGTCGAAGGCGGACGATATGAGGATGCCAATTGCTTCTCAACCTTCTTGGCTCTAATAATCACATCATTGACCGAAAGTGAAGTAAACAGTTCCACTTGATCCTTTATATTCATCCGCAGGCCATTGGTGAATCGTGAAATAAGTTGGAATTCCGTCTCATACATACCCACTCGTGCGGTTGTGGCTTGGAACTCATACACTTATTCTTCCACCATTCGATTACCTTGTCGACATGCCAATAATTTGGAGTATAATTCCTGCTCATAATCGAAAGGCAAAAATCGATTTTGTAATTCCCTCTTCATGTCTCTCCATTCCACAATTGGGGGTTGATTTGAATATGCCCTATGGCGAATCAATTGGTCCCACCATGCGGAAGCACCACCACGTAGTTTGTAGGCTACATAGGGAACTTTTCTATCATCTTCAACCATCATTAATTCGAAAAACTTATCGACCTCTCTAAGCCAATCCAAAAATTCTTCGATTGATAACTCACCCGAAAAATAGGGAATATCGGCCCTAATCTTGGGTCTATGTACTTCCGGAGGAGCTCCCCTGTCCTCGCGCCCACCGTTAGCTCTATTCTCCCGTCCAATCGGACCATCATGGCGGAGGTGTTCCCCATGAGGACCATGTTGATTGTTAGGGTTGACACCGTCACCATCTACTCGCAATCCCGCCAAGGCCGCTAATAATTGGGTGTGTTGTTCTCTTTGGAGGGCTTCTTGTCGCTCTGCACGCTCCCGATATTCACGATCTTGGTTTGCTATGCGCTCAAGGATTGCTGCAAGAGTGGCTTGCGTGTCTCCGTTGGCTCCACCGGAATTGGTCATCTTCTCGTCGGAGAACCCTAGGATCGTCCGATTTCTGATACCAACTGATGTAAACGCAGCGGAATGATATAGGAATTAATCAATAATGATTAAAACCTCTGCAGGAATTAAAGGAATTCCTAAGAACTCAAGAACGAATTCTTTCGATAAAACACGAAGTTTTATTACTAATTCGAAAACCAAAGAAAATAATAATATCAAGACTACCTAAAACTAAAACTAGAGGGGAGTATTTATAGCTCATACTCTCCTAAATCCCTAAGGAAACATAAAAAGAAAATATAGAAACTCTCCTAAATCCCTAAGGAAACATAAAAAGAAAATATAGAAACTCTCCTAAATCCCCAAGGAAACATAAAAAGAAAATATAGAAACTCTCCTAAATCCCCAAGGAAACATAAAAAGAAAATATAGAAAATCCTAATAGAAAAAGGAACAAAAAATGTAAATAAGGTAACTTGAAATTCGTCTTGTCCTCTGCACCATGGGAGCGGCCGCTCCCCCCTATTGGGAGCCGGCGCTCCCTTATTCCAGCAGCCTCATGCGGTTTTGCTCAATTGGGAGCCAGTGCTCCCTCCCCTTGGGAGCCAGCGTTCCCACACTCCAGAAACTGGCCTCGAAAGTCTTCCTTTCCTACTTGTGTTACATCAGGAATGAGGAAGGAGAAGTTTTGAGTAGTTAAATGTTGCATTTCAAATAAAAATAGAAAGTAAAATGTGAAGATCTCCCTTAGACTTAGTAGAAGCTGCCTAAACAAAACACACATGGAATAGATTAGTAAGTTATTGTATCATCTTAAAAAATGACATTCAGGGATGACTAGTAAAAGGACTGGGTAAAATAAAACAATGGATGAATATTCATCAACCACTTAATTAGAGAATAAAACATGGTTAATTGAAACTCTGGACTTGGACTGCTTCAATGTAAAATATATATATTGATCATATCAGAGAGAGAGAGAGAGAGAGCAGGTCAGAAACTTCTTGTTTCATCTTTTATATAAATTTTTCTGCTAGCCAAACATCATATCTATATATATCCACTAACACAACAACTTCAATAATTTCATTACAAATTTTCACTTATTTATTTGCTAGTCCGGAGTCGGAAATTAATGATCATGAGCAAATTTTCTAACCTTTTATGCATTGTCTTGCTAATACTTGGCCTTGCCACTGCTTCTGCTTCTGCTTCTTCTTCTGATGATGGCCGTAAGGTAAAAAACATTTTTTTTTTTTTTAAATAAAAGGGTTCAAACTATAATGTTAGTTAGGTTATCTACAACTTAACAATTATTGACATATGTTGTTGTGAAATGATCAGAACTATATTGTGTACATGGGAGAGAAGCTCAAGGGAGGCGCAAACCATACGGAACTTCACTTAAACATGCTTCAAAACGTTCTTGGAAGGTATATATATATATTTGTTGGCCGAAGGCTGGTGTATAAAGTTTGACAAGTCAACTATATATGACACTTATTATGGGACAAAGGGAGTATGTATGATAGTACATACTCCCTATTCTAATTGCAATAAGCTTACTAACTATGCAAGACTTTGTTTGTTGGAATGCTTTCTACAGTGAATCCTCATCATGTCTACTCTATAGCTACAAAAAGAGCTTCAATGGTTTTGCAGTGAAGCTAACTGAGGATGAAAAGGAAAGAGTAGCAGGTACCATCACTCTCTTAAGTTATGCTATTAGAGGCTCGCGGCCATACAATAAAATGTTCATTTGCTGTTTCATCTGCTTAAATAACTCTCGACATTATTTGTACAGGAATGGATGGGGTGGTTTCGGTGTTCGCTAGCGAAAAGAAACAACTCCATACAACAAGGTCATGGGACTTCATGGGCTTTTCCCAACAAGTGAATAGAACAACCGTCGAAAGTAACATTATCATTGGAGTTTTTGACTCTGGTATTTGGCCTGAATCTGATAGTTTCAGTGACAAAGGATTTATTTCTCCGCCAGCCAAATGGAAGGGCACTTGCCAATCTTCCAACATCACTTGCAACAAGTAATTAACAACCACCTATTTTTTCAAAAAAATAAAAGAAAAATTGATGTGATTTTACTTTTTATTCATTTTCTTTGTGAATTTTATATGCAGCAAGATAGTTGGAGCTCGATATTATAGAAGTGATGGACTTTTCGGTGTAGGAGAATTACAAAGCCCAAGAGATTCAAATGGTCATGGAACACACACTGCCTCTATAGCTGCCGGTGCCACAGTTGGCATGGCAAGCTTAATGGGACTCGGACATGGAACAGCTAGAGGTGGTGTCCCATCAGCCCGTATAGCTGTTTACAAAGTATGTTGGGCCGATGGTTGCCATGATGCCGATATTCTTGCAGCATTTGATGATGCTATTGCAGATGGTGTTGACCTAATATCCCTTTCAGTTGGTGGTAGCCGCCCTAGAAGATATTTTAACGATTCGATAGCCATCGGATCTTTTCATGCCATGAGAAATGGGATACTTACATCAGCTTCTGCTGGTAATAACGGCCCTGACCTTGGAACGGTCACAAATTTTTCACCTTGGCTTCTTTCTGTTGCTGCTAGTACCATTGACAGGAAGTTTCAAACAAAGCTGCAACTCGGCAACGGTTCCACTTATGAGGTGAAACTTCTTCTCCTAGCTGCTATATATATATATATATATATATATATATATACTTCCTCCGTCCCAAAATGAATGTCCAAATTCCAAAAAAAATCATTCAAATTTGCTCTTGATCAAGGGTTAATTGGGACATTTTTTGGACATTCATTTTGGGATGGAGGGAGTATTTTTTTTCTCACAATTATTTTCCTCTGTCATCTTATCATTGATCTATATATTTCTTGTTCATGTAGGGAGTTTCAATAAACACATTTGACATGAAGAATGAGACATACCCGATAATTTACGCAGGGTCTGCGCCAAATAGAACTGCAAATTACACTGGCTCCTCATCTAAGTAATTATCTGTTTTCCATTTTCTTGCCTTGTTTGAAGGATCCTTAATTTCTGTACTTAAGTTCTAACACTCGCTTACGAGTATACATTGTTTAATAAGCTGTAATGTTTGTAGGTTTTGCTTTAGAAACTCACTGGATGCGAACTTGGTGAAGGGAAAAATTATTCTTTGTGATGAAACTAATACGGGGGAGCCTGCATTTTTAGCTGGTGCTGCTGGAATGGTGATACGGGATATAAGTGATAGTGATGCTGCAAGAATTTTTCCTCTACCCGCAACTTTCGTTGGTAATGATAATGGTGCTAGCATTGGCGACTACATTAACTCGACAAGGCAAGTAAAATGCATAATTTACACAAATTTGTTTGGTTTCGTTTCCATTTTTTTTTTTTTTAATTATACAAAAAAATAGACACTGTATTCTGAGTTTAACAGATATTCCTAATGAATTAAAACAGCAACCCTGTTGCAACTATATTGAAGAGCACTGAGGTGAAAAACACACTGGCACCATATGTGGCCTCATTCTCATCAAGAGGACCCAACCCCGTCACAAATGACATTCTCTCGGTAATCTAATCTTATCTAATCCCGTCGTTATTGTTATTGTTATAATTTTAACGATTTTGTCAAGTAAGTTAACCCTGTTTAATGTTTTTTCAGCCGGACATAACTGCCCCTGGAGTTGAAATCCTAGCAGCATACTCACCATTGGCTCCATTGTCCAGAACAGTCCCAAGTGACAAAAGAAGAGCACAATATAGTATGTTATCCGGAACATCTATGTCTTGTCCACACGCTTCTGCAGTAGCTGCATATATCAAATCCTTTCACCCCTCTTGGTCTCCCGCTGCAATTAAGTCCGCCCTCATGACTACTGGTATATATCTCCAAATTTTCATATCGAAGAATGCTTATATTTTTATATAGCAAATATTTATGTCATTTTAATGACTCACGTTGTGATTAACTTTCGACATTTTCAGCATATCCCTTGGATGTTAGCACGAGCCCAGATGCTGAATTATCATATGGAGCCGGTCATATTGATCCTTTAAAAGCTATTAACCCTGGTCTAGTATATGATGCAAATGTAAATGACTACGTAAAGTTCTTATGTGGTCAAGGGTATAGTAGTGCGACACTTCAACTATTGACCGAAGATAATAGCACATGTTCTTCAGCCACAATGGGGGCAGTTTGGGACTTGAACATACCTTCATTTGCTTTATTTGCTCTACCTTTACAGAGTTTTAGTCGTAACTACACCAGGACGGTAACAAATGTAGGGTCATCGACTTCTGTATATAAAGTGACGGTTACGTCCCCACAAGCACTTAAAATTCGCGTTGAGCCAAGGGTATTGTCTTTCGCCTCAGTGGGGCAAAAGTTGTCGTTTGTAGTGAAGGTTGAAGGGGTTATAGGAAGATCATCTACAGTTTCGGCTTCTTTGGTGTGGGATGATGGTATGCATAAAGTGAGGAGCCCCATTGTTGTGTATGCTGGCCCATGATGACAACATTGAACATACACGTAACACAATTTTAAGGCTTAATTAGGATCGGTATTGGTGAAAATTTATTTGTACATGTACCCCCAATAAAATAAAATGAAATAAATAGATTTTATTATTTATTTTCTTTGATAAACACAACTAAATAGTTACATCTTACAAACAATAATACTGAAGTTCATTTTAATCAAAAACTGCTGCCACTGTCATTTAAAAAAGAAAAGTACTATACGCATGAATTAACATTATGTTTCAGGCATTGCATTGTTAGGCCTACATTTTTAATCAACTTGTTTACAACTTGCACCTGAAATCTTGATACTAACAACTTGAGTTGTTCTATTACATCTTGATCATTTGCAGGTTGAACTATTGTTACGTTAACCTTATTTTTCAGGGAACGTGTCAAAGTAATTGAAGACCAATTCAAAGACGTCTCACCATGCAAATACCCAAAGAACGGACCATTATCCCCTCAATCAACAAAATGGCGATAATGTCTCAACAAGATCAACCTCTTATCCGAGATTCTAGGCCTATTTTTTCTCCTTGTAAATTAGCCGTTATTTGAGGTATAAAAGGGGAAAAACACTGTATTTTGCACACATGTTTTTACACTAGCTTAAGTTCCCTTCTATACGCTCCTAGCTCTGTAATCACAAAAATACTTAGTAATCTTTTGGTCCAGGTAGGTTCCTAAACCTCCCGGGGTTTTGTGCCGGTGAACAAGTTGTTCAAGGGCTTTCCCTAGTCAACAAACAACTTGTGTTCATTTCTATTCAACCCGATAATCATTGTACCCTGATTCATATCACTTTAGTCATTTTTCTTGTCACTTGAAGCACTTGTTGAAATTTGACCAAAACAATTTGGCGCCGTCTGTGGGAAACTTTGATTATTTGCATAGAAATGGCCAATCCGCCGTCCGGCAGTCAAGGTGAGAGGAGTCGGCCGCTTCCTGTTTCCGGCACCCAAGGCAATCCATCTTTGAATGCGGAAGCTGTCAATTTGGAGATATTATCCAACATGGCCAATATGTTGAAGAAAGTGAATGATCGGTTGGATGGTCAGGAGCATACGAACGCCATGATATTCAATGCCATTGATAGCCTGCGTAAAGGGAAGCAAGTTGAGACTCAAGTATCTACTCCATTTTCACCTTTACTTCCCGGATCTTTGTTTGGTACAGGTACAGGACCAAGCCATTTCGGAGATATCCCTATGTCCAATACCTTGCCAGCAGAAAGCACAATCGTGACGTCCATTCCAATTGAGCAACCAAGATTCAGCCTTCCAGCTAACCAACCTGTGTTGTCATCTTGCTACACCTATGCTACACCCTCAATGGGGCAAACAGGGAGTTTCTTTAATGCTTTTGATACTTCTGCATCTCAGTTTAATAACAATCCTCTTTTCGCAGAGAGTCAATTTGTTAAGGAAATGCAGACTATAAAGGATTTGCTTTGAAGCATACCTGGAGTCAATGCGCCATACCACCAAGTTTCTCCAACTTGCTATAACGAATCTCGTTTTGTTCCAGCAATAGCCAGTGTGGAGATCCCAAAGAAGTTTTCGGTCCCTCATATGAAGAAGTATGATGGGAGCACCGACCCGGCAGAGCATGTGTTGCTGTATCAGGAATCAATGGATATTATAAGTATCCCCCCTATTTTTAGAGAAGCATATTTTTGCAGGGGTTTTGGCTCAACTTTGTCAGGACCAGCCTTAAAATGGCTAACAGGACTTCCTCTAAACTCTATTTCTTCTTATGCTCAACTTGTCAATATGTTTATCAATCAATTTTCATGCAATAGGGCATTTGACAAGTTGACTAGTGACCTTTATAGAATTGTGCAACAGCCTAACGAAAGTCTTAAAGAATATTTGCACAGGTTTAACAAGGAGGCAGTGACTATACCCAACTTGGACGTGTCCACAGCTACGGAAGCATTCCGTATTGGCTTGAAGAAAAGCTCTCTATTTTATAATGAGTTGGTGATGACTCCTGCGAAACAACTTGAAGAAATCAGAACCAGAGCCTTGCCTTTCATCAGATTGGAGGATGACAGCCAGGCAATGGGGAAGTCAACTGGGAGAACCCCTACTCCTCTATTTGAGCCCTCTGACAGAAAATCGGATTCCCATCACTATAAGTCCAACAGGGGCAAACCCCCTGTTAAATCTGAATCTTCTAAAGTTTATTTTGTAGATGATGATCAAGATGGGGATGATAATGATTATCCTAAAATTTCTGAATACTGCTTTTCTGTGGACATTGCGGGAATCCTTTGCGCCATGGGAAATCTTGGAGATAAAGCAAGATGGCCCAAGAAGAGTGATCAGCCAACAACTTGGAAGGACAAGTCCAAGTGGTGCGCATTTCATGAGGATTTTGGGCATACCACTGAGAATTGTTTTGCCTTGAGGAAGGAGATTGCTCATTTATTATCCAAGGGTCTTCTTAAGGATTTGTTGGGTAAGAAGAGGGTCAGAAGTGAGTCTAAAGAACCTGATTCAGGGGAGCAGTCTGCACTGAGAAAGTTGCACCACCTCCAGCCACCAAGGTAGTAAATGTTATTTCAGGTGGATCCCATATTTGTGGAACAACTTACTCTGCAGCCAAGCGTCATGCCAAGAGTTCTAAGGAGGATCAGTCAGAATTACCCTCAAGGCGTCGTGACTTCACAGATGGTCAGGTTATCTCCTTTGAGGATGAGGATAAGGACAACACGTTGGACCCTCATCATGATGGTCTAGTTGTTCAGGTGCAGATTGCCAATTGTGTGGTCAAGAGAATTCTGATTGATGGCGGTAGCTCAGTCAACATAATCTTCACTCATGCTCTTGAAGATATGGGCATCCCTTTATCTGAAGTTGTGAAGAATTCATCCGTGCTGGTAGGGTTCAGTGGTGAAATAAAGCAAACAGTCGGAGAAATCAAGTTGCCTATCTATTTGGAGGGTATGAATTCTATGGAAAGGTTCAGTGTGATCGAATGCTCTTCCTCATACAATGTCATTTTGGGAAGACCTTGGATCCACAACATGAAGGCCGTGCCGTCAACTTATCACCAGTGTGTCAAATTTCCAACACCTTGGGGTGTAGCCAAGTTGAAGGGGAATCAGCAAGTTTCTAAAGAGTGCTACAAGGTTAATATGAAGGCAAGTTCGATTCCTCGTCAAGCATAGCAATTAAAGAAAAAGGCCCAGGATGTTCTTGAAGCAGTGGAGCATGAGACGAAAAATGTTTCTGTTGATGAGTCGAATCCTGAGGCCCAAGTACAAGTTGGTATAGACCTTCCATCCGAAATTGAGGAGGAGCTGATTGAGTTCTTAAAAAGTCAGAAATGTTGTTTTGCATGGAAGCACGAGGACATGACGGGGATAAGCAAGGACATCATTACTCACAAGTTGAACATTGATCCAACCATCCGTCCTGTTCATCAGAAGAGAAGGAAGTTTGCCCAGGAGAGGAACCAGATCATAAAGGATGAAGTTGAGAGGCTTTTAAAGTCCAATATGATTAGACAAGTTCAATATCCAAGGTGGTTAGCCAAGTTGTGGTGGTAGAGAAGAGGAACGGTAAGTGACGAGTATGCGTGGACTTCACAGACTTGAACAAGGCCTGCCCGAAAGATCCATTCCCTCTTCCTCATATTGATTCTCTAGTTGACGAGACAGCTAGCCACGACATCTTAACATTCATGGATGCGTCCTCAGGTTATCAGCAAATTCAAATGGATCCCTCAGATCAAGAGGATACAACATTCATGACTCCGGAAGGTATATATTGTTATATTGCTATGCCATTTGGTCTTAAAAATGCAGGGGCAACTTATCAGAGGCTCGTGAAAAAGATGTTTAAAGATCAACTTGGCAAGACAATGGAAGTTTACATAGATGATATGGTAGTCAAGTCCAAGCCTATTGAAGATCATATGGAGCATCTTGCTGAGGCGTTCGACATCTTGAAAGCTTTCAACATGAAGCTTAATCCAGCCAAGTGCAGTTTTGGTGTTATAGTAGGAAAATTCTTGGGTTATATGGTCACCAAGAGAGGAATTGAAGCCAGTCCCGAGCAGATCAAAGCCATTCTCAACTTGGAATCTCCCAAGAACATCAAAGATGTCCAAAGGTTAACAGGTAGAGTAGCTGCACTAAATAGATTTATATCTAAATCATCTGATAAGTGCAGGTTATTCTACGAAGTATTAAGGAAGAATAAACTCTTCCAATGGACTGACCAACATGAAGCAGCTTTTAAGCAACTTAAAGAATACTTGGTGACATCACCCCTACTTGCCAAACCCGAACATGGTGAGCACCTTTATTTATATTTAGCTGTATCTGAGAATGCTGTTAGTGCAGTATTGGTGAAGGAAATCCAAGGTGAACAGCATCCTGTTTACTATATAAGTAAGTCTTTACTAGATGCTGAAACGAGGTACTCTCATCTTGAAAAATTAATTTTAGCCTTAACTACTGCTGCTACAAAACTGCGTCACTATTTTGAAACACATTCTATTACTGTTAGAACTAACTATCCTATAAGAAATGTGTTAAGAACCCCAAAGATGTCAGGCAGATTGGCCAAGTGGTCGGTCAAGTTGAGCACGTATGACATTGCGTATGAGCCAAGAACAGCCATCAAATCTCAGGCTCTAGCCGATTTTGTAGCAGACTTCAGTCCAAGTTTGCAGCCAGAAGTGGAACTGGAAGTACAGCAACTTGAAGGTAAAACTATTCCTAGATTCTGGACACTGTTCACAGATGGAGCTTCAAATTCCAAAGGAATTGGATTGGGAATAGTCCTGAAGTCCCCTCAAGGTGATATCATACCTCAAGCTGTATCTTGTGAATTCAATGCAACAAATAATGAAGCTGAGTATGAAGCTTTAATCATGGGTTTAACTACTGCTTTAAGTTTAAAAATTACGCATATAAATGTATATGTTGACTCTCAATTGCTCGCTAACCATTTTAATGGCAGTTATATGGCGAAGCATTCCAAGATGACTCCGTATCTCCAACATGTTAAGGCCTTAGCTTCAAAATTCCTATCATTCTCTTTGGAACAGGTCCCTAGAGAAGAGAATACAGAAGCGGACGCATTAGCCAACTTGGGTTCAACTTGCAAATCAATGTTGCATACTAATATTCCCATTATTTATGTTAAGTTCCCTGATAGACCAAGTTGAGGAAACTCAAGCGGTTACTCAACCTACTGGGGCACAAGATGCTAGACCTTCTTGGACCCAACCAATAATTGAGTTCCTTCAAATTGGGACTATTCCGCCAGATATTAAGAATGCTAGATCTTTTAAGATTCATACTTCAACTTTCGTTTTAATAGATAATGTGCTATTTAAGAGATCTTTTGCAGGGCACTATTTAAGATGTATTGATAATGAGCAAGTTGAGCTGATCTTTGAAAGAAATCCATGAAGGAATATGTGGAAATCATTACGGTGGAAAAGCATTAGCGTCAAAGGCCCTCAAGATCGGTTATTATTGTGCCAACCATGCGTCAAGATGCCATGAGGCTATGTACAGAAGTGTGATGCCCGCCAAAGACACGAACATCTTGCATCAACTGCAGAGCCTCGCATTCTATCGTCTCATCTTGGCCTTTCATGCAATGGGGCATGGATATTGTAGGCAAGTTGCCTAAAGCCCCCGGAGGCAAAGTGTTCATGTTGGCAATGACCGATTACTTCTCAAAGTGGATCGAGGCAGAAGCTTATGTACAAGTAAGAGACAAGGAGGTAATTTCATTTTTGAAGAAAAATATAATTAGCAGGTTTGATATACCATCAGAGATTATATGTGACAACGGGTCACAATTCATAAGTAAGAAGACCAGAGATTTTTGTGCTCACTGGGGCATCAAGTTGATCATGTCCACACATGTTCACCCTCAAGCCAATGGTCAAGCTGAGTCAAGCAACAAGTTGATTGTCAACAACTTGAAGAAGCGCCTAGATCAAAAGAAAGGAAGATGGGCCGAAGAGTTACCACTTGTACTTTGGGCAGATAGGACCACTACAAAAGGGGCCACAGGTAGGACTCCATATTCTCACTACAAGAAAAATGGCTTTTCCCGGCACTTTTAATCCGGCACTTAATTTTGTGCCACCAATTTCCGGCACTTTTTTAATAAGTGCCACAAATTTCCGGCACTTTTCAGAAACTGCCACAAATATCCGGCACTTTTTTAGAAGTGCCGCTAATTTCCGGCACTTTTACAAAAGTGCCGCTATTTTTCCGGCACTTCTTTAAAAGTGCCGCTAATTTTCCGGCACTTTCTTAAAAGTGCCGCTAAATTTTCGGCACTTTTGAAAAAGTGCCACAAATTTTCCGGCACTTTTGAAAAATTGCCGCAAGTTTTTCGGCACTTTCTTAAAAGTGCCGCTAATTTTTCGGCACTTTTTTAAAAGTGTCACGAAGTTCCGAAACTTTGTTTTTTTAGCCCTTAATATCTGATTTTCAAATGAAAAATTGATTACAATGACTATTTCATTTATAAGGTAAATATATTACTAACTCTGAAATAAATATAAAAAAATGTTTAAATTAATCTTGATCATAAGAAAATTTGATTTTAGGACGTTTATTTTGGAACGTAGGCAATATAGTAAAGTTGCTTAGAATAAAACCACAAATTTATATTTTGGTATAAATTTGAATTCATTAAAAAAATATTGGGAATAGACAAAATATAATATTTAATATAAAAGAAACACACAAGGTTGACTAGGATTTATAAATGTGTTCAAAGAAACTTTTTATTAAGTTTATACTACCTCCGGTCCAAAATAACTGTCGCTTTTTTGGATTCTCACAAATTTTAAGAAAAATAATTATTATTATGATTTAATGAAAAAACTAACAATTTTGCCCATTTAAAAATGACACTACCGGAGGGAGTATATTTTACTTATATTTTTAATTTTTTTTTCTTTTTCTTTTTGTACTCATATTTTCTAAGAAGAAGATATAATTCTTTTCCTTAAAATTTTCACCAAATTATATTTCCCTCCCACTTTTCCCCAATTCATTCCAATATTTACGTTTTTCCCGCTTTGACGACCTAATCTACCCACGCAAAATCGCAAGACGCCGCTCTGTTTCCCCTTTCTCTTCTCTTCTCGCCCTCGCTCTCACTCTCTCTCTCCGGCAACTTCGATTTCTCGGCGTCTCTTTTCCGGCGAATTTCGTGGTGCCTTCGTCTCGTCCGACGCCCAAATACATCTCCTACCCTCTCCGCCGAATTGAACAAGGTATTGATAAGCTTGAATTTATAGATTGGTTAGATTGATTGCATATTTTGTTCGTTGTTCTTCCCGTCTACCCTGTCTCAATTTTATGTTTCTAGTTATCTACTTAAACAAGCCAATTTATGATTTTCTAGTTTGGGAATATAACAAAGTTTTTTGGAGGCTGTAGTTGATTTGCTAGGTCAACTTCATTCGTTGTTAAAAAAAAGTTCTTTTTTAGATCTCTTAGTCCTCATGCTTTTCTGCATATTTGGAAATCCTAGGTTGCTTATAAATTTAAGGAGTTTGCCTAGTCTTTAGTGCTCAATCAGCTGAATACCAATGATTGACATCAGAGCCGAAGATGGCTATTCCCCTAGATACATGTTTGATGTTTCAGCAGCATAATGAGACTCACGAGTATCTATTTCTTTACTGTTTCTTGGATTTCTTTACTGTTTCTTGGATGTTGTGCTTTAATTTGTTTTACATCATGACAAGGAATGGGAGTGTGCTTGTTTGATTGAGGCTTTGCTATAGTGATTGGATATGAGGGTTCTATGGGCAGCAAGGATGCTCACTTTTTATGGCAGTGCAATACGCATAGCACATTATGGTGCATTTGGTCCAACAGGAATTCCCACATTTTTGAAATAAGGATGTTTCCCTGCCTTTGTCAAGGCATAGAATTTCCTTTTATGTTTTGTTCTGGGCATTTGCGTTGGAGTCTAGAAGAGTGTTCGTTACTACGATAGCGAGAGACTGGAACGCAGTGCTGCATTAGTCTCGCTTTTGTATGTCTCTTCTTCTGTTTTTACTTCTGTTACGGCGGATGGGCTGTTTTTGTACTTTCTATTCTTTTTATAATTAAGTTATTTTGTGAAAACTTTAGTGGCACTAAGCCAAATTTCATGGAAACTAGATACGTTTACTTACTGAAATGAAAACAGAGTTTTTTGGGAACACTCAACTAACGGTGTACTCCCTCCGTCCCATAACAAGTGACACACTTTGCTATTTTGGGCGTCCCACTGATAAGTCACACTTCCTAAAATGGCAAAGAATCTTTACTATTCCCTCCACTCATTCTCTCTCCTACATTATTTTAATACTCACAACACCATTATAATTTACTATTCTCTCCCCTCATTCTCTCTCCTACTCAACTATCTACATTCACAACACATCAACCTTTTCACTTTTTCCTTAATTTCCGTGCGGAACAGTAACTGTGTCACTTGTTATGGGGCGGAGGGAGTATGTATTATACATAAGAGCAAAGGTAGACCATATATCAACTTCAGGATATACCTCTTTATGATGATGACATGAAATAAAAGCAAGTATTCATTTATATGATTAAATATTATAATTATTTATTATTACTTTTTATTTCTAGTTTGTTGTACCATTCTTGTTTCTTTGAAGTTCTCTCTCTTCCTACAATCATATGTACTTTTCTCGTTTCTCTCAAGTTTTGTCCCCTAATTCATGATTGTTGATTTGATTTGATTTTTTAATGCCCAATTGCAGATAAAATGGATAAGAGTTGGATTAATATGTCAAATACGCTTGATCCGATATTTTTAAATGGCCTTATGGAATTTATCAAGTTTGCTTATATTAGATGGCAGAGGTTTGTGCTATTTGCATCAATAACTGCTATGTCCGGTTTTGATACAACTGTTGATTAACCGCAAGACATGTGAATCTTGTCACAGTTAATAGAGTATTCCGAGCTGTTGACTCTAGCAGATGAATGTGAAGATCCACACATGCGACTAGTATATGCATGTAAGAGTTCGGTCTTATCTTCTTGCCTGTCTTCCCTTTGATATATATTTAACTTCTTCATGTGGAACCAATGTCTTCCTGTTGCAGCATCCTTTTTCATCTCTGTATATTTTGCTTTGCAACGAACATGGAAGCCGTTCAATCCAATTCTTGGTGAAACCTATGAGCTGGTCAATCATAATGGCATTACGTTCATTGCGGAGCAGGTGAGTTTCTGAATGTGTATGCCCTTTGCCTTTTATTTTATTCCATCCATTCAATTCAAAGAATCTTATTTTATGTTCTCGAATGTTCCTTCCGTAGGGTCACTATTTTTCCTTTCTTCTCGTCCATCAATTTCCCATTTCTGCTGGTGATGCCCAAGTGCGTAAAAATTAAAATGATTCAGGTTTACATGATTAAACTAGTGCGACTTCTATAAAATGTGATATTTATACTCTAATGTCATTACACACTCAATTCTTTTTCTTATTCCGTGATATTCAACAATAATTTTGATATTAGTTCTTTGATAATTTTATAGTTAAACTGATAGTCATCACAACGTGTCATATTATTTTGTATGGAAGTAAATGAGTGCTTCATATAAAGTGTCTAGATCTGATTATAAACTTCAATTAGGAAACATACGCTGACATTTCACATGTTTTTTCCCTACTCTTCTGTTATATGGTTCTCAGGATTTAGAATATGCATACATTTTTTTTTTTCATTTATGAAATCTGAGTGATATGTCTAAATAACTCCTTTAGAGTGGCAAGATCAAATTATGGTATATTAGTCATTTGAGGTTTCCGTTTTGGCAACATACTTGGGTCATTGTTTTGTGATTACTGCATACTAGATAAGGTGCCAGTTACGCATGTTAACTGAACATAGGGACGGAGCTTGAGTTGCTTGAGCAAATATTTGATTTAGGCATATTTCTGAGTAGTCATTGCTAAGAAGATGTAGCCTTGTATGAATCTGTGCATGAGCTTGAGTTGCTTGAGCAAAAAACTTTCTAGCTTTCATCGTTGTTGGAACGAAGTTCTTGTGTGCATGTGTTGTTCACATTTTTTCATAAGTAATCACATTTGTATTCAGACCTGGATTAGTAGTTATGCTTGTACTAGTAATTAGTAAATAAAATGAGGTAGTTTAGTTTAATGCACTTTTCATTATGTCATCGTTTAATGTTGTCTTAATTGATTTCAGATTTATCAAGCAAAGAAGAAAAAACTAGATGATGTTAACAACCAGGTACATATTATTATTTCACTTTGATTCCATGATATTAGTGTACTTGCCTCATTTTTGTTATTTAAGATATTAACTAATTTACTCTGAAATGGGTTATTATATAGATTTGAGCACTAGGAACCAAAGCATCAGTTAGAGATTGTGCAGCTTTATTAAACTCAACCTGAATACAAGCATATCCTCATCAAAATAATGTTAATCTAAAGATTAATGCAAATATGAGGAAATTCTCAAACCTCATTTCTGAGGCACAATGAGGAAATTCTCAAACCCGTAACCAATGGTAAACCGAGATACTTGTTTAGTCCGTGATGGTATCTGATACCCTGGGTAGTCGGACTTTTAATGGATTATCTTGGCGTTTTCCTTTTGTCAGTTCCTTTTCATCTTCCTGATTTTATTTGGAAAACGAAAGTTCCATATAAAATTAGAGGGTAGTAATATGGTTCTGCCAAGCTAAATATTAATGATTTCAGGCAAGAGACGACCAAAATCAGCGTAAAGTCTAGTGCTTTTTTTTTTGTGCTTGGGGGGAGGGGGGATGGGAGTTGGGGTAACCAAAATGCATATGCACCTCAAACTTCATTGCATAGCAGCTTGGCTTAGCGCAGGGGTGTGGGTTTTTCAAGTGTTGGTGAGTGTTGGTTCAGTCTGTCTTATGTGGAGTTATTGATTCTGACTTGGAGGGTGTGCAGAAAACGTAAACAGATTAAGGTGTTGTGGAACTGTGGTATTTCCACCATTTTGTGCTGCTTCTGGAATGAAAGAAACTCAAGGATAATAAAATTTAAGCCTACTTAAAACATGCTAGTTTCTGAGCATCTCTTTGGGCTAAAGTGATAGGGATTTGAAGTCTGAAATATTAACACCTGGTTCCTTCTCTATAAGACTTACAAAGCAATGTTACTTGAAGGAGTCACCAAGCTGGGAGAAGCTATTGGAAAATCTGTTGCATGGAGAAATATAGATGTAACACGAGGTTGTATTGTATTCTTTATAACTTTTTTCAAAGTCTCTTTAAAAACTAAAGTAATTAATGCTATAATTGTTTGTTTGCAGGTGATTGATCACGTCTCTTGTAATACATTCGCTATGGAAGAAGATCATTATCTCATCACACTTTTGTTTGAACAATTGAATATTTAGCTTTTGGTGTTATGATGTCAAGGCTGTATACCTTGCTTAAATTTTTGAATTATTACTTTCTGAATGATGTAATTTATACTTATTTTCTTTGATGACAATAAGAAAAAGTTATCTTTTATATACTTTGTTGCAGTTAGTTAAAATTATGTAGGAATGTGGCATTAAATATGCTTGAGATTTGTATCTATTTGTAGTGAATGGCAGCAATCATATCCGTCAGTTCATTAAAACTGTGCAAAAGTGCCGAAAATGTGTGGCACTTTTCAAAGTGCCGGAAAATTAAGACACTTTTTTAAATGTCGGAAATTTGAGGCACTTACAAAACTGCCGGATAATTGTGGCACTTTCATGAGTGCCGGAAATTGTGGCACTTTCATAAGTGCCGGAAAATTGCGGCATTTAAAGAAGTGACGGAAAATTATGGCATTTAAAAAAGTGCCGGAAATTATGGCATTTAAAAAAGTGCCGGAAATTGTGGCATTTCTGAAAGTGCCGGAAATTGTGGCACTTTTGAAAGTGCCGGAAATTGTGGCACTTTTGAAAGTGCCGGAAATTGTGGCACTTTTAAAAGTGCCGGAAAATTGTGGCACTTTTAAGTGCCGGAAAGTATTGCCGACGCGACTTATTATGGCACTTATAAAAGTGCCGGAAAATGTGTCGGAAATAGCTTTTATGGCACTTTTTTCTGATTTGTGGCACTTAAAAAAGTGCCACAAAAACCTGTTTTTGTTGTAGTGTCTTTCATATTTGGAGTAGAAGCTGTAATTCCAGTCGAGGTGACAATCCCAACAGCAAGGTATGGCTTATTAACTCAAGATGAAAATAACCTGTTGCTAACCCAAGATTTAGATACAATTGATGAGATCAGGGATTTAGCCAAGATAAGGATGGCAAATTTTATCCACAACGGATTGCCAGATCATATAACAAGAATGTCAGAATAAGAAGATTCCAGGTTGGTGATTTAGTTTTGAGAAAAGTATTTCAAAATACAAGAGAATTGAATGCAGGTAAATTAGCTCCCAAGTGGGAAGGACCATATCTCATCGATGCTGAAGCTGGCAAAGGTGCGTATTGGTTGTCAACCCCAAGTGGAGACAGGATCCCTAGAAGTTGGAATGCCATTCATTTGAAGCTATATTTTATGTAAGTCCAGTTATTTACAACTAGACTTCTCAGGTATGATCTATTTTTGTTGTCAAGTTCATTCTCATGTTTCTAGTTATCAAGTTTTATTGAAAATCCTTACTGACTTAAGCATCGGAGGGGCGTTAGCTACGCTAACGCCCAACCTTAACATGAATTTGTTTTGCAAGGTATACAACTTGAACAAACGGAGTAGGCTCAACATGTTGACACGCCAGTACGGCTCCAACATGCTTGGACCTAGGAAGAAGAATTTCAACATGTTGACACGCCAGTACGACTCAAACGTGTTGAAACTCTAGCTGGAGAGGGATAGAACTTGTTGACACGCCAGGACGGCTGATACTTGTTCTATCTCTTCAAACGGTTACCTCTGATCAAAGGTACAATTTACATATGGTTAAAAGATTTTCATCTTTTCTAACGAATTAAGGTTTTGACACCTTCGCCTGGGCGCACGTTTCACACTTATTCAAGTTGTGACTACTGGTTGTAACATTGACATGTTACCTTCTGTTTATAACATCAACATGTTATCTAACGAACAAGCAAGTATTTCTGAAAAAAACCTAAAATACTTCTTTAAAACTTTGAAAATGTTTCCAAAAGATTTTTTTTTTTACTAAAGGACAAGTTGGATAAGCCAACCAGTCCCTTAAAACCTAAGAAAGCTTGGAGTACTAGACCAACCTAGTACCCCCAAATAGATTGTTTGGGCTCTTATGATCCATTACGTACCAAAATACCCTGTTTTGGGGACATACCCCCCTTTATGGTGCCCACCAATGGTGCGGCAAATAAGCAAAAAATTGTTTTTTGTTCCTCCTCCTTCCTAACTACTTATAAACTTTCAAATTTTTCAAACATTCTGGCCTGCTGCCGCCGGTGGTGCATTTGGTTTCTTCCCTTGATCATTTTCTTCAACTTGAGCTACCACTATGGTACTCAAAGCTTTATCAGTGTCATCAACTAGAGTTTCAAGGGCCATTGAGTTCACCTCCTCTCCATCTGCTGGTTCTCCAATGTGGTCTTCTAAAGTCCTTTTCTCCTCCTCCAAGTCCCAAGTTGGAGCTTGTCCGTTCTTGTATTCCTCCATAAGCTGAATTCTGGCCTCCATCAATGTCTTGGTGGCATTGAACTTGAAGTCTCCCTTGGCTGCTTCAAGCTCCTTCATATGAGCGTCATTCTCAGCACGAACAACTTCCACTTCCTTCCCTAAAGTCTCAAAATCTTTCTTCAATTTCTCTACCTCACCAACATACTTTTTTTGCTTCTTCCTTCAACCTCTCTACTTCCCCAGCACTTTTGGTGGCTTCCTTCCTTGATTCCACAGCTTCATAACTACATTTTGCCGCCTTGATCTTCAGAGTATCGACCTGGTCCATAATAGGACTCATAATTTCCGAAACCTGTGTAAAAGAAGTATTAATACTCTATCAACTGTTTGGTAAGGTTCAAGGTCTTTTCGTTTTACCTTATCAACAAAACTTGCTATCGCAGCTTTAAACTTCTCTCTTGTTTTCACCATATCCATATCATCACTTGCATCCGTGGCCTCAGCCTCTCTCAGCTTCCTTTTCTTCGCTTCCTCCTTCTTCTTGGAGACATTCAAATCAGAACTAGATGCCATAGACATAGGAGTTGGAGGCTTATTATCTCTCTTGGCAGTTCTCTTTGCCCTAACTTCAGCCAATAGGTCTGCAGTACTCACAGTGTCTTTAGATCGAGTAGCTGCAAAAAAGGGTATAGAATAAGAGCAACTTAAAAAGATTAGAACAGATTGGAGATAGGCAAAGCTTTAAGGTGTTAGGTAAACCTGTGGACATCTTGGCGGGATCAGGTAGAGCTTCTTCAGGTAGAACTTCTTCAGGGTTAAGTTCTTCTCCTAAATCTACAGAAAACAAGACCGGGAATGCCTTGAAGGACCTTATTAATGAATCCAACTCATAGATTTTCTTCACATTCTCCTCTGTACCCTCTTTTGATGGAAAAAGCACGCTCAGCTTAGCAACTACGCCAAAGGAAATTTAAGTGGTTAGTTAGCAGGTTGTTAAGGAACATTAATAGAGTAAGAAAAATTATCTATGCTACCTTGAGACCTCCACTTGGAAATTGCACCCTCCTCCGAAGCCAGGGTATTTCTCCTTGTAAAGAAAAATTTGTTCCTCCAACCTCTATCAGCAGGATCACAGTTATCATTAAAAAAAGGGGCTCCACCAGTCTTAACCCTAAAACCAAATCTCCCAGGACCAAATCCCCTAATTTCAGTTGTATAAGCGAACTCTTCTAAACCAACTTCCAACTCAGTCTCCGCATTTAACCTAACTAGGGTTTGCAAGCACCTCCAGCCTTGAGGCATGATTTGGGCATAGTTGAGTTTTGAGGAAACAAAAAACCTAGTAATTAACTTTGGGAAGGGAAATTTTAGGCCAATAACAAAGGGATATTCGGGAAAGCACACCCAATCAGAAGAATAGCATTCAGAGGTTAAGTCAGGGTGGGTGAAAAAGACGGTTTCATATGGCATAGCGTGGTTTTTCTTGATGATTTCTAAGTTGGCTTGAGGAATCAAACATTTTTCATTGTCCGGTTTTTTCAACATGTTTTGAGTTAAGAAACCCTCGGGTAAACCCTCGTTACTTTCGATTATAATCACCTTTTTTCTTCCCATTTTTACAACTTGAGCAAGAAATCAAAGAGAAAATTGAAAAGGAAAAGAGAAACTCACCGGAAAATTCCTACTTGATTTTCTCTCCGGTCTCCTTCCTTGGTGATTCCTCTCAAAAACCTCCTTGAAAGCTACGTTTTTGATTCTGTGAAAGGGAGAGTTGGGGAGGAGTCTTATTTATTTAAGGGAGAGGTTGGCAGCGGTTGAAAGTCTAAATAATCATGACTTTTGCTTTGGAAATCTTCAAAACCGTCCCATCAAAAACTTTTTCATTTAAAACCGCCGTGTACCTTTTACCATTTTTGGCAAACTTTTTAAATTTTTTGTCTCTTTATATTCTTCATTTTAAATTCAAAAAGTTTGGGGGCAATTGTTAGGCCCTACATTTTTAATCAACTTGTTTACAACTTGCACCTGGAATCTTGGTACTAACAACTTGAGTTGTTCTATTACATCTTGATCATTTGCAGGTTGAACTATTGTTACGTTAACCCTATTTTTCAGGGAACGTGTCAAAGTAATTGGAGACCAATTCAAAGACGTCTCACCATGCAAATATCCAGCAACGGATCATTATCCCCTCAATCAACAAAATGGCGATAATGTCTCAACAAGATCAACCTCTTATCCGAGATTCTAGGCCTATTTTTTCTCCTTGTAAATTAGCCGTTATTTGAGGTATAAAAGGGGAAAAACACTGTATTTTGCACACATGTTTTTACACTAGCTTAAGTTCCCTTCTATACGCTCTTAGCTCTGTAATCACAAAAATACTTAGTAAACTTTTGGTCAAGGTAGGTTCCTAAACCTCTCGGGGTTTTGTGCCGGCGAACAAGTTGTTCAAGGGCTTTCCCTAGTCAACAAACAATTTGTGTTCATTTCTATTCAACCCGATAATCATTGTACCCTGATTCATATCACTTTAGTCATTTTTCTTGTCACTTGAAGCACTTGTTGAAATTTGACCAAAACATGCATCGAACACCTCTCGAACATGATCCAGGATTCTCCGATCAAAATGAACTACTGATGCAGAAGTTGTATTCTCTCCGAATGATCCGAATGATGGAAGGTACGCCCATTAGGGATCATCTAGATCGGTTTGCATCTTAATTACTTGAGTTGCGTAATATTGATGTTAAGGTTGAAGATGAGGATGCTGCTCTTATGTTGTGTTTTTCCTTACCACTGTCATATGAGAGATTTGTGGATTCCTGCATTAATGATAAGGATATGGTTACTTTGGAAGAGGTTAAGAATAATCTGAAGACCAGAGATCTGCGCCGTAAGCCGAGCAGATTATCTACAGAATCTCAGTCAGCAGGTTTGGTTGCAGAAGGCAATAGGGGACAAGGTAGAAGAAACAAGGGTTTTTCTAAAAGGGGTCTAATACCAGGAGATATCTGTACTTACTGCAAGAAAAAAGGGCATTGGAAACGTGAATGTCCCAGGTTGAATAAAAGCGAGCAATTTGGGTCAACTACAGCTATGGCAGAAGACGATGGGGAGGACTATGCCTTAGTAACCGAAGAAGACAAAGGTATGAAAGATACATGGATTCTTGATTCTGGGGCATCTTATCACATGTGTTCGCGCAGGGAATGATTTGCAATGTACGAAGAGACGGAAGGGGGTGATATTTATATTTCTAACAGTTCTGTCTGCAAGGTAATTGGTATGGGTTCCATCAGGGTGCGAACTTTGGGTGGTAAGTTCTGTACATTGAACAAGGTTAGGCATGTTTCTGAAGTAATGAAGAATCTGATATTGCTTAGTCGGCTAGACAAGATGGGATACAGTTTCAAAGGTGAAGGTGGAGCAATAAATGTCTGCAGGGGTTCGAATGTAATTTTGAAAGGGGTGAAACAAGGTTCATTGTACGTCCTCCAAGGTTCTACGCTTTTGGGTTTGGGTGTCGAGCATCGTACAACAAAAGGGTATGGTAGAGACACATCTGAAGGAAGCATGTTTTGTGGTTTCATGTGGAGTGGTTGACAAACATGTGGAGCAGAAAGTTACTCAAGGTGGAGCTGAACTGGGCAAGCCACGGTTAGTAAGTCGACGCACAGATTTGGGAAGAGAGGAAGGAATCAAGGAAAAGGTACGTACTATTGGGGATTCCACGGATATGGCCACTTCATTTATTTGGGTTGGCAAGATCCAATGTGGACTGGATTTGCCCAATTGCCGATTGGGGCAATTTTGAGTGTCTACTGCAATGGGACATTTGGATGTCTTGGAGACAAATTGGTGTGCTCAGCGCAACACAATTTGGGTGTCCAGGGGATATATTTGGGTGTCTGGTATACACGTCTGTTTACTTGTTGAATGGGTCTGATCAACCATTACAGCAAGTCCTTTGGTGTTCAGTGTAACACATTTGGGTGTATAGGGAGATACAGTTTTGGTTGTACGGAGGACAAGTTGGGTGTTTGGCCTAACACATCTGAGGCAGAGGGGAGTTCTGATTATGTGGTCGGGAGGTTAGATGTCAAGGTGGAGATTTGTTGGGTTTAATGCCATCTAACTTGGGAAAACTTAGAGTATTAAACAAACAATACTAGAAAAACATGTTTTAAGGGCGAAAATTTCCGCCGCTAAAGCAGCATTTCCGTCGCTGCTGCATACCCACTGGCGGAATTATTCCGTCGGTGGTCCGCCAGTGGCAGCACATCGCAGCGGTCCGGCAATCCAATTTCCGCCGGTGTACACCGACGAAAATGAAATTTCGCCAGTCTACACCAACGAAATTTTCTGCCACTGAGGTCATTTAATTTAATTAAAATTGTAATTTCACCGACCGAAATTTCCGCCACCGAGTTATTTTGATTTAATTAAAATTCTAAATCCACCGACGGAATATTTCGCCGCTGAGGTAATTTTATTAATTAAATTGTAATTTCACCGACGAAATATTCCGCCACTGATAATGTAATAAATAAAAAAATAATAAAAAATGTCAATTATAATATTTTTTTGTACCTGTTATAACAATTGATATCAACTAACTAAAGACTGTTGGGTTTTGGGGTTACATACGCAACATGAGACTTGATATAAAACAAAACCCTAGCCATGAATCCGTCTAATATGAATATATTAAAACTATGAATATAGATTTACTAACCTTTTTTGCGATTTTATCTTTCGTATACGTATTCGTAATTTACCTTGAATCGTAGACAAAACTTTTATCTTCTTCCTTGTTCTTCCTTTGTGATGAATCAACAACGCTAGGCCTTCAAGCTTTAGGTGATAAAATAATCACCCTCTATCGGTAATCCACACGCGAACGAACGAAGATCGAATCTTGTTGGATTGCTAGATGATCCTTGATTGTTGAAACCGTCCTGGAGGTGCAATACATGTGGAATACAGGGGGTCTATAGACGTAGTGATGGAACCCACTAATCCAGGAATAGCGTAGAATGCGAAAAAGAAGGTTTCCCCCTTTTCCAACCATTCCTAGGATTAATAAAATCATTTTTAAACAAAAAAAAAGAAGATATATATAAAAAAAAGAGCATATGCATGAGTCCGTCCTCAGCCTATCCTTTCCCTACCTAAATCCATTCTCTCCTTTCAGTGAGCAAGTATTGGGTCAGAGTTCCGGGTGGTCGGTTAATCCGAGCTTTCTCTCAGTGGGGTTCATTTCCGTAGCCTCGTAAATGGCAGATTCGCAAGTCTCAGCGGGTTTGGGTCCGAATGCGAGTGTTGATCCAGCTCAATCGAATGTCGGGCCGTGGTGTAGGCCGATCAAGGTCGAACATGGGGCCGAACACAGCTCTAAACGCCTCTCCTAGCAGTGGTTATGGCATGGGTCCTCACATGACACCCCCGGGAAGTCCGTTTGTAAACCCTCACCCAGGTTTCAACTTCTCTCAAGAAGCTTCTCTCCGCGCAGCTCTCGAAGTAATGCGCATGCAAGGCGTTGCCGTAATCCGTCACCCCGATGGGTCGTACGAAGAAATCAGGGAAGAGCCCGATGTTACTATCACCAGACCGGCTTTGTTCCACCATCCTCACCTAGGCAAAGCCTTCACAATATGCCCCCACCAGCCTCCTATGGTGTGCTGGCTCCCTCTCGATGCCAACTCATGGGGGTATGTCAAGACCTCCCCTATCCCAAGATCTACTTATGGTATGCAATACGGGCCGAGGGGCGAATCAAGCTCCTTACCAAAGGTCAGTGCTCAGGACCAGTTTATGTTTTACCCTCAGAACCAGCTTGGGCAAGGTCAGCAACCCAGTGGTGTCAATCAAGAGCCGTTTGGGTATTAGTTTGGGAGTCAGGGTCAAAGTCCGTATAACAGCACGGGTCAGCTGTTTCAACCCAACCTTCGGTGGTCGGGCTTTATGGCTCCTCATGATCACCCAGCCAAGCAGCAGAGAGCGCTTATCGCATGTCGTAGAAGCCAGATTTGCCAGAATCAGATCCCGCAATATCCACAACCTTAATTCCGAAACAACATCCCTCAGCCGGCGGTTTGTTCCCCTCACACCCATCATCTGTACGGTTCCACCCCGTATTCAGCTCCGTGCACCAGCATCAATTCCCCTGCTCATGAGTCCGGGCCTGGCAATCAATCTGGTACAGTTCGGGCCCCGGAATCCCGATCTCCAATTCAATGGTTACGACATGTACGGGAACAAGATCCCCAGCCTAGTTGGCTTAATGGACAGCAATGTTAGCATACCCAAGACTCTTGGTCTTCCTCCGCCTTGCCAATCGTGCCCACGCGTAATTCCCAGTGCCATCCTCAACAGTAGCTCTAACTATGGGACGACCCCCATCCTCCGAGGTTTCAAGTTTGAAAGAAGAACTGAAGTATGTGAAAGAACAGTTGCACAGAATGACTTTCGGATCCAACATGGTCAGCTATGTAGAGCTCAAAGACTCCAAGGCTCTCCCGAAGAACTTCAAGATGCCCCCCATAACCAAGTTTGAAGGCTCCACATGCCCTAAAACTCACATGAACAGCTACATCATGTCAATGGGTGCCAAAGGGGCCACCGAAGAGATGCTAGCCCTTTACTTTCACTTATCCCTCGATGACTCTCCTTTGAGGTGGTTCCTAGGCCTTAAGCCAGAAGCAAGGGCTACGTGGTCCCAGATCAGTGATGCTTTTTTGGACAAATACAAAGGAAGTGTCGAGTGGTACACCACTCGTAGTGACTTGATCGACACCATTCAGAGGCACGATGAGTCCGTGAACGACTTTTACAAAAGGTGGATCAAGAAGCTTAATGAGTTGGCTCACCCAATTCCCCTCTCTGACGAGAAGTCCATCTTCCTTTCATGTGTCAAGCCATCTGTCAGGGAAGCCATTGGCCGGGGGTACTACCCGAATCTGCGAGAAATGGTGAGTGCAGGGGCTGAAAGCGAGAATGCTACCTATTCCATTGTTCCAAGCTCTACCCCTGTTGCTTCAAAGGGTAAAGAAACTGCTGTCTCTAACACCGTCAACTACATTCAAGGGGAGGAGGGTCAGTTATCTGGCCGTGGTGGAGGAAGGCCTCAAATGCGTAAATTCGATGATTTGGGGATGCCAACCGAGGAGGCATTTAATGGTTTGGTAAAGGCCGGGCCGATCAAGCCTCTGGATAATTACAACCCGGTTAAGGAAAATCCTAATCTGACACTAGCAAGTTTTGCCTCTACCATCGCACTTCTGGACATGTTACCAATGATCGCGTCCCTTTCAAGCCGCTCATCCAGAGGCTTATTGATGAGGGGAAGATCGAGAAGGCTCCTCGCCCCAATGTGATTACCAATCTTCTTCCGTGATCTTCACCAGAACCCAGGGCCCTCCCATCCAATATTAATACAGTCAATCAGTCTTTGTAGGATCTAGATTGTCTGTTTGTTTCTTTAATGAATGTCCTTTACTGGACAAGAGTCTGTCAAGTCCACGTTGGACTAGTCTTTTCTTCCAATGATAAAAGTCTTTGTTTCTTTTCTTGCTAGGCTCGAGACATCACTCGCCACCCACGTTACAATTAATTGAAATGGTCTTATCCAAGATGATCACCTGTGCTGCTCAATCGCTAATGCTTTGAAATAACTCATGTTTAAATTAATCAGAATCAGAAAATCAATTAATATCCTTCTCAAGTTGGGGCTTACCAACTCCCCATCTCGCATCTCATATGCTCACATCTCTTTCATTATCCTCATCATTTCGTTGATCGAGAATTTGCATCAATCTTTCTCATTTAAAGCTCAAGCAAGAAACAAAGACTTAATTTCGTTTAGGTCATCCGGTAGGGATTGCGGTTGAAGCCTTTCACCCATAGGAAAGCCATTACCTCACCCTCACCAAACAATATCCTTTCATTTCAAGATCGGCATGTTTTGAAACCCTGTTTAGCCATCACCTTTGCTCCTTGCTGAGAGAAGTCCAAGCAACACCAAAGAAGCTAGCTTCGAGAGTCGGCGATGCATAGAATACTCAAGTCATGAAGAAAGGAAAGATAATCCTCAACTCCTCAAAGAGGCCTTCCAAGTTGTCAAAAGAAGGATTCTCTAATCCTCACAATCTCAGATATAATCCTCAACTCCTCAGGAGGCCTTCCAAGTTATCAAAAAAAAAAAAAAAAGAGGGATTTTAAATCCTCACAATTCAGCAAGAGTCCTCATCTCCTCAAAGAGGCCATCCCAAATCATCAAAAGAAGAATTTTAAATCCTCACAATTCAGCAAAAGTCTCCGACTTCTCAAGAGGCTCTCCAGTGTTCATAAAAAAGCCCAAACCCTCGAAGGTTCATAAAATTTCTCAATATGCTTGGACTTCCTCTCACCGTTTCCTTACCCAATCCCAAGCCATCCTCTCAATTTTAGAGGATATTCCCTTACCATTACCCTTGCCTTTGGCCAAAGTCAAAATTTGACCTCTCATTCTTAGAGGCAATCAATCTTCCTCGCCGTAGATTTCTCAAACACATCCTCAAAAGCCAACCTCTCATCTTTAGAGGTTCGCCAAGAAAGGCCCAGCCGACCTCTCATCTTAAGAGGTCACAATTTTCCAAATTACCCGATGGCCGATCGAAGCCCGGAAACCCAACTACAGTCCCTACCGGGTAGCAATTTCATTCTGATATCTTCGAGATCTAAATCAGATTAATGCTTCATTGCTTGCTTAAATCAGAGCCAAATCCATCTCGGCTCAAAAGATCATCAATCTAAGATTGTGCAAATTCAGTCCATTCATTTGGCACTTTATGTGAGCATATTTCATTTCTCCTCCACAAACACTTGCCGCGAATGTCCCACTGGGGCTTCGCGTCCGTGTCTTTCATGGACACTCCAAGGGGACATGATCTTCAATCCCCCAACTCTCAAAATCCTCGAGGGTCCTCGAAATCTCGAATTTTCACATTCATTCTCTTCATTCGGGATAAGCCCGAACTACGACGACCTGAGCTCCTCGTCAGGAGGGGAACGTAGGCAACCATAACTGGTCCGGTCGAAATCACAAATAAATCTCAGAAAATTCGGTCTCATCAAGGACCGTTCCCATACACTTTCCATCCTTCCGGATTTGATCTCGATATCAGTTGGTTTTCTCCTTGTGATCAATCAAAATATTTGTTCATATCAGACTTAGTGTTTGAATAACCCGAACATCAATAAAGGGTTTTAAGCAGCTTTGTGATCATCATGAATAAGACAAGTTTTCAAGTGTCTCGACAAGTCTTCTCTCTCCGTCATAGGGAAATAGAACCAAACACTGTCTTTCTGTCAGCAGGGGCTTCCAAACACTTTTCCACACCTTGTCGTGTTTATACTCTCTCAAAAGAGTCAAACCCAAAGCAAGTGTGTCATACACAAATTCGGGATTCATTCCCACTTTTCAAAAAATGTGCCCCTGCACGTATATATTTCCAAGTCTGTGACTGATTGACTAAGGTCTGGAAAGATGGGTGCCTCCTGGGTCGCGTGATGATTATGCCTGTAACAGGATTGCATTGGACCTCCCTTCATAACGTTCCATTTTGGGCCAAATATTGGATCTGGGCGATGATGCCAAGGTTGAAGATGAATTTTGGGGCTGCTGTGACTACTGGAAGTCGCCTTTTGTGATGCTGTCCTTTTACAAACACTGGGGCTAGTTTCCCAAGAAAGTCAGTAAACGTGACCATCCATCAGACGCCGAATCGGCTGCATCTGCAGCACAGCATCGGCGATCCGATACTTGCTCAAAACTTGTCCAAAGCAGCCCAAAGATCTATATCCATCCCCCCTACTCACCAGCCGCATGGGAGACGATTTGGCACACTTTGCACCCAAATACATTACCAACCCCTAACAAATGCCATCCTTTCTTGCCATTTCTTGGGACGGACTAATACATATAAACAAATAAATCTAGATGCTATCAATAGAATGCATTAGTTGCAAAATGCAAAGATTTTATAGATCAGTGCATGCATTGCTCCTTCTCTCTGTCTAAGAGTCCTAAAGCATGGCAAAAGGGGACCGTCGTGGTCACTCCGACTCAGAGTCGTCGCCAGAATCATCCTCCTCATCTAGGACCCAAGGCCGGGGCTCACCATAATGTCCGCGCCACTGGGGCACTGCGGCAAGCGGGGGCTGGAAAGGATCATCCTCACCATCATCGTCAAAGGCTCGTCCTGCAATTACAAATGAATCAAAAGTCCGTTTTGAAATGGTAAATCATCGTCAAAGGTCCGTCTTGCAACGACAACGTTCATCAACGGCCAGTTTAGCAAAGGGCAAGTCCTCAATAGCCCATCTTGCAACGGTGAATCATCAGCCATACCCGTCTCGCAACGGCAAATTGACAGCAGAATCCGTCTTGCAACGGTAATATCAACCGCAAAGTTAGTGTTCTACCCGACAAATGTTTCCAAAGTCAGCCAATCACTTCAAGTGATCATCGTGCGCACAACCCTTGCAGGTAAGCACAGCACAGGTATGAAAGCATATCTCATTCACCTGCAAATCATCATTACTTTCTCAGATAAAGTCATTTCAAGTCATAGAGTTCATCTCGCGATCCTTTTGAGTTTATCTCGGACACCTATTTGGGCTTGTTCCCATACCTCTTTAGGCTCATTCCTATCCGTAGGCTTGTTCCTATGCGTAGGCTTGTTCCTACACCTCTTCAGGCTCGTTCCTATATCTCGCTAGGCTTGTTCCTATGCGTAGGCTTGTTCCTACACCTCTTCAGGCTCGTTCCTATATCTCGCTAGGCTTTCTCCTATGAGTAGGCTTGTTCCTAAACCTCTTCAGGCTCGTTCCTATATCTCGCTAGGCTTGCTCCTATGCGTAGGCTTGTTCCTACACCTCTTCAGGCTCGTTTCTATATCTCGCTAGGCTTGTTCCTATGTGTAGGCTTGTTCCTACACCTCTTCAGGCTCGTTCCTATATCCCGCTAGGCTTGTTCCTATGCGTAGGCTTGTTCCTACACCTCTTCAGGCTCGTTCCTATATCTCGCTAGGCTTGTTCCTATGCGTAGGCTTGTTCCTACACCTCTTCAGGCTCGTTCCTATATCTCGCTAGGCTTGTTCCTATGCGTAGGCTTGTTCCTACACCTCTTCAGGCTCGTTCCTATATCTCGCTAGGCTTGCTCCTATGCGTAGGCTTGTTCCTACACCTCTTCAGGCTCGTTCCTATATCTCGCTAGGCTTGCTCCTATGCGTAGGCTTGTTCCTACACCTCTTCAGGCTCGTTCCTATATCTCGCTAGGCTTGTTCCTATGCGTAGGCTTGTTCCTACACCTCTTCAGGCTCATTCCTATATCTCGCTAGGCTTGCTCCTATGCGTAGGCTTGTTCCTACACCTCTTCAGGCTCGTTCCTATATCTCGCTAGGCTTGCTCCTATGCGTAGGCTTGTTCCTACACCTCTTCAGGCTCGTTCCTATATCTCGCTAGGCTTGTTCCTATGCGTAGGCTTGTTCCTACACCTCTTCAGGCTCGTTCCTATATCTCGCTAGGCTTGTTCCTATGCGTAGGCTTGTTCCTACACCTCTTCAGACTCGTTCCTATATCTCGCTAGGCTTGTTCCTACACCTCTTCAGGCTCGTTCCTATATCTCGCTAGGCTTGCTCCTATGCGTAGGCTTGTTCCTACACCTCTTTAGGCTTGTTCCTACACCCCTTTTAGGCTCGTTCCTATGTTTCATTTGGGTTCAAATACCCACCTCTCTTGGTCAAAGTGGCCCGGAATGGACATAAACTACCCGGTCTGGAAAACCGTACAGTTTCCAACACAGCAAATAACCCGGAATGGCTTTAAACTACCCGGTCCGGAAAGACCGTACAGATTTCCCACACAGACAAATTCGCGGGGTGACTCCCCAAAGAAAATTAGTCAAATTTTCGGGGTGACTCCCCATCAAAACAGTCAAATTAGCGGGTGACTCCCAAAGAAAAACAGTCAAATTTTCGGGGTGACTCCCCATCAAAACAGTTAAATTAGCGGGTGACTCCCAAAGAAAAAAGTCAAATTCGCGGGTGACTCCCAAAGGAAAAAGTCAAATCGCGGGTGACTCCCAAAGAAATAGTCAAATTCGCGGGTGACTCCCAAAGAAAAAAGTCACATCTTCGGGGTGACTCCCCACCAAAAACAGTCAACTTCGCGGGTGACTCCCAAAGAAAAAAAGTCACATCATCGGGGTGACTCCCCACCAAAAACAGTCAAGTTCGCGGGTGACTCCCGAAAGAAAAAAGTCAAATCATCGGGATGACTCCCCACCAAAAACAGTCAAGTTCGCGGGTGACTCCCGAAAGAAAAAAGTCAAATCATCGGGATGACTCCCCACCAAAAACAGTCAAGTTCGCGGGGTGACTTCCCAAAGAAAAAACAGTCATATTTCGCGGGTGACTCCCAAAGAAAAAAGTCAAATCATCGGGATGACTCCCCACCAAAAACAGTCAAGTTCGCGGGGTGGCTTCCTAAAGAAGAAAGTCATCTTTTTCGGGGTGACTCCCTTGGAACAGTCAATCTCGGGTACAAAACCCGTAGCCTTTCATTGGCACCCCATATTCAATGAACTACGATTCGGCTTGATTCCCCCACAGGATACGTAGGAATCCTCTTTATAAGAGGTCCAGCCACTTGACCATCTTGGTCACCTCTGTCCCCGCCGTTCGTGTCCGGCTCGGGATTCTCATTGTGTCAACGACCCCACTTCCCGTGGAAGTGACGTCGCCGAGGGGCTCTGTGAGTACCCCGATCCGAACCCATGATTTGGATCCACTTTAATTAAAATTTGGGCTTCTATAATCGCTAAAAGGTAATATTTAGTCCAAAAAACACCAACAGCCCATCAGTCCATTGGGCCTGCCAAGCTTTCGGCCCAACATGGCCAAAAGGAGTACGCTGTCGTCCGACATAGAAGTCACTAAGGCGGTTTAACTGCCCTTGTCGTGCGACATATGACTCCCCATCAGCCTGCCTATAAATACAAGGCATGGCTGATCATTTTAGAGGACTTGAGAGTGAATATTGGGGAGGATACCAGGAATATAAGGGAAACTCTGTCCAAATAGAGTCTCTCTCTCTCTCTCTCTCATACACACACTCACCTCCCTCCTCACACACACACACACTTCAAGGCCAAGACCTAAAAAAAGCTTCCTTTGTTGGTGTGTAGAAGGGGTAGACACCATACTATTGGTGATCTCACCTTGTGGACTACAATAGGTAGACCCTAAACCCTTCTCCCTCTTTAAATAAAGTCTTTAATACATTTATAATACATTGCATGCTTACTTGCTTTAATATTATGTAAAAATCGGGATTTTTGCATGATAAAGGTGGTGGAGAAGTGAATCTTCAATATTCACTTCTCCCCACCTCAGATCTGGACATTTGGTCATCTTAGGATCAATAAAGGTTCAATCTTTACGCATTTGCATCGAGTTAGGAGGAGATGGCTACTTCAAAGTGGCCAAAAATATGTGATTCATCACATTTGGTCACTAAAGCCATGTGATCCTCCCATAATACTCCTATATTATTGTTATATTACTGTTTACAGTAGTTAAATATGCTTGGTTTGCCTTGGGGAACAAAGGGGAAACAAACAGACTGAAGGGCACAGAAATGGCCTATCTATGTCGGGCGACACAGGACTCCATGGAGATCCTGTGTCATACGACATAGAGATCCCAGAAGGCTGTAAAGCCATTCTTGGACTTCAGATCTGTCCAGTTTATTCCCTTTGCCACTCAGAGCTTTCCTAAGCATTCTCGTGGCTCATAAGCCACTATTTGAGTGCCTACGATCTGTTTGGGTGCGATTTATTGGAGGCGGATCGTCATATGACATGGATAACTTCGGATGTTCCATGTCACATGACATCCGTATCATTCAAAGTCTATCGTGACTTTGCTCACTCCCGACAATCCCAAACTGATTTTAGACCTTCAAATAGTGTCTTGAATGAGTTAAATAAAATGTCATTCCAGTTCCAGAAATAGCTTGGTCATTGTAAAAGACAATCTGACCAAGAGGTATCATGTCGTGCGACACCCTCTTCCTAGGAGGTCCTGTGTCGGACGACATCCAAGCTCTCTAGGCAGATTGTCTTACCTTCTGCCTTGTTTTTGACAATCATAATATGTAAAAGGGGTGTGGCCCCCTGTCATGGCTCACAAACTGTACTCAGCTTTCATATTATCAATGAAAATGTCAAATTTGCATGTTTTACACATCGACACATATTGCACACACACTTTGAATATCCAAAATTGTCCAACGTTGATTGAAAGTCTCGAAAGAGGCGTGTTGGGTGAACTCTCTAGTTCTTCCCAAACACGTAACCAGACTCCCGGACTCAAAATCTCTCAAAATAGGTTTTTCAATGTTTTCCTCTAAAAACGGCGTGGCGACTCCCAAAACCGAAGTTTTCAAAACTCATCGTATCATTTTCAACACATTAAAAACTCTTTCAAAAAAAAAAAAGGGAGAAAATGATATTTTGATATCATCTTTTTTCGGGCGAGCGTTCATTCAGTCATCTCCCCTACAGGTAAGTGAAAGGTATGGGTCTCTAGACGCCATCTCTCAATCAAAGCTTCAATCAAGTGCCAATCACATTGTAAATGACCTAATAAATATACTCCATAAAATCCAGCATTTATAAGCTTAGTTTCTATCCTCCAATCAACTCTAGCTGGAAGTTCTGTACCAAGCCTATAGGTCTTAAATTGGGTAACTGTTGTCCATCCCAAATATAATTAGATCTATGTGTCTCCTGAGAAGTCAATACATGTGGATCGATTGGCCCAGGAACAATAAATGGTTGTAGTTCATGTTGATTCATCTGAAACACAAAAATTTAATAGTAATTAAATTTAAATGGGACTTAAGATTTTGCTACATTTAAGCTCAAATTTTAAATTTAACACTTATAAATTAATAATTAAGTAGAAAAATTGCAACAAGTTTGTCAAATTAATTTTAACAAGCAATTTATTTTAAACCTAACTGACGCAGTGCGGAAGCAATACGATTCGTGTTTAGCGCACTAAACACAAGAATTCACAAGCAATGAATCCTCAAGAACACAAATCTGGAATCCACCAGAAAATTAAAGAGAAATCTCTTTGAATTGAAAATCAATAATGAATAAGTTTTTTTTTTTCCAAAACCCTACCTTAACTATTTATACTAATAACAAGAACATTCTAGAAATAAACCCTAATGACTTAATTAATAAAACAAAGACTAAAATACCCCTCATTTAAATAAACCAAAATCAGTAATACTCAATTTAAACAAAGCATTAATACGTCAAACCGATCTTTGGACACGGACGCAGCGCGGCCGCCTGAGTGCCTAGCGCGCCCGCGCAAGTGGACAGGGACTTTGGGCCGTGATTTGTATTCCTCAGCAACTCCATTCCAGTTAACAACCTTTGAGGCGCTGTTTGGGTGTGTCATGGGGCGTCCGTCTCGTCTGCCTGGGTCTTCTCCTGCATCAGTCAACCACTCTTCAAAAGAACTTGACCCCGAGTTCATATCCGATATTTGGCAAGATCCGCCCCAAAAGAATAAATACTTTGAATAAACCAATGTTCTCCTCGTCTTCGAAAAGAAGAAGAATTCTCTTCCGTCCCAACGAAACAAATACTTGGAATAAATTTGTTCCTTGAGCCCGTACCAATGTAAGTTTTGTTCTTCCAATAATAAAATTATGCTAGCAATGTCGACACTAAATCCGGTGACCGTCCGTCCCATCTTCCCCAGGGTCAACAGTAAGTACAAAATTAACGTCCCCCATGGACCCTTCCATAAACCCCCAATTAATCCTTTCTTTCTCCTTCCCACGATCAAAAATAAAAATATCATCGCATGTAAATTCTTTTGTCCAATCAATTACACCCACAACATGATCAAAAATCGATGGTGTAGACCCAGTAATGCTACCCACATCTTTATTCATGGGTTCAACTAGGGCATGCTCATGGACCTTAATGCTTACCGGAGGCTCAATATTCTTGTGCTCAATCTTTTCTTCAATTGTAACATATTGTTCTTCAATAACAGGAGGCTCAATAGGGGTATGAACAAGGATCATAATATTTGCAGGAATAATTTCACTACATACCTGAATGATTTCGTCTTTTGCACATAAATCTTCCTCCCCATTGTCTCCAGGAATGTTATTTTCACCGGAAACCTGTTCGCACCCATCTATAATTTTTTGTAAGGACTCCTGTCTAGTAGCCGTGGGTACACCAAAATCCGGAGGCTTTGAAGGAAGTCCCAGCAGTGCCCATTCTGAGGCTTGACCCTTAACCACGTCACCTTCACCTGTTTCAACTTTCATGGCCATCGTCTTCGTTAGATCTTCTTCCTCCCGATTTTCTGCCTTTCTAGGACGTCGAACCGGTGCAACCACCCTGTCTCCCTCGCCACCTCGGATCCGATTAACACGGGCGTTTTGAGTTTTTTTAGCAGCCACCAACGCTGCAACCTTTGTAGTCAACGCGGCAATAGCGGTGATTATGCCATCGATATCTGCCTTTGTTGCTAGATCCCCCATAATGAATCAGCGATGAAAAGACAGGATAAAGCCTGCTCTGATACCAACTGACGCAGTGCGGAAGCAATACGATTCGTGTTTAGCGCACTAAACACAAGAATTCACAAGCAATGAATCCTCAAGAACACAAATCTGGAATCCACCAGAAAATTAAAGAGAAATCTCTTTGAATTGAAAATCAATAATGAATAAGTTTTTTTTTTCCAAAACCCTACCTTAACTATTTATACTAATAACAAGAACATTCTAGAAATAAACCCTAATGACTTAATTAATAAAACAAAGACTAAAATACCCCTCATTTAAATAAACCAAAATCAGTAATACTCAATTTAAACAAAGCATTAATACGTCAAAACTGATGCTGGACACGGACGAGCGCGACCGCCCAAGTGCCTAGCGCGCCCGCGCAAGTGGACAGTGACTTTTGGCCGTGATTTGTATTCCTCAGCAACTCCATTCCCGTTAACAACCTTTGAGGCGCTCGCTGGGTGTGTCATGGGGCGTCCGTCTCGTCTGCCTGGGTCTTCTCCTGCATCACTAACTTAATAAAATTCTAACTAGGCAAAAATTGAATAACAATTGTTTAATTCATTGACAATCAACAATTAAGTACATAAATCATAATAGTTTTAACAACAAATTATATAAAAATGCAAAAATAAACTCTTAGGAAAATTTATATAGCTAAAATTAACATCTCAAAACAAATATAAAGAAGAAATAAAACTAACCTTTCAAACTCTTTCTCTAAAAAACTTTCCTCTTATTCTTCAACAAATTTCCCCTTCAAACTCTTTCTCCTTCTCCGAAGTTCTTCTCTTTCTTTCTTTCTTTCTTTATTCTTTCTTTCTTTCTCTCACTCAGACCGATCGAAACTCCCTCTCCTTCCTTTTGAATCGGAAAAAACTTTGACAACTTTTCCTCTCTCTCTTTAACATTTGAATCCGAAAATGGTAATTCCGAATTCCAATTTAAATAAATCCGAAATTTGCATTTTCGGATTTGAAAATACGCCTTTAGGCGCGATCGCCCTATCTTATGGCGCGATCGCTCTCTACTTTTTCAGAAAATATTAATTTGCTAAAATCAGTTTTGTAAAAAAAAAGGAAATCCAGAATTGATAACGCTGGAATACATTAGGAACGATCGCTCCCTATTATAGGCGCGATCGCTCTCTATTAACAGAAATATTATTTTCTTAAATTCAGTTTTGAAAATAAAAAACCAATTCCGGAATTGGTAATTCCGGAATACATTATTCCGGAATTACCAATTCCGGAATTGGTTGAAAATGCTACTTTGGTACTTAAAATTTTTACAATGTTGCTTTCGTAAATAAATTTTTAAAAGTAATATTTTGAAAAAAAAAATCGATTTTCTCCATAATTCTTCGATCGAGTAAACACTCCACCACCAATGAATAAGAAGGACGAGAGTCGTTTCCTGCGTCACCTAACAAATACTCCCTCCGTCCCAGAAAATGCTTCATCTTTTACCCAAAATGGCGTCACGTCACCTAACAAATACTCCCTTCGTCCCAGAAATTGCTTCATCTTTTACTCAAAATGGCGTCACGTTTGAAGTTTCACCTTTTCTAAAATAGAAAAGTTTTATTAATATTCTATTATACCCACTCACTATTTCCTCCACTCATTCTCTCTCCTAATTCACTATTACATTCACGACACTTTTTAAATTTACCATTTCCTCCACTAATTCTCTCTCATATTTTCAAATTACACTCACAATATTTTTTCTTTCCACCTAGTTTTTAATTTGCGTGCCGAGTCAAAAATGATTTTTGAACCATTTCCTGGGGCGGAGGGAGTATAAAATTTATTGTGACTGAATCTCAGTTTGTGCTTATAAAAGTCCACTAATTGGCTGGGTTAAAATTATCCTAATATTTATTTATGATTTATATTAGTGGTGGTTTGTATACCTTTTCAATTACGATTATTTCAAGCGGACTAGGCACGTAGAAACGGTACAAGACATTTCTTGCGAAATTTATTTAATTTAAGTATTGCATGTTCGGATTTAAAACTTCAGTTTTTGAAGGAAAAAAAAATGATTTCTTTTAAATATATTGTCCTAAAATAAACGTTCATTTTTGCTGTCTTTAAAAATTTATCACAATTTTTATTTTTACATTTCATTAAATACTTGCGAAAAGAAAGTGAATATTAAGAGTATTTATGCAATTTTATCAATAAATCATATAAAACGTAAATTTCATCAAAAGTCTCTTAAATGAAAAATAAACAAGCATTATGAGGAATTGATGTAAACGCAGCGGAATGATATAGGAATTAATCAATAATGATTAAAACCTCTGCAGGAATTAAAGGAATTTCTAAGAACTCAAGAACGAATTCTTTCGATAAAACACGAAGTTTTATTACTAATTCGAAAACCAAAGAAAATAATAATATCAAGACTACCTAAAACTAAAACTAGAGGGGAGTATTTATAGCTCATACTCTCCTAAATCCCTAAGGAAACATAAAAAGAAAATATAGAAACTCTCCTAAATCCCCAAGGAAACATAAAAAGAAAATATAGAAACTCTCCTAAATCCCCAAAGAAACATAAAAAGAAAATATAGAAAATCCTAATAGAAAAAGGAACAAAAAATGTAAATAAGGTAACTTGAAATTCGTCTTGTCCTCTGCACCATGGGAGCGGCCGCTCCCTATCGGGAGCGGCGCTCCCTTATTCCAGCAGCCTCATGCGGTTTTGCTCAATTGGGAGCCGCCGCTCCTCCCCTTGGGAGCCGCTCCCACACCTGTAACCGGCCTCGAAAGTCTTCCTTTCCTACTTGTGTTACATCATGCGCCCTACTTTAAAAGGCTTCGTCCCCGAATCCGTATCAACATAAAGAGGCTCATCCGGATGATATTCAACCAAATCAGAGACATTAAACGTAGGGGACATATTCCAACCATCCGGTAAATCCACAATATACGCATTATCGTTGATTTTCTTCACAATCTTGCAAGGTTTAATGTGCTTGGGATGAAGCTTATGATAAGTACCTTGTGGAACACGTTCTTTTCGCAAATGCACCATCACCAAATCCCCAACATCGAATGTCTTCACACGACGCTTCTTGTCCGCGTGAGCTTTGTATCTAGCATTTGCCTCTTCTATGTTCTTCTTAACTTCACTTTGTACCTCCTCCACCATTTCCGCCAAATGCTCCGCCGCAATACTATAGCCCGGAATTTGTGGCAAAGGAACCAACGCAAGAGTGTGTGTCGGAGGTCTTTGATACACCACCTCGAACGGGGTCTTCTTTGTAGTGCGATTCACCATGTTGTTAAACGCAAACTCCGCCGTAGACAAAGCAAGATCCCATTTCTTTGGAAACTTTCCACACAAACACCGAATCATAGAACCCAACGTCCTATTAACCACCTCCGTTTGCCTATCTGTTTGAGGATGAAAAGAACTACTAAAATTCAGTCCCGTCTCGAATATGTGCCACAAAGTACGCCAAAAGTGACTAAGGAACTTTGTATCACGATCCGAGGTAATAGACTTAGGAATCCCATGAAGGCGAACTACTTCCTTAAAGAACAAACCCGCAATGTGAGCCGCATCATGAGTCTTACGACAAGGAATGAAGTGAGCCATCTTAGAAAACGATCTACTACCACAAAACTGAATCACAAGACCTTTGAGTCCTTGGTAAGCTAAGCACAAAATCCATAGAAATATCAATCCAAGGACCCTCCGGAATAGGCAAAGGAGTATACAACCCCGTGTTTTGTGACGTTCCCTTGTTCACTTGGCAAACCATACATTTCTGAACAACCCGATGAACATCTCAACGACGAAGGTGAGGCCAATAATACTTTCGTGCAACCAACTCCATTGTCTTATCCCGCCCATAGTGTCCATTCTTATGAATTTCAATAATAAGACTCTCACGGACCGAGCCACACGGAATGCACAGTTTATCTTTGTAAAATAGATACCCCTCTTGGAGCAAGAAAAGCCCCACAATATTACCACCTTGACACTTGGCCCATTCCTCCGCAAAATCATCATCATGCTCATACAAGTCTTTCAAACACTCGAATCCCACCACAATATTAGTCATAGTGACCAACAAAGTAGCTCGTCTACTCAATGCATCCACAACCTTATTTTGTTGCCCACTTTTGTGCTTGATAACAAAAGTAAATTGCTGTAAATATGCAACCCAACGAGCATGCATCCTATTAAGAGGATTCTTACCATTTATATACTTTAGCGCTTCATGATCGGTGTGAAGAACAAACTCTCTATGCAGCAAATATTGTTCCCAATGCTTGATTGCTTGAACTACCGCGTAAAATTCCAGCTCATAAGTAGTCCACTTCCTTTTTGACTCATCCAACTTTTGGCTCATAAAAGCCACCGGTTTCTTCCCTTGAAGCAAAACAGCCCCAATACCAACCACACTAGCATCCGTTTCCAACTCAAAAGGTTTAGAAAAGTCGGGTAAAACTAGCAAAGGAGCACTAGTTAACTTTTCTTTAATTAGAGCAAAACTAGCGGTTGCTTCATCACCCCAATCAAACTTACCTTTCTTCATACATTCGGTTATAGGAGCCATAATAGTGCTAAATTTTTTAATGAAACGACGATAAAAAGTAGCAAGACCATGAAAGCTTCGTACCTCACTAACCGTTGTAGGCAAAGGCCAATCACGAATAGCACGTACCTTGTCTTCGTCAACTTGAATCCCTTTCGAAGAAACCACGTATCCCAAGAAAAGCAATTTATCGAGCATGAAATTACACTTTTTGAGGTTCACATATAACTCGTTTTCCCTCAAAACTTGTAACACTTCTCGTAAATGCCCAAGATGCTCCTCTTCCGATTTGCTATAGACCAAGATGTCATCAAAGTATACAACCAGAAATTTCCCATTAAAAGGCTTCAACACTTGATTCATTAATCTCATGAAAGTACTTGGAGCATTAGATAGCCCAAAAGGCATCACCAACCACTCATACAACCCTTCCTTTGTTTTGAATGCGGTCTTCCACTCATCGCCTTGTCGAACACGCACTTGATGATAACCACTCTTCAAATCTATTTTGGAAAAGATCTTGGACCCACGAAGCATGTCCAACATATCATCCAAGCGAGGAATAGGAAAACGATATTTAACGGTGATTTTGTTGATGGCCCTACTATCAATACACATCCTCCATGTACCATCCTTCTTAGGAACAAGCAATGCCGGAACCGCGCAAGGACTCATACTCTCTTGAATATACCCCTTCCTCAACAAGTCCTCCACTTGCTCCTTCAAGATATCATGTTCCGCCGGGCTCATTCTATAATGAGCAAGGTTAGGCAAAGAAGCACCCGGAACCAAGTCAATATTATGTTGTATGTTGCGCAAAGGGGGTAAACCGGGAGGTAACTCATCGGGCATAACATCACGAAACTCTTCCAACAAAGAATCCAAACACTTTGGCACCAAACACACATCTCCTCCAACACCTTGACGTATCACCGCAAGAACATAAGGAGCCTTTGACAAATCATGATAGAACTCCTTTGATGTGCAAAGAGAAACAAGTGCCTTGGGTTTCTTTGGGCTAGGGGAAATAACATCCTTTAAGGCATGAACATGGAAACGTTTTCCATCTTTCTTAAAGTGAATGCTATTCTCCTTACCATCATACATCACCCCAAGGTCAAATTGCCATGGGCGACCCAACAATACATCACAGGCATTCATATCAACAATATCACATACGACTACATCCTTATAACTACCCAAATTAAAAGAAATAGAGCATTGTTCATGTACCTTGATATTGCCGATGTTGCTAATCCAACCAACCGAATAGGGCGTCGGGTGTTGCTGCACTTGAAGCTTTAGTTTATTCACAAGACCACGTGACACCAAATTCTCACTACTACCACTGTCCACAATAAAGATAGCGGCCACATCCTCTACCTTGCCTTTGGTGCGAAAAATATTGTGCCTTTGAGGGTGCTCATCTACCGAAGGTGTGGTTAACATAAGCTTGCGAACTACCAAGGATTCATGGTTCTCTTCATCATCGTCAAGATTGGGATCGACATACACATCTTCACACTCTTCTTCATTATCCTCCCAACCAAGATCGTCACGCTCCACCATATGAACACTTTTTCCACCCGTACAATTACTAGATATGTGCCCCGATTTCCCACACCTGAAACATTTATCTCCATAATTCTTTACGTAAGGATTATGTGCGGGTTGACCACTATTATGCCCCATATTGGTGTTGCGACGGACCGGGTTTGTTCGCACCGGTAGTGGTTGTTTTTCAATAACCTCCTTGGATCCACCAGCTTTTGCTTTCTCACTTTCATTGTTCAAATCAGCCCCCGGAGTTTGTGCCTTGCCACTATGAGAAGAAGACTCACCGAATTTCTTGAACGTCGAAGGCGGACGATATGAGGATGCCAATTGCTTCTCAACCTTCTTGGCTCTAATAATCACATCATTGACCGAAAGTGAAGTAAACAGTTCCACTTGATTCTTTATATTCATCCGCAGGCCATTGGTGAATCGTGAAATAAGTTGGAATTCCGTCTCATACATACCCACTCGTGCGGTTGTGGCTTGGAACTTATACACATATTCTTCCACCATTCGATTACCTTGTCGACATGCCAATAATTTGGAGTATAATTCCTGCTCATAATCGAAAGGCAAAAATCGATTTCGTAATTCCCTCTTCATGTCTCTCCATTCCACAATTGGGGGTTGATTTGAATATGCCCTATGGCGAATCAATTGGTCCCACCATGCGGAAGCACCACCACGTAGTTTGTAGGCTACATAGGGAACTTTTCTATCATCTTCAACCATCATTAATTCGAAAAACTTATCGACCTCTCTAAGCCAATCCAAAAATTCTTCGATTGATAACTCACCCGAAAAATAGGGAATATCGGCCCTAATCTTGGGTCTATGTACTTCCGGAGGAGCTCCCCTGTCCTCGCGCCCACCGTTAGCTCTATTCTCCCGTCCAATCGGACCATCATGGCGGAGGTGTTCCCCATGAGGACCATGTTGATTGTTAGGGTTGACACCGTCACCATCTACTCGCAATCCCGCCAAGGCCGCTAATAATTGGGTGTGTTGTTCTCTTTGGAGGGCTTCTTGTCGCTCTGCACGCTCCCGATATTCACGATCTTGGTTTGCTATGCGCTCAAGGATTGCTGCAAGAGTGGCTTGCGTGTCTCCGTTGGCTCCACCGGAATTGGTCATCTTCTCGTCGGAGAACCCTAGGATCGTCCGATTTCTGATACCAACTGATGTAAACGCAGCGGAATGATATAGGAATTAATCAATAATGATTAAAACCTCTGCAGGAATTAAAGGAATTCCTAAGAACTCAAGAACGAATTCTTTCGATAAAACACGAAGTTTTATTACTAATTCGAAAACCAAAGAAAATAATAATATCAAGACTACCTAAAACTAAAACTAGAGGAGTATTTATAGCTCATACTCTCCTAAATCCCTAAGGAAACATAAAAAGAAAATATAGAAACTCTCCTAAATCCCTAAGGAAACATAAAAAGAAAATATAGAAACTCTCCTAAATCCCCAAGGAAACATAAAAAGAAAATATAGAAACTCTCCTAAATCCCCAAGGAAACATAAAAAGAAAATATAGAAAATCCTAATAGAAAAAGGAACAAAAAATGTAAATAAGGTAACTTGAAATTCGTCTTGTCCTCTGCACCATGGGAGCGGCCGCTCCCCCCTATTGGGAGCCGGCGCTCCCTTATTCCAGCAGCCTCATGCGGTTTTGCTCAATTGGGAGCCAGTGCTCCCTCCCCTTGGGAGCCAGCGCTCCCACACTCCAGAAACTGGCCTCGAAAGTCTTCCTTTCCTACTTGTGTTACATCAGGAATGAGGAAGGAGAAGTTTTGAGTAGTTAAATGTTGCATTTCAAATAAAAATAGAAAGTAAAATGTGAAGATCTCCCTTAGACTTAGTAGAAGCTGCCTAAACAAAACACACATGGAATAGATTAGTAAGTTATTGTATCATCTTAAAAAATGACATTCAGGGATGACTAGTAAAAGGACTGGGTAAAATAAAACAATGGATGAATATTCATCAACCACTTAATTAGAGAATAAAACATGGTTAATTGAAACTCTGGACTTGGACTGCTTCAATGTAAAATATATATATTGATCATATCAGAGAGAGAGAGAGAGAGAGCAGGTCAGAAACTTCTTGTTTCATCTTTTATATAAATTTTTCTGCTAGCCAAACATCATATCTATATATATCCACTAACACAACAACTTCAATAATTTCATTACAAATTTTCACTTATTTATTTGCTAGTCCGGAGTCGGAAATTAATGATCATGAGCAAATTTTCTAACCTTTTATGCATTGTCTTGCTAATACTTGGCCTTGCCACTGCTTCTGCTTCTGCTTCTTCTTCTGATGATGGCCGTAAGGTAAAAAACATTTTTTTTTTTTTTAAATAAAAGGGTTCAAACTATAATGTTAGTTAGGTTATCTACAACTTAACAATTATTGACATATGTTGTTGTGAAATGATCAGAACTATATTGTGTACATGGGAGAGAAGCTCAAGGGAGGCGCAAACCATACGGAACTTCACTTAAACATGCTTCAAAACGTTCTTGGAAGGTATATATATATATATTTGTTGGCCGAAGGCTGGTGTATAAAGTTTGACAAGTCAACTATATATGACACTTATTATGGGACAAAGGGAGTATGTATGATAGTACATACTCCCTATTCTAATTGCAATAAGCTTACTAACTATGCAAGACTTTGTTTGTTGGAATGCTTTCTACAGTGAATCCTCATCATGTCTACTCTATAGCTACAAAAAGAGCTTCAATGGTTTTGCAGTGAAGCTAACTGAGGATGAAAAGGAAAGAGTAGCAGGTACCATCACTCTCTTAAGTTATGCTATTAGAGGCTCGCGGCCATACAATAAAATGTTCATTTGCTGTTTCATCTGCTTAAATAACTCTCGACATTATTTGTACAGGAATGGATGGGGTGGTTTCGGTGTTCGCTAGCGAAAAGAAACAACTCCATACAACAAGGTCATGGGACTTCATGGGCTTTTCCCAACAAGTGAATAGAACAACCGTCGAAAGTAACATTATCATTGGAGTTTTTGACACTGGTATTTGGCCTGAATCTGATAGTTTCAGTGACAAAGGATTTATTTCTCCGCCAGCCAAATGGAAGGGCACTTGCCAATCTTCCAACATCACTTGCAACAAGTAATTAACAACCACCTATTTTTTCAAAAAAATAAAAAAAAATTGATGTGATTTTACTTTTTATTCATTTTCTTTGTGAATTTTATATGCAGCAAGATAGTTGGAGCTCGATATTATAGAAGTGATGGACTTTTCGGTGTAGGAGAATTACAAAGCCCAAGAGATTCAAATGGTCATGGAACACACACTGCCTCTATAGCTGCCGGTGCCACAGTTGGCATGGCAAGCTTAATGGGACTCGGACATGGAACAGCTAGAGGAGGTGTCCCATCAGCCCGTATAGCTGTTTACAAAGTATGTTGGGTCGATGGTTGCCATGATGCCGATATTCTTGCAGCATTTGATGATGCTATTGCAGATGGTGTTGACCTAATATCCCTTTCAGTTGGTGGTAGCCGCCCTAGAAGATATTTTAACGATTCGATAGCCATCGGATCTTTTCATGCCATGAGAAATGGGATACTTACATCAGCTTCTGCTGGTAATAACGGCCCTGACCTTGGAACGGTCACAAATTTTTCACCTTGGCTTCTTTCTGTTGCTGCTAGTACCATTGACAGGAAGTTTCAAACAAAGCTGCAACTCGGCAACGGTTCCACTTATGAGGTGAAACTTCTTCTCCTAGCTGCTATATATATATATATATATATACTTCCTCCATCCAAAAATGAATGTCCAAATTCCAAAAAAAACATTCAAATTTGCTCTTGATCAAGGGTTAATTGGGACATTTTTTGGACATTCATTTTGGGATGGAGGGAGTATTTTTTTTTCTCACAATTAATTTCCTCTGTCATCTTATCATTGATTTATATATTTCTTGTCCATGTAGGGAATTTCAATAAACACATTTGACATGAAGAATGAGACATACCCGATAATTTACGCAGGGTCTGCGCCAAATAGAACTGCAAATTACACTGGCTCCTCATCTAAGTAATTATCTGTTTTCCATTTTCTTGCCTTGTTTGAAGGATCCTTAATTTCTGTACTTAAGTTCTAACACCCGCTTACGAGTATACATTGTTTAATAAGCTGTAATGTTTGTAGGTTTTGCTTTAGAAACTCACTGGATGCGAACTTGGTGAAGGGAAAAATTATTCTTTGTGATGAAACTAATACGGGGGAGCCTGCATTTTTAGCTGGTGCTGCTGGAATGGTGATACGGGATATAAGTGATAGTGATGCTGCAAGAATTTATCCTCTACCCGCAACTTTCGTTGGTAATGATAATGGTGCTAGCATTGGCGACTACATTAACTCGACAAGGCAAGTAAAATGCATAATTTACACAAATTTGTTTGGTTTCCTTTTTTTTTTTTTTTTAAATTATACAAAAAAAATAGACACTGTATTCTGAGTTTAACAGATATTCCTAATGAATTCAAACAGCAACCCTGTTGCAACTATATTGAAGAGCACTGAGGTGAAAAACACACTGGCACCATATGTGGCCTCATTCTCATCAAGAGGACCCAACCCCGTCACAAATGACATTCTCTCGGTAATCTAATCTTATCTAATCCCGTCGTTATTGTTATTGTTATAATTTTAACGATTTTGTCAAGTAAGTTAACCCTGTTTAATGTTTTTTCAGCCGGACATAACTGCCCCTGGAGTTGAAATCCTAGCAGCATACTCACCATTGGCTCCATTGTCCGGAACAGTCCCAAGTGACAAAAGAAGAGCACAATATAGTATGTTATCCGGAACATCTATGTCTTGTCCACACGCTTCTGCAGTAGCTGCATATATTAAATCCTTTCACCCCTCTTGGTCTCCCGCTGCAATTAAGTCCGCCCTCATGACTACTGGTATATATCTCCAAATTTTCATATCGAAGAATGCTTATATTTTTATATAGCAAATATTTATGTCATTTTAATGACTCACGTTGTGATTAACTTTCGACATTTTCAGCATATCCCTTGGATGTTAGCACGAGCCCAGATGCTGAATTATCATATGGAGCCGGTCATATTGATCCTTTAAAAGCTATTTACCCTGGTCTAGTATATGATGCAAATGTAAATGACTACGTAAAGTTCTTATGTGGTCAAGGGTATAGTAGTGCGACACTTCAACTATTGACCGGAGATAATAGCACATGTTCTGCAGCCACAATGGGGGCAGTTTGGGACTTGAACATACCTTCATTTGCTTTATTTGCTCTACCTTTACAGAGTTTTAGTCGTAACTACACCAGGACGGTAACAAATGTAGGGTCATCGACTTCTGTATACAAAGTGACGGTTACGTCCCCACAAGCACTTAAAATTCGCGTTGAGCCAAGGGTATTGTCTTTCACCTCAGTGGGGCAAAAGTTGTCGTTTGTAGTGAAGGTTGAAGGGGTTATAGGAAGATCATCTACAGTTTCGGCTTCTTTGGTGTGGGATGATGGTATGCATAAAGTGAGGAGCCCCATTGTTGTGTATGCTGGCCCATGATGACAACATTGAACATACACGTAACACAATTTTAAGGCTTAATTAGGATCGGTATTGGTGAAAATTTATTTGTACATGTACCCCCAATAAAATAAAATGAAATAAATAGATTTTATTATTTATTTTCTTTGATAAACACAACTAAATAGTTACATCTTACAAACAATAATACTGAAGTTCATTTTAATCAAAAACTGCTGCCACTGTGTTTCAGGCATTGCATCGAACACCTCTCGAACATGATCCACAGGATTCTCCGATCAAAATGAACTACTGATGCACATTATGGTTGCTCGGAGCATTTCCAGAAACTATGCGTTCCATCATCTTACTTCTATCAAACAATCAGGATTTATGTATTGTCAAAATTTAATTATATTGACCACAAAAATCAAAGTGAGACCATTTTTCTGGGACGGGGGAGTCTTATTAATTAAACAGGAGGATCAGAACATCGTTAGCCAATCAGATCAACACAACACTGACAGATATCTGATTTTGTAAGGGTAAATACTAAATACAGGGAACGAAAAATACAGGGAACGAAAAATTCCAACCCTGCCCTTGCCCTACACGAGATGTTGTGAAACGAGATATCTCGCCGGATTTGCGCCGTCAGCCATATCTCCGGCACCGCTGAATATTTTGATGATCCCAACGGTCAATATGAGCGCCTGGGTGATGCGAACATACCCCAAAAATTTGACAACGATCCAACGGTTAATGAAGCGGGAATTTGATTTTTAATATAGCGAAGCCAGATTTGCGCCGTCGGCCATATCTCCGGCATCGCTGATTATTTTGCTGATCCCAACGGTCAATATGAGCGCCTGAGTGATGCGAACATACCCCAAAAATTTGACGACGATCCAACGGTTAATGAAGCGGGAATTTGATTTTTAATATAGCAAATTTTTGAAGATTTTCGCCAGTTTTCGCCGCCGGCCATTTCTCCCTCTCCGGCAATTATTTGGAAGATCCCAACGGTCATCATGTGCGCCTAGGGGATGCGACCAAAGCCCAGAAGTTTCACGACGATCCAACGGTTAACGAAGTCGAAATTCGATTTTTACATATGCGATTTGGTTTTGATTTTTTGCTGAATTTGGTTTGAATTCAGGCCATTTGGCCGGAATTTTTGATTTATATGGGTATTTTGGTAATTTTGTTGGTTCCCTGTATTTTTTGTTCCCTGTATTTAACCATAACGAAATCAAACCATAATATATCATTGGTTTATCATATTTTAATACACAATGTCTCAGTCCATGACTAATGTTAAAGGAATAATTACGATAAACTATGCAATAATATCATTACCAATTTTCTTAAAAAAAAATAAACAATGACAGCAAAGAGTCAAACAGAGGAACCGAGGAAGCGTGTATACTTGGAGATCTTGAGGTAGGGGTGAGCAGAAAAATCAAAAAATCGAATAAAATCGATGCCGAAAAATCGTATCAACGGTTAATTGGATAGGTACGATTTATGAAATATTGAAAAACCGAATCTATCGGTTCGGTTTGGGATACATGATTTCTCACCGATTACTCATACCGAACCGTACCGATATGCTTATAAATAATAAATATTCATAATATTTACTATAATTTTAAATCTATTCAATTTCCATATATATTAAATAAATAAAAAGTATCTTCAAGATTTACAAGATTTAGTAAATCTTATCTAAGTCAAAGCCAATTAGCCAAATTAAATAAATATCCTTTTAACCTCACAGGCTACATCGCTTGAGAATATCATTTAATTTGGCCAATTAGCCAAATTAAATATGAATTTAATGACGCTTTCAACTATAAAGAAGAGCCTGATCTTGATGCAGCTTTGAAAAGGTACTTCCCGAAAGGTATTGATATATATTTTGACAATGTGGGTGGAGAAATGCTTGATGCGGCACTTGTCAAGTCTGTAAAAGCAAGGGAAGATTGTGTTTGTGGAAAACATGAATGAAGGGTTGGAGAGTGCTCCGGCTGCGTTTGTTGGCTTGTTTTCTGGTAAAAATGTTGGGAAGCATGTTGTTTTTGTTGTGCTTTTAAGGTTGACATTATCTTCTCAAGGTTGTGTAGTATGATGAATAATTGTGTTAAAATAATGAACCAGTTGTTGGGTGTCAAAAAAAAGATTGGTTTTAAGACCGAATATTACCGAACCGACACTTACCGAAGCCGAAAACCGACTACACCGAACCGAGCTAAAACCGAGTGGTGGCGGTTTGTTAAAATTAGAAACCGAATACTTTTGATTCGGTAACGGTTTTAGCCTAAAATCGAGCCAAACCGTACCAAGCACACCCCTATCTTGAGGTACCGTGGTACGATTTGATACTGATATAGTTGTTGGGTTTTGGGGTTACAAACGAAGCGGAAGATTTTATTTTAACATCAAAATCCTAGCCCTAAGATCCGTCTAGCATGAAGAGATTAAAATTAATATGAGTAAAAGTATTTACATACCTTGAATGCGATGAAGTTTAGCTTGAATTCAAATCTGAAAATCGAATCTCAAAACGAATATCAAAACCGTTGATGAAGGTTTTGATCTTCTCCTTGTTCTTCAATTTGATGACTTGATCCAAGCCTTAAGTGATAACGTAACCACCCTCTAATGGTAATTCACACGCGAACGAACCAAGAACACCTTCTTGTTGGATTGCTAAATGATCCTCTTGATTATTGAAACACTTTTCAATAATCTATGGCTGATTATAGAATTGAATCTAGGGTGCTTTGATCTTTGATTCTCAATCAAAATCAAGGAATTTGTGTTTCCAAGGCCCTAAAATTCGTGTTTGACTGCAGGGAAAAAATGACCTATTTATACTTTATAAATAGCCCTAACAATTAGGGCGAAAAGTCCTTTTCCGAAGCAAAAATGGACTGCTAAAACGGGATCTGGGCGGTCGCCCATCAGGGGTTGGGCGGTCACCCAGTTGTACAGCGGTTTTAATCCTTATTCGAAAATCCACATGGGCGGTCGCCCATATGAGGCTGGGCGGTCGCCCACCTGTACAGTCCCTAATATACTATTTTCGAATCCCACATGAGCGGTCGCCCATGTCCACATGAGCGGTCGCCCATGTCCACTTGAGCGGTCGCCCAAGTCAACGGTTGACTTGTGGGCGGTCGCCCATGGTGAACCTCGGCGGTCGCCCATGACTCCAGAAACCATAATTTCAGCCCGAATCAAATTCGTTCTTTGTGTGTGACCCAAAAGGAATTATATTATGTTGGTAGTGAGTCGAAACATCGACCTCACAAGACATAAGTGACTTCTAGCAAATCATTATGTCCACCCAATTAATATAACATCAAAGCTTGATTCCTCAATAGATCCAATGTTATAATCCCTTTGTCTACGATGTCCAATTGAACATAAGTCATGGTCTATGTCAACTCATTCCGTTCAATGCTTTCTCGATTCCGAACATGTTGATAATCCAAATGCATTTGATCTCTATCAAATCACTTGAGTGTGGCCACACATTTCATCAACATCATTCATCGAGGGGCCCAAGCAAACATCTCTCTTTATAAGAGGGACAAATCCCGTCTTGGCTTATCATTCTTCCCTACATGAATCCAATCATGCTAACATAGCCCTTATTGCTATCCGATTAAAGATAGTGTTAGATTATATCAAACACGATCTTCGTCATGTGGAAGACGATGATAATCTCAGGTACTAAGGATTCAATAGCACGACTATCATGAGATTTATTCATGACACATATGACTATTGACAATGTCATAAATCTCATCGGTAGGTCATGTCCAATACTTGTTCTCTAGCAAGTATCCATAAGTGTAATGTGCATCATATGCATATAATCATCTCCATGATTATCCACTACCAACTTATACTAGTTGTTCTCAACAAATAGGGACACAGTTCAATATAATAAACATGCAAAACATATAATGAACCAAATAATTCTTTCTCTATAATAAATGATAAAGATGATTACATAGTGGTTTAGATAATAAGTCAAATATAACTAAACGCCTAGGGCACTACACCAACAATCTCCCACTTGCACTAGGCTCCATCTGTGTATCTAATACCCATGGACCTCACATGACCATCATGCTTAGCTTGTGCGAGGGGCTTTGTAAGCGGATCCCCAATGTTATCATCGGTTGATACTTTGCATATATTAACGTCTCCCCGTTCAATGAACTCTCGACTGAGATGAAAACGTCTAAGTATATGTTTGGATCTCTGGTGTGCCTTGGTTCCTTTGCTTGCGCAATGGCACCATTGTTGTCACAATAAAGTTTCACCGGATTAGTGATACTTGGAACAACTTTCAAGTCACTAATGAACTTCTTGATCCAAACTGCCTCCTTAGCTGCATCGGATGCCGCTATATATTCGGCCTCAGTAGAATCGGCAATAGTACTCTGCTTGGAACTCTTCCAACATATCGCACCTCCGTTAAGCATAAACACAAATCTCGACTGCGATCGGAAATCATCTTTGTCGGTTTGGAAGCTAGCATCTGTGTAACCTCTTACAACAAGATCTTCTTCCATCCCTCCAAATACCAAGAACGCATCCTTAGTCCTTCGTAAGTACTTTAACATCGTCTTGATTGCCATCCAATGGTTCTCACCTGGATCAGATTGGTAACAACTTGTCATGCTCAAAGCATACGAGACGTCGGGTCTAGTACAAATCACAGCGTACATGATAGACCCAATAGCCGAAGCGTATGGAATATCATTCATCCTCTTTCGTTCATCAGTTGTCTTAGGACACTGAGTCTTACTAAGAGTAACACCATAACCCATTGGCAGGTTTCCTCTCTTAGAATTTTCCATCTTGAATCTTCTAAGAACCTTGTCAATGTAGGTACTTTGACTCAAACCAATGATCCTCTTAGATCTATCTCTATAGATCTTGATACGAAGGATGTAAGCGGCTTCGCCCATATCTTTCATTGAGAAACACTTCCCTAACCAAAACTTGACAGTCTCAAGCGCAGGAATGTCATTTCCAATGAGTAAGATATCATCGACATACAACAAGAGAAATAGCACAACGCTCCCACTGAATTTCATGTATACAAAAGGTTCATCTTCGTTCTTGATAAAACCAAACTCTTTGATTTTCTCATTGAATCGAAGATTCCAACTCCTAGAAGCTTGCTTCAATCCATAAATGGATCTTTGCAACTTGCACACCTTACTAGAATTTTGTGGATCTACAAAACCTTCGGGTTGTGTCATATACACATCCTCAAGCAGTTTTCCATTAAGGAAAGCGGTTTTGACATCCATTTGCCATATCTCATAGTCATAATATGCGGCTATGGCAATCAAAATTCTAACAGACTTAAGCATGGAAACAGGCGAGAAGGTTTCATCATAGTCTACACCATGAGTTTGCCTATATCCCTTTGCTACAAGCCTAGCCTTATAAGTATGCACCTTCCCATCCATGTCAGTTTTCTTCTTGAAAACCCACTTGCACCCTATGGTTTTTACACCTTCGGGTGGCTCAATCAAGTTCCAAACTTGATTATCCGACATGGATTGCAATTCGAACTTCATGGCTTCTAACCATTTATCCGAATCGGGATCGGACATCGCCTCTTGATAGGAAGTAGGTTCGTCATTCTCAATGACTTCCACTTCATTACTTTCCGACACGAGAAATATGTATCTCTTGGGTGCGGATCGTAACCTATCCGATCTACGATGGACTTATGGATCTTGAACCGGTTCCACAACTTCTTGTGGAGTTGGTTCAGTCTCTACTATCGGTTCCATGTTATTTTCGGGTTCTTGAACTTCTTCAAGATCAATTTTACTCCCACTAGATGCTTTATTGAGAAACTGTTTCTCAAGAAAAGTACCATATTGAGCAACAAACACTTTGTTCTCAATGCGATTGTAAAAGTAATACCCTTTGGTTTCCTTAGGGTAACCAACAAAAATAACCTTGTCAGATTTAGGTGCTAACTTATCAGAGACAAGTCTCTTCACATAAGCTTCGCAACCCCAAATCTTCATGAAAGACAAATTAGGCTTTCTTCCATGACACATCTCATGTGGGGTCTTAGGAGCCGATTTAGTAGGGACTCTGTTCAGTGTGAACGCAGCAGTCTCTAATGCATATTCCCAAAAGGATATAGGAAGGTCAACTTGACTCATCATCGAACGAACCATATCTAATAGGGTTCTATACCTCCTCTCGGAAACACCATTCCATTGTGGCGTTCCGGGCGGAGTCAACTCTGAAACAATTCCACAGTTTTTGAGATGATTATCAAACTCTTGGCTCAAATACTCACCACCACGATCGGATCGAAGTGCTTTAATTGTTTTGCCAAGTTGATTTTGTACTTCATTTTGAAATGTTCTAAGCATCTCAAACGATTCACTCTTTGACTTCATTAGATAGACATAGCCATATCTAGATAAGTCATCGGTGAATGTAATGAAATACCGAAATCCTCCCCTAGCAATGCTGCTCATTGGTCCGCATACATCAGTATGTATTAGGCCCAATAAGTCACTAGCCCTTTCACTACTCTTAGTGTAGGGTGGTTTGGTCATTTTACCCAATAAACAAGATTCGCATATCTCATATGATTCATAATCATGTGAGTCTAACATTCCATCTTTGTGGAGTTTAGAAATGCGTTTCTCGTTTATATGACCAAGCCGGCAATGCCACATGAACGAGTTTATCACGTCATTTGGTTTAGACTTCTTATCCACATGATAAACATTTTCAACACTATCTTGTTTCTCATCAACATCAAGAACATAAAGGCCATTAAATGAATTTGCAATACCATAAAGCATATCATTTAAATAAATATAAACTTCTTATTCGAAATAAGAAAATTATACCCCTCATTATCCAAACAAGAAACAGAAATAATATTCCTACTCAAATCCGAAACAAAGTAACAATTGTTCAAAACAAGTACTAAGCCACTACGTAAAGTTACATCATATGTCCCTACGGCTAATGCAGCAACTCTTGCTCCATTCCCAACACGCAAGTCAACTTAACCTTGTTTGAGTAGCTTCCTATTTCTCAGTCTCTGCACATTTAAACAAATGTGAGATCCACATCCGGTATCTAATACCCATGAACTAGAAACAGAAAGGAAAATATCTATCATATAGATACCTGAAGTAGTAGCAATCGTATTGCTCTTCTTCGCCTTTAGGCCTTCCTTGTAAGCCTTGCAGTTGCGCTTCCAATGACCAACCTCTTGGCAATGGTAGCAAACCGCATCCTTTTGAGATGCCTTGGGAGCCTCTTTGGCTTAGGCAGCCTTTGCCTTAGGCTTAGCAACACTTGCTTTACCTTTGCCATCTTTCTTGAACCCTTTACCTTTGTTAACCATTAACACAGTATCGATTTTAGGCTTCTTGATATTCATCTCTGCGGTCTTAAGCATCGCATGCAATTCCGAGAGATTCTTATCCATGCCAGTCATATGAGTGCATAATAAAATGACTATAACTTTCAGGCAATGAATTCAATATCAAATCCGTGGCGAGTTCCAAACTCAACGGATTTCCAAGCCTATCGAGACGCTCAATGTAACCCTTCATCTTAAGGACATGAGCTCCCACCGATTGCCTCTTGCATCTTGCATGCAGTTAGGGCCTTAACCACATCATACCTCTCGTTTCTTGCTTGCACTTGAAACATTTCCTTTAAGCGCTCAGCAAGATCAAATGCTGCATCTATGTGCTCAAGGTCCTTCTGAAGAGCCTTAGACATAGTAGCTTGCATAAGGCATGCGACATCCATAGAATCATCATTATGTTTCTTATGTGCATCCCTATCAGCCCTAGAAGCATTTGAAGCAGGTTGAGGTGGAATGGGCTCATTGAGAACGTACAGTTTCTTCTCTTGCTTTAGAACAATTCTAAGGCTTCTGATCAAATCAGAATAGTTTGTACCGTTTTCCTCAAGCTTGTCCTTCTCAAGGGCAGATCGCAGTGACAGGGGTTGATTATTGTGTGTAGCCATTCTACAATAAAATATGCAAACAATATAAACATATATCAATATCAACACATTTATCATCTAAGAACAAATAATGTATTTCATAAATACTCCCACTAAATTATACACCTTCAAATACAAGCATGTATCATATAATCATAGTAGGCTATAAGATCCATATTTCACTTGATTTTGGTTTAACTGTGTCAATGCCCGAATTTAAGCTATTTAGGTAGAAACATCAATCATATCACTATATGACTCTTAGATCTTTTATGAGATTTCAATAGATATCATATATCAAAATCATGTTTTAAATCTTATCTATGCCTTGGGTCAAATCTCATTTGAAAGCACCAATTAAATCAAAACCTTTTTCAAACATGTGAGACATGGAACGATGCACCTAACTGAGTCAAAACTACATCAACCATTATCTCACCTTGATCACAAATTAAGATATAAGATGCACCCAACTGAGTCGAAACTACAACAAATACCCTAAAATATCACAAGTGTTCTAATCAACGAATGGCATAAGATTTAAATATTTAGAAGGTTTTTCAACATGTAACAAACATCGCATGGTTGTAACATAGATATCATGTGAACATAATCATAAACATAGGGCTTCGCAAAATATCATACAAACAATTTGATTCTATTTTGAGAAATTACAAATCTAATTTAATCATATTAAAAGATTAATAACCTATGTGATAAACTAATCTAATTAATTTATCATTAATCATGAATCATGGCATATCACATATACTTATTTTTTATAGAAACAAAACACATAGAATCTAGATCTATTTCATATCACATGGTAGTAAATAATCATATTAAATCTAGCATGCAATTTCAATCCTAATCATGGCAAGACAGGGCTCTGATACCACTGTTGAATTTTGGGGTTACAAACGCAGCGGAAGATTTTATTTTAACATCAAAATCCTAGCCCTAAGATCCGTCTAGCATGAAGAGATTAAAATTAATATAAGATAGAATTTACATACCTTGAATGCGATGAAGTTTAGCTTGAATTCCAATCTGAAAATTGAATCTCAAAACGAATATCAAAACCGTTGATGAAGGTTTTGATCTTCTCCTTGTTCTTCAATGTGATGAATTGATCCAAGCCTTAGGTGATAACGTAACCACCCTCTAATGGTAATCCACACGCGAATGAACCAAGAACACCTTCTTGTTGGATTGCTAGATGATCCTCTTGATTATTGAAACACTTTTTAATAATCTATGGCTGATTATGGAATTGAATCTAGGGTGCTTTGATCTTTGGTCAATCAAAATCAAGGAATTTGTGTTCCCAAGGCCCTAAAATTCGTGTTTGACTGCAGGGGGAAAAGGACCTATTTATACTTTATAAATAGCCCTAACAATTAGGGAGAAAAGTCCTTTTCCGAAGCAAAAATGGACTGCTGAAACGGGACCTGGGCGATCGCCCACCAGGGGTTGGGCGGTTTCCCAGTTGTACAACGGTTTTAATCCTTATTCGAAAATCCACATGGGCGGTCGCCCACCTGTACAGTCCCTAATGTACTATTTTTCGAATCCCACATGAGCGGTCGCCCATGTCCACTTGAGCGGTCGCCCAAGTCAACGGTTGACTTGTGGGCGGTCGCCCATGGTGAACCTCGGCGGTCGCCCATGACTCCAGAAATCATAATTTTAGCCCGAATCAAATTCGTTCTTTGTGTGTGACCCAAAAGGAATTATATTATGTTGGTAGTGAGTCGAAACATCGACCTCACAAGACATAAGTGACTTCTAGCAAATCATTATGTCCACCCAATTAATATAACATCAAAGCTTGATTCCTCAATAGATCCAATGTTATAATCCCTTTGTCCACGATGTCCAATTGAACATAAGTCATGGTCTATGTCAACTCATTTCGTTCAATGCTTTCTCGATTCCGAATATGTTGATAATCCAAATGCATTTGATCTCTACCAAATCACTTGAGTGTGGCCACACATTTCATCAACATCATTCATCGAGGGGCCCAAGCAAACATCTCTCTTCATAAGAGGGACAAATCCCGTCTTGACTTATCATTCTTCCCTACATGAATCCAATCATGCTAACATAGCCCTTATTGCTATCCGATTAAAGATAGTGTTAGACTATATCAAACACGATCTTCGTCATGTGGAAGACGATGATAATCAGATGTACTAAGGATTCAATAACACGACTATCATGAGATTTATTCATGACACATATGACTATTGACCATGTCATAAATCTCATCTGTAGGTCATGTCCAATACTTGTTCTCTAGCAAGTATCCATAAGTGTGATGTGCATCATATGTATATAATCATCTCCATGATTATCCACTATCAACTTATACTAGTTGTTCTCAACAAATAGGGACACAGTTTAATATAATAAACATGCAAAACATATAATGAACCAAATAATTATTTCTCTATGATAAATGATAAAGATGATTACATAGTGGTTTAGATAATAAGTCAAATATAACTAAACGCCTAGGGTACTACACCAACTGTAGTCAACAAGATCACTCCAAAAATGTGCCCATTCCCAATATCATTGTCATTGTTATTGTCGTTAGGAAGTTTACATCATAAGATCCACAAATCCGTGTTCTTCGACTAGAAAATGTGTAAATCTTTTCCTTAATTCCCATTACATTAGGATTATCATTATCTAAGACACAAGAATGGCCGGCCTTATGTTTGTGCCATTATCGATAAGTCCTAAACGTGATTCTGAAACTCTTTTCTCTTTGACTTCTTGAAATGAGAAGATAATGAGAGAAGGAGGATGTTTTTAGTCCAAGAAACATTGTCGTGCTCGCTTTTGGAAGGGTATGTTTGTAGGCGAACATAACAAGGTGTTTAACAATTTGAGAAACCAATGGGGCCGGTTGATTAAAAATTACAATGCCTATATAATCTCACTCACTGAAGCTGCATGAAAATATAACAATACTATTAGAGCTGGTTATTTAAAAGACAAAAGTCAATGCCCACCAAAATGTCTGCACCATTGTAGCTTCTCCTTATCATCAGTCTCACCTGTACTCTTCTTGTCAGCGTCAGTCAAGCATCGTCACCAGATGAACAAAAGGCATACTTCTGTATTTGATTCTTTAAAAAAATAAAAAAATCCCCTTTTTATTTCTTTTCATTTGTGTTAAAAATTGTAGCAATAGGCATACACCAAAAAATGGCTGCAAATTATACTATTCTCACAGGGTAAAAATGTTTGCAGCTTTAGGGTCTGCATGCATGCAGACTTATACCATATGATGTCATAATTAACATTTATACGTATATACTACACACTTTCCTCATTGGGTGTCTCATTACAAACTACACACTTCCTAAAATGGAAATGTTTTATTACTTTTATATTAATGGGATCCACATGTCATACTCACAAGAACAATTCAATTATTATTTTCTACCTCACTTTCATGCTCACAACACCTACTTCATTACACTTTTTCTTAATTCCCGTGCAAACATTAAATGGGAAGGTTGTAGTGGGACGGAGGGAATATATATGTATGTATGTATTGTCATTTATTTTTCCAGCAAGTAAATGGTTGTATTCTTGTTATGCTTGCAGGTATACATTGTGTACATGGGTGATCTTCCAAAGAATGGGGTCTCTGCAGAATCTGTCCACAACAACATACTACAAGAAGTTGTTGGCAGGTGTTTACTTCTGTTAATTTTCGTTTTTAGTATTTATGTGTTAATCAAACAAGGTACCGCTTGAAAGGTAAACAAATTTGCCATATAAAGTGAACCTTAAAAACGAAAAATAAAAAAAGAAAGATAGCAAGACTTGTTAATTTTAAGAAAATGTTCCTATAAGAGATGTATTAGCGTTCTCTTAGATAAGTTGCTGCAATGGAATAGTATAACGTATAACTTCTGTAATGGAATGTTTAAACAGTCGGGCATCAGAATCTCTACTCCACAGCTACAAGAGGAGTTTCAGCGGATTTGTCGCAAAGCTGACAGAAGAAGAGAAAAATAAAATCACAAGTGAGTAAACTATTTGTATAAATATCAATAATCCCCTCCCAAGTTTTAAGCCACTTCTCTTTTTCAATGTATGATCATATGGGTATAATCGTAAATTCAATGCAGACATGGAAGGAGTAGTGTCTGTATTCCCCAGTGGAAAGAAGCAGCTGCATACAACAAGGTCATGGGACTTCATTGGCTTCCCTCAAGAAGTTAAAAGAGCTCCTCTTGAGAGCGACATCATTGTTGGTATGCTCGACACTGGTGCTTGGCCTGAATCTGATAGCTTCAACGATGAAGGATTTGGCCCTCTCCCTAGCAAATGGAAAGGCTCTTGCCAATCCTCAAATTTCACATGCAACAAGTACATTTATTTTTCTCTTCCTCTAAGTATCCTACCTTTATATGTGGCCAAACGTCGTTTTCGTCCATTATACTTTCACATGTGTCTCACTTTTATCATTATACTTTTTCATTTAAAAGAAAAACCCACTGTAGTTTCGAGAATATACCGTTTTCGTCCACTGTACTTAGCTCCAATAAGCACAATCAACTTAATTACATACTCTATATTTTTTCTTTCTTTTTTTTCACAGGAAGCTTATTGGAGCTAAGTACTTTAGAACTGGCGGTTCCCCGTCAGCAAATGAAGCGGATTCAGCAAGAGATACTGAGGGTCATGGAACACACACTGCATCCACTGCAGCGGGACGAGCAGTCACCAATGCAAGTTTGCTAGGACTTGGGGCTGGAACTGTTCGAGGAGGAGTTCCTTCTGCACGCATAGCTGTCTACAAGATATGCTGGGAAGATGCAGGATGTTCTGATGCCGACATCTTGGCTGCATTTGATGAAGCAATTGCAGACGGAGTTGATATAATCTCACTTTCCGTTGGCAGTCCTTTTCCTTCAGATTACTTTGAGGATACTATAGCCATTGGAGCTTTCCATTCCATGAAGAATGGAATTCTAACCTCTAACTCTGCTGGAAATTCTGGTCCAGTAGCTCAATCCGTCTCAAATTTTTCCCCATGGTCTCTTACAGTGGCTGCTAGCACCATTGACAGAAAGTTCTTGGCCAAAGTTCAGTTGGGTAACAACAAATCTTACGAGGGTTTCGCTATCAACACTTTTGATCTCAAATATTCATCTTATCCCTTCGTTTATGGTGGAGATGTGCCAAACAAAAAACAAGGTTATACTAGCGCAGAGTCCAGGTAAGAAAACCCGACAAATAGCAACAAATATGGAAATATTATAAATGTTAACATTACATTAATAAAAAAAAATGGTGAAAATGTAGATATTGTGAAGATGGCTCGTTGGACGTGACTTTGGTAAATGGCACAATTGTTCTGTGTGATGATCTGGATGATGGGGTTTCCACATTACTTTCGGGTGCAATTGGTACTGTTATGAATGGTGACACCTTCAATGATTTTGGGTTTTCTTTCCCTTTGGCCGCGTCCTATGTCAGCTCAAAAGATGGCAGCGAAATAAATCAATATATAAACTCAACTAGGTACTAATTCTTTTACGCAGTTAGATAATTTATTCGCAAGAAGTATTAGTAACAGCTCTGTTGAATAATATTTGACAGTAATGCTACTGCAACAATCTTAAAGAGTGTTGAAGCCAAAGATGAATTGGCTCCATTTGTGGTTTCCTTTTCGTCAAGAGGTCCGAATCCAATAACAAAGGATATTCTCAAGGTAATTTATATTGCATCAACTCATCTTATCACATTTTTTTTTTTTTTTAATTTGAATGTATGTTGCACTTGGTGTAGCCTGATTTAACTGCTCCCGGAGTGGACATTCTAGCAGCGTGGTCGGAGGCTACCACGGTGACCGGAGATCAAGGAGATACACGTGTTGTTTCATATAATATTATCTCCGGAACATCCATGTCTTGCCCTCATGCTTCCGGGGCAGCTGCCTATGTTAAATCCTTCCACCCCTCATGGTCTCCTGCTGCAATCAAGTCCGCCCTTATGACAACTGGTAACTGACGACAAACATTCTTATTTTCTTTAATTAGTTGATGACTTAAAGTGAAATCTATTATTAATGGTGGGAATCAAACCCCTGACCTTCTGTATATAAAAGAATATCTGATGTCGCTTGAGCTAAAACTCTTTGGTAGCTAACTGCAAATATAACATTGCATGATTGAATAGGTTTTATGTTGTTCCTAACCATATATGCATGTTTTTGTTTCAGCTTCTGTTATGAACGTTAGTGAAAACAAAGATGCAGAGTTTGCATATGGATCCGGGCAAATAAATCCCGCCAAAGCTTTAAACCCCGGTTTAGTATATGATGCAGGGGAAGCTGATTACGCAAACTTTCTATGCGGGCAAGGGTATAATACGTCCAAGCTAAGAATAGTTACCGGAGATACTAAAAGTTGCAGTGCAGCTACAAATCTAACTGTTTGGGATCTAAACTATCCTTCTTTTGCTCTATCTGCTCCCTCTGGAAGTGTAAGTCGCGTATTTCATCGGACTGTTACTAATGTTGGTTCGCCTGTGTCAACATACAAGTCAACCGTGAGTGCCCCATCGGGACTTATAGTCAAGGTTTCCCCGAGTGTTCTTTCTTTCAAATCAATCGGACAGAAGCAATCATTTACTGTGTCGGTTACTGCAACTGTAGGGACTGCCACCCTTTCTGGATCTTTGATCTGGGATGATGGAGTTAGTCAAGTTAGGAGTCCTATTGTTGCCTATGAAGGTTGATTTGTCTTATTTTCTTAATTAAGGTTATTATCATTGTTCAAATTTTAATTTAATAAGTTGTTGTTGTTGTTCATTCTAAATCGTGCTAATGAAATGAAGATTATGTTTTTTTTTTTTTTTTAAACTTAATCAAGTCTTTTGGAAATTGACTAATAAGAGGAGGGTAAAACTTTCAAATTAAAAAAATTATCCTACAATCAATCAATGAGCATATACAAATAAATTTTCAATCAATTCCTGAATACCGATTCGAATTAAGACTTAAAATTGTGTTACATGTATATATCAGTGTTTTTATTAAAAAGAATAGACAACAATGGGGCTCCTCACTTTATGCGTGCCATCATCCCATACCATAGAAGCCGAAACTGTAGATGATCTTCCTATAACCCCTTCAACCTTCACTACAAACGACAACTTTTGCCCCACTGAGTTGAAAGACAATACCCTTGGCTCAACGCGAATTTTAAGTGCTTGTGGAGACGTAACCGTCACTTTATATACAGAAGTCGATGACCCTACATTTGTGACAGTCCTGGTGTAGTTACGGCTAAAACTCTGTAAAGGTAGAGCAAATAAAGCAAATGAAGGTATGTTCAAGTCCCAAACTGCCCCCATTGTGGCTGAAGAACATGTGCTATTATCTCCGGTCAATAGTTGAAGTGTCGCACTACTATACCCTTGACCACATAAGAACTTTACGTAGTCATTTACATTTGCATCATATACTAGACCAGGGTTAATAGCTTTTAAAGGATCAATATGACCGGCTCCATATGCTAATTCAGCATCTGGGCTCATGGAAACATCCAACGGATAAGCTGAAATGTCAGAAATTATTCACAATGTAAGTCATTAAAATGACATACATATTCGCTATATATAAAAATATTAAACGTTCTTCTATATGAAAATTTGGACATATATATACCAGTAGTCATGAGGGCGGACTTAATTGCAGCGGGAGACCAAGAGGGGTAAAAGGATTTGATATATGCAGCTACTGCAGAAGCGTGAGGACAAGACATAGATGTTCCGGATAACATACTATATTGTGCTCTTCTTTTGTCACTTGGGACTGTTCTGGACAATGGAGCCAGTGGTGAATACGCTGCTAGGATTTCAACTCCAGGAGCTGTTATGTCCGGCTGCAAAAACATTAATACAATGTATTATGATACCAAATCCAAGATGTTATCGCAATATAATAATAACTTAGCGATTATATTAGATTACCGAGAGAATATCATTTGTGAAGGGATTGGGTCCTCTTGATGAGAATGAGTACACATATGGTGCTGGTGTGTTCTTCACCTCAGTGCTCTTCAATATAGTTGCAACGGGGTTGCTGTTTTAATGCGTTAGAAATATCCGTTAGGCTCAAAATACAGTTTCTTCTTTCTGTATAATTTGAAGAAAATTATATATGCATTTTACTTGCCTTGTTGAGTTAATGTAATTGCCAATGCTGGCACCATCATCGTTTCCAACGAAAGTTGCGGGTAGAGGATAAAATCGGATACCATCATTGTCATTTATATCTCGTATTACCATTCCAGCCGCACCAGCTAGAAATGCAGGCTCCCCATTATTAGTTCTATCACAAAGAATAATTTTTCCCTTCACCAAGTTTGCGTCCAGTGAGTTTCTAAAGCAAAACCTACAATTTCACAACAACATTACAACTTATTAAACAAAGTTTAATCGTAAGCAAGAGTTAGAACTTAGGTATAGCATTTAAAGATCATTCAAACATGGCAAGAAAATGGAAAACAGATTATTACCTTGATGAGGAGGCAGTAAAATTTGCAGTTCTATTTGGCACGGACCCTGCATAAATGATTGGGTACGTCTCATTCTTCATGTCAAATGTGTTTATTGAAATTCCCTACACAAGAAATATATAGATCAAGAAAAATATGACAGAGAAAATTAAATGTAAGAAAAATATATACTATATAGGAAAAGAAGTTTTACCTCATAAGTGGAACCATTGCCGAGTTGTACCTTTGTTTGAAACTTCCTATCAATGGTACTAGCAGCAACAGAAAGAAGCCAAGGTGAAAAATTAGTGATAGTTCCAAAGTCAGGGCCGTCATTACCAGCTGAAGCCGATGTAAGTATCCCATTTCTCATGGCATGAAAAGATCCAATGGCTATTGGATTCTCAAAATATCTTCTAGGACGGCCACCACCAACTGAAAGGGATATTAGGTCAACACCATCTGCAATAGCATCATCAAATGCTGCAAGAATATCAGCATCATGGCAACCATCGGACCAACATACTTTGTAAACAGCTATACGGGCTGATGGGACACCCCCTCGAGCTGTTCCAAGTCCAAGCCCCATTAAGCTTGCCATCCCAACTGTGGCACCCGCAGCTATAGAGGCGGTGTGTGCTCCATGACCATTTGAATCTCTTGGGCTTTGTAATTCTCCTGCACCGAAGAGTCCATCACTTCTATAATGTCGAGCTCCAATGATCTTGCTGCATATATAAATTCGCAAGGAAAATGAATAAAAAGTAAAACCACATCAAATATTTAAAAAATAGGTGATTTTTGATTACTTGTTGCAAGTGATATTGGAGGACTGGCAAGTGCCCTTCCATTTGGCTGGCGGAGAACTAAATCCTTTGTCGCTGAAACTATCAGATTCAGGCCAAATACCAGAGTCAAAAACTCCGATAATAATGTCACTTTCGACGGTTGTTCTATTCACTTGTTGGGAGAAGCCCATGAAGTCCCATGACCTTGTTGTTTGGAGTTGTGTCTTTTCACTAGCAAACACTGAAACCACCCCATCCATGCCTAAAAAGGACAAATAATCGTCAGAGATGTTAATTTAAGCAAATTTAGCAGCAATTGAAAAATTATTTTATGGCCGCAAGCCTCTAAAAGAAAAAGAAAAGGTTAGTTAGTTACCTGCTACTCTTTCCTTCTCCTCCTCAGTTAGCCTCACTGCAAACCCATTGAAGCTCTTTTTGTAACTATAGAGTAAACATGATGATGCTTCACTGTTGAAAACATTCCAAAAAAAAAAGTGCTACATAGTAAGTAAGCGCGTTGTAATTAGAATAGGAAGGTTGTATGTAAAATCAAACATACTCCCTCTGTTTCATAATAATAAGTGTCGTAGTTGACTTGTCAAACTTTATCTACCACCCTACAGCCAAAAAATAGTAATATACTGACCTTCCAAGAACATCTTGTAGCATGTTTAAGTGAAGCGATGAATGGCTTACTTCGCCCTTGAGCTTCTCTCCCATGTACACAATATAGTTCTGATCATTTCACAACAGAATATATCATTTAAATTAGTAAGTTGAAGATAATCAAATTAACAGTTGTTCAAACCTTTTTCTTTTTCAAAATTTTCAAAGAAAAAAACAGAAAATGTTTTTTTTTTTACCTTACGGCCATCATCAGAAGAAGCAGAAACCTTGGCAAGGCCAAGTATTAGTAAGACAATCCATGAAAGGTTAGAGAATTTGCTCATGATCATTAAATTTAGGTTCCGTTCGACTCGATCCCAAAATATATAACTGAAAAAATTTGATGAATTTTTTGTGTAACTGGAGATAGATAGATATGATGTTTGTCTAGCACAGCTAGAATATGAATTTATATAAAAATGAAATAACAAGTTTTCTGACCTACTCTTTCTCTACAATATGATTAATTAATACTGTATACTCCCTCCGTCCCACCTTTTTACAGACTTTTGGGTTTTGCACGGGAATTAAGGAGGAATTATTATATTGAAAATGTTGTGAGTGTGAAAATAAAATAGGAGAGAGAATGAGTGGAGAGAATAGTAAATTATAATGGTGATGTGAGTATTAAAATAATGTAGGAGAGAGAATGAGTGGAGGGAATAATAAAGATTCCTTTCCATTTTAGGAAAGTATATATTATTGTGGGTCGCCCAAAAAGGAAAGTTTATATATTATTATGGGAAGGAGGGAGTATTATTTTCATGGAAGCAGTCTTAATTTATTATATATACATTGTTTTACCCAGTCTTTCTTGCCTTTTGGTGAGTTGTTAATAGCAAGTTATTAAGATTAAGTGGAGCATTATTTATTTTTATTATTTGCAGATTTTCCTCTCTTACACTTAATTAATCTATTTTTTGTTGACTAGCTTCGCTCAACAAGCTCGAGTCTGTCTAAAGAAAATGAAACCAAGATATTTTATTTATTATTTTTTCCACCTTATAATTAATGAATAATGAATGTCTATTTTTCATTCAAAGACTTTTAAGAATATTTGGTTCTTATAAGAATTATCGGTAAAAATAGATAAATATTATTGTTATTTACTTTTGTAAAAAAAATATTTAAAATTAACACTTAGGCTCCGTTTGTTTCGCGTAAAACATTTTCCGGAAAATGTTTTCATGTAAAATGATTTCATGTAAAAAGGTTTCCTTGTAAAATGTTTTCATGTAAAAAGATTTCCATGTAAAATGTTTTCTTGTAAAATATCATGGTCTTGTTTTCAGTTGTTTGGCAAATTTGACGAAAATGTTTTCCGAAAATGTCACTTTTTTTTATTAATTTAAATCAACTTTGAAACCAAGCCCCACCCACCCTCCCCTACCACCCCCCAAATTTTTTTTTTTTTAATTTTTTAAAAAAAAATAAAAAAAAATTTATTTTTTTGGGGGGTGGGTGGGTAGGGGTGTAAAATAAAAAATTGGGGGGTGGGTGAAGGCATTTCCAAAAAAAAATTTTTTTTTTGGGGGGTGGGTGGGGGTGGGGTAGGCGGGGGGGTGGGTGGGGCGGTTTCCAAAAAAAATTTTTTTGGGGGGTGGGAGTGGGGTGGGTAGGGGGTGGGGTAGGCGGGGTTGGTGGGCGGTTTCCAAAAAAAAAAAAATTTTTTTTTTTTTTGGGGTGGGGGTGGGGGTGGGTAGGGGGTGGGGTAGGCGGGGGGTGGGTGGGGCGGTTTCAAAAAAATAAAAAAAAAAAAAAAATTTGGGGGGTGGGTGGGGTAGGCGGGGGGTGGGTGGGACGGTTACAAAAAAATAATTTTTTTTTTTTTTTGGGGGGGGGGTGGGTGGGGCGGTTTCCAAAAAAAAAAATTTTGGGGTGGGTGGGGCGGTTTCCAAAAAAAAATTTTTTTTTGGGGGGTGGGGTAGGCGGGGGTGGGTGGGCGGTTTCCAAAAAATTTTTTTTTGGGGTGGGGGTAGGCGGGGGGTGGGTGGGGCGGTTTCCAAAAAAAAAAAAAAAAAAAAAAAAAATTTGGGGGGTGGGGTAGGCGGGGGTGGGTGGGGGCGGTTTCCAAAAAAAAAATAAAAAAATTTTTTTGGGGGTGGGGTAGTAGGAGGGGTGGGGTAGGCGGGGGTGGGTGGGGCGGTTTCCAAAAAAAATTAAAAAAAAAAAAAAAATTTTTTTGGGGGGGGAGGGTGGGGGTGGGGTGGGGTAGGCGGGGTGGGTGGGGCGGTTTCCAAAAAAAAATTTTTTTTTTTTGGGGGGTGGGGGTGGGTAGGGGGTGGGATAGGCGAGGGGGTCGGTGGGGCGGTTTCCAAAAAAATAAAAATAAAAAAAAAATTGGGGGAGGGGGGAGGGTGGGGGGTGGGTGGGGCGGTTTCCAAAAAAAATAATTTTTTTTTTTTTTTGGGTGGGGGTGGGGGTGGGTAGGGGTTGGGGTAGGCGGGGGCGGGTGGGGCGGTTTCCAAAAAAAAAAAAAAAAAAAATTTGGGGGGGGGAGGGTGGGGGTGGGGGTAGAAGGGGTGGGTGGGGGCGGTTTCCAAAAAAAAAAAAAATTTTTTTTTTGGGGGGGGGTGGGGGGTGGGGTGGGTGGGGGAAGTTAAATTTTTTTTTAATTATTATTATTATTATGTTGTACCGAGCGTAATATGAGTTGTACATTAAGGCCAAAAACAAGAGTTGTAAAATGATTTACTGAATTTGAAATTGGTAAATCATTTTACAAAGAAAAACCTCCTTTTTTACATTCTTGTAAAATGTTTTACATTTGACTTTCTTTTACAAGTGGTTACCAAACACTCGAAAGTAGGTAAAACATTTTTCGGAAAACATTTTACTTGAAACAAACACCTGAAAACAAGGAAAACATTTTCCGGAAAATGTTTTACATGAAACAAACGGAGCCTTAATTTAATTTAAAGAGAAGAGGAATTAAACCATAAGTGATCAGTGGAACATGGCTTTTATTGCTGAATTAAATCGGCACATGCAACATTTAAATTAAATAAAAATTCACAAGAAACGTGTTGGTGCCTGGTCCACTTGGAAATAATCGTAATTGAAAAGTTATACAAAACCCCACTAATAGAATAATCAAACTCACTTCGTCTCTGAATGAATTAACTGAATTTCCAAAAACATTCTAAAAATTTGTACTTTTATTTATTTTATAGCAAAAATGCATATAAATTTTGTCATATATTTTCTAACATTTAATTTTACAATAATAAAATGAATAAAACTTTTTTTTTTTATAAAAAAACGTGTTTAGAGACAGTTTTTTTTTTTTAAAGAAGACATTATTATGGGGAGAAAAAGTTCTTGAGACAGTTTTTTACAAAAAAAAAAAAAAAAGACATTGTTGTGTAATCGCCGCGGAAGTCAATTGACAAAATCAAGAACACACACACACAAGCAATTGAGGAATCGAAAGATAAAGAGATGTAATTGGGGTTTTGAACTACTGCCTTTGTATTATTATGTGCAATATCTTTCTTAGTTTACATAGGATTACATAACATATACTACCCTTCGTCCCATTACAATCCGGACAGTTACTGTTCACACGTAGATTAAGAAAAAAAATAATGATATAAATGTTGTGAGTGTAAAAGTAAAATAGGAGAGAGAATGAGTGAAGGGAATACTCCCTCCGTCCCGCTAATATCCGCACACTTTCCTTTTTGGGCGTCCCGCTAATATCCGCACACTCCCAAAAAGGAAACTTTATATTAATAAAATATTCACCCAACCCCACTCATTCTCTCTCCTACATTATTTTAATACTCACAACACCATTATAATTTATTACACCCTCCACTCATTCTCTCTCCTACTTTACTTTTACACTCACAACATTTTATTAAAATATCATATTCCTTAATTCCCGCGCAAACAGTGTTAGTGCGGATATTAGCGGGACGGAGGGAGTAGTAAATAATAATAGTGTTGTGAGTATTAAAATAATGTAGGAGAGAGAATGAGTGGAGGGAATAGTAAAGATTCCTTTCCATTTTAGGAAGTGTGTGATTTGTAGTGGGACGCCCAAAATAAAAAGTGTGTGATTTGTAATGGGACGGAGGGAGTATATATTAATCAAATCCTAGCCCAACTAAGACAGAAATAACCCAAAAGCCCATAATTCCGTAACCCCCCGTCTGGCCTTGAGGCGCCCGTCTGGCGACGCCCAACCACGGCTCCAGCTTCTGCCATTCAGGCGCTCGCCCCAGCCTGCTCCATGCGGTCTCCTCAAAGCTACCACGCACGGCCATACCTTCTGCCTCCCAGGCGCCCGCCTCGGCCTAGGTGAGGCGCCCGCCTCATCTGCAGAACACGAGCCACCATCCTACAATCTCCACCTTGGCGAGTATTCACCCAACCCAACAGAAGATACAAGGAACCAGCTCGAACCGCCCTATCTCTAACAGCTAAAGATGTGTAACAAATCCAAGCAATGCTTGAACTTGTCAGTAGTAACCGGCTTCGTCAACATATCAGCAGCATTCTCTGTGGTGTGAACTTTATCTAACACAACCTCACCCATATCAATCAACTCCCGAATCTTGTGAAACCGCACATCAATGTGTTTCATCCGTTGATGATAAATGTGATTCTTCGCTAGAAAGATCGTGTGTTGATCCCAAAGGTGGCAACAAGGGTGAAAATACAGCTAGAGGGGGGGGGTGAATAGCTGTTTTAAAATTTTTCACCCTCTTATAAAAACTAAACCTCTTGCTTACAAAATCCTCTTGCAGTTGATAATACGCTGCAAGTGAAGATGTAAAATGCACAGCGGAATAATAAAGTGTAAAGCGGTTTTGAAGAGGCGGTTTGTAAGTGCGGTTATGCTTTGCGGTTTTGGTGAGTGCAGTTTTACAAACACGTGTGATTTTGACAAAGTTAACTCCAAACACTATTTCACAATAATGGATAACTAAAATAAGATCAAACAGAGATAGAGATAAATAATTAGCAAGCACAGAAAATATAAATGCAGTAAAGTACGAACAAGCTATTTGGAGTGGTTCAATCGGTAAACGATCTACGTCCACTACCAAGATGGTTAGTCTTGGATTTCTAAGAGAGATTTTATATTGAGTATTGAGAGATTACAAAGTACAATAAAATCTTTTCTATGAAGAACAAATCCTAGACTATAACCAGTGTATCTCAAATGAATAAACTATGTGTTTAAACAAGTGAGGTGTGTGTGTATTCAAGATCAAGGCTCTTTAAATCTGTGAGATGTAGAGCTCAATGATTCTTGAAGGTGTTAAGGCTTGATTTCTGGGCTGGGGAATATTTCTTGAAGTATGAAGATGAAGATTCAAAGGTTTGAACACTTTCTGGGCAGAGCTTCAGCTTCTATGAACACAGCACTTCTCAATTTTTAAGCCATCTTCAAATGGTGAAGATTAGGGGTATTTATACCCAAGCATCTCAAATATAGCCGTTGGACACAGCTGTTGTAAGTACAGTACTTGATGCTTTCCCATTGGTCCACAATATCCACTTTTGTCCTTTGGTACAGCTGCTGCAGATAAAGCTGATCAGGCTCCAGCTGCAAGCAATGAGGTTAGGACACCTGTCACCTTTTCAAGATCCTTGCAGATCTTCTCTGACATTTAATCACGTGACAAGATTTAGTGGTTGACTTTTGATATTGCTGACGTGGATTCCAACGGTTAAAAAGTGGTTCACTTCAAGTCTTCAATCATTGGATGCGGTTGGTGAGGAGCGGTTGATGAAGTGCGGTTTGCTACACCAGGAGGTTGCACAGAGCGGTTGCAGATGAACTGCAAAGGTGCGGTTCATAAGCGGTTTGCACTGAGGTAGTTCATTGAGCAGAATCAAGGGAATCATACATGCGGTTGCATGTGCGGTTATGAGGGGCGGTTTGATACTGCTGAACTGCAACTCTCCAATCCAATGAGTCTTGTGCCAGTCTTCAAGCCTAAATTTAACCTATTCTATAAAATGGACTTAGCTAAAAAATTGAAGTCTAAGCTTCATTACATAGGGTCCTAAAGTCCTTAAAATAGACAGGAGGTTATGGTATCAATCAAATCTAATACAAAATAGGAGGGTTAAAACATGCATACCCAACAATCTCCCCCTATTTGATTGATGCCATTACCTACTATAACTAAAGCAAACATTGTACTTGGTAAAAACATGTCCATAAGAATTAACATGGTAATTCATGTCCCAAGTCAATGCACACACTTAGCTTAAGCTATAGATTTCTATACTATCTGAAAGATAAATCTTTACACTATGGAAAGCATAGAAATGCATTCAGTGCACTTAAAAATATGAGTTTAAGTTCAAAGTGCGGTTTAAACTGAATGTTTAACCTTCATTTCAAAAATATGATTTTGAGTTAGAAAATATTTGAATGAGGTTATAAACCATATGCGGTTTCATTGTTCTACAAACAAGCAGTTTGATTTGAACAAGGTTTTGGAACCATGATGCAATTTCCATTAATTCCTAAGATGATTACAAGTACAGGAATGAAGGAAAATTACAAGGTTACAAAAACAAAAAGAAGTTGGACAAAAGAAAATACATGAATTGCGGTCCAACAAAACAAAAAGGAGTTCAGCAAAGGAAAAGAAATTACAATGAAGAGCGGTCCTAATGCTGACGCGGTTGATGATGCGGTTGTTGATGATGTTGATGGCGCGGTTGCTCACGGGGCTGATTAACTTCTTGGTTGGGCACGTGCGGTCCTGAAGGTCTGAAGGCTGAGCTTTCTCCTCTGATTGTTCTTCTTAAGGCTCTGAGGTCTTCAACCTGTCTTCCAAGAGTGGTCTCAACTGCTCTAAGGGCGATTACTGATTGAGCAGCAGTTGATCCAGCAGCATCAACAGATCTTGTATTTGCAGCAATGCTGTCCTTGATCTCTGTTGTGAAGCCTTCAATGCAGGCTTTCAGGGAATTGTAAAATGTGAAGATCTCATCCTGAATGGCTACAGTTTGAGTAGATAGAGCATCTCTCAAAGGTTCCAGATCAACAGTCACATTCAGATTGGACTTCAGATCCTTTATGGAGTTGTCTAGCTTGAGGTTGAATCCAGCCTTAAGGTTTTCAAACCTAAAAGAAATATCATCATCAAAGTTCTTTACCTGCTCCTTGAGACTGTCTCCCACTATGTTGAGGTCAACATTGATTCTATCTTTGAGGGAGTCCAGTTCATTAAAGATTTTCAGCTGCAAGTCATCCAGAGCGGTTTGGGAAGGAGCGGGTGAGGTAGAGGCTTGTTGCGGTTGGGTTTCTTGAAGGGTCTTCATAAAGGATACCAGAGCAGTGTTGGTGGAATAGACAAACTCATTAGAGAGGTTAGAGAGCATCTCATTAAGTTGGGTCTTTGAAACAGCATCACCCATGGCTCTAAGCACTCCTCTGGCTAAGTCTTCCTTAAAACCTTGAAAACACTCTGTAGCTGCGGTTTTAACAGCTTCAGCGGTTTGGATAGAGGAACTTCTCTTCCCCTTAATGGTATCAATCAATAGGGCTTTAAGATTTGCCATTTCTAGGGCCTGAGCATCCACTTTGGCTAGAAGGGTTTGGTTGGATGCGGTTAGGGAAGTATTTGAGGTTTCAAGAGCGGCATTGGAAGCGGTTAGCTTGATCATGTGGCCTTGGTTTAAGAGAAGTTGGCCTTGGATAAGATTAAGGGTTGAAAGAATTTGGGAGTAATCTGTTGGAGGTGCGGTTAAAGTGGAAGGGATTTGGGTAAATGAGGATGGCGGTTGAGATTGTGTTGTAGGGGCGGTTTGAGGTAAAGGGGATAGGAGGGTTTGAAATAGGCGGCTGGCTGGAACTGTGAAAAGTGAAGCGGTTGAGGGAGGTATAGGAAGTTATTGGGGTAAAGTAGTTGGTGCGGTTGAGATTGGGATGGAAGGAATTGGTGCGGTTGAAATTGGGATGGAAGGAATTGGTGCGGTTGAAATTGGTGCGGTTGGAGGAGGTTGAATGTTTGAGGTTGGAATTCCTGAAGTAATAGGGTTAGAATCTGAGGAGGAACTGGTGTTAGTATCATGAAGTTCAAAAGAAGGGGCTTTTTGTTGATGGGGTGATTGTTCAAGAATAGGAGAATTTTGAGGAGGAGGAGTATGAACGCGGTTTGGAGAATTTTCAGGAGGAGGAGGAGGTGAATTGACGCGGTTAGGAGATGGGGTTCTATCGCGGATTAGATTGGAAATGGAGATGGCTGGGGTGTGATGAGAGTAAGGAGGTGATTGAGCGCTGTTTGAAGGAGGAGGTGAATTTGAGCGGTTGGAATTGTGAGGTGAGGCGGTTGGGGTTCTATTTTGGCTAGAAGAAGAATGAGAATTTGAAGGGGATTTGGATGGTGTATGTGAAGTGGAATGAGAAGATGAATGGGAAGAAGGAGGAGAAGAAGTAGGTTGCTTGGAAACACGGTGAAGAAAACGCTTGGGGCCTTTGGTTGGGGTTTTCTTCTGGGCCAATTGTTTAAGTCTTTTTGGTTTCTCCCCCTGAGCGGTTGCTGCTCTTTGCGGTTGAGGAGGAGAAGGCGGTTCAGGTGTAGGGGATTTGGTAGGGGATGAATGATGGGAATGGATAGGAGATTGAGCAGGAGAATGAGTAAGCGGTTGGGTTTGGGGCGGTTGAGAAGGAGGCGGTTGAGGAATGGGTTCCTTGGATTTTCCTTTGGTAGCATCCTTTTCAGCTCTTTCTTTCTCTATTCTCTCAATTTCTGCCTTGTAGTAGATGGTTAGTTCCTCATCAGTCATTTTGGCCAAAGTCTCCTGAGTAAGTTTGGCCTTCTTTGCTCTGGCAATCAAAGGAGGAATTGTATCATCTTCTTCTTCTTCATCCTCATCAATAAGGGACATTTTCTCTTTCTATTTCCCTTTCTTGCTAGGGCCTGCACCAGTTGCACCACGCGGTTGGGTAAGTGTGGTTCTGGTTTTCTTGGGGAGCGGTTCTGCAGGAGTCTTTCTCTTCCTTGAAACTTTCTTCATAGCCTTACCCAAAGCAGTCACTGCGGTTGCAGGAGTCATTTCCACAAAATGCTCCTTGGGTTGAAAGGTATCAGCATCATAGAGAGCTCTGTAGTCATCATTGCCAAAAGAGAATCTGAAACTATGGCAAGCCTTGAGCCCAAAGGATTCTTCAACTCCCCAGTGAATAGATATCTCTGGAGTAGAGATCCTTAAATCCTCCAAATGCTGATAGTTGGCAAAGATGGCGGTTAGCAATCTTCCAAAGGGTCTCCATCTGGTATGCACATCTTTGGTTTTCAACTGGTAAGCATCAATGCTGTTGGCAAGCTCTCTCATCAAAATCTTGGGCCAGTGGAGCTTCATACCGTTGTAGATGGCACAGCAGTATTGCCACTGGAGAGAGGTGAAGTTGTTGTGGTTCCCAGTCTTCCCACACACAGACTTCCCAACAAGGTAGCATAAATGGCTCATCTGCTCTCCAAAATCTCTCCTTGGTATCTTCTTGTAGTAGCCAAACAAGGAATCCAGGGTTCCAGTAAGGGTTGAGCAGGTAGCATCCTGAACCTCCTGGGATACTTCAACTGGAGCATTGGACACATGGAAATCATAGGTGCCTCTGATATCCAAGTAGTCAATTGAGACCTTGAATCCCTCAACTACTCCCACTAAGCTGGGGATCTTGGTTCCATCAGACAGCTCAGTAGATGCGGTTTTGAAAACATGACATGCGGTTCTTAGAGAGCGGTTGAATGACCATAAAACACATGCGGTTTGAAACACAAGGATAGGCAGTTACAAGTGCGGTTTCAAAGTAGCATGCGGTTTCAATGATGCGGTTCAATCATGGTTCAATCATGCAAAGTACAAAGTCAGAAAATTTTCTAAGTATGGAAAAACAAGATTGAAAATTAGGTTAATCCAAAACATAAGAAAATTTTGAGGAAGATGATGAACAGTCACATGAATGCATGAAGAACACGAAGAACACCAAGAACAGAGATTTGATGAAAGTTAACCAAAATGAACAAATAATATGTCAAAATGATCGCATTGAGCAGTAGATCAATAATATAACAATAAAAATTACTACTTTACTTAGAATCACCCAGAAAATGCAAAAATCAGAAGTGGGTTTTCGAAACCATAAACTTCAAAAATTCATAATCAGTGGCCTAAATGATCATTGATCATGAAATAAAACATATAATCCTAATCTAGGCATGATTTCGAACATAACCCAACAAATTTCATGCAAAATGATCAAGAAATGAAGCATTAACAAGCAAAAATCAGTTTAGGGTGTTCGAAACTCAAGAACATTCATCAATGGCAGTTCAAGTGTATGATTTGCAGAAAGTAAGAAGATTAGGGTTTAAGAAATCATACCATATCAAAGATTGGTTGCTTGGGTGCCATTGACTGAAGAAAACTTAAAGCTTACAAACAGATTTTGAAGAGAGAGAGAAGAAAGGTTTGGTGAAAAACTGACACCAGAAGGTACGTTTGCAGAGAGATCAGTTGGAAAAGGTTGAAAAGTTAGAGAATGATTTCTATATATAGGCACGTTTTGAGGGTTAGGCAGCTGAAGGGACAGTTTCAAATTCCCACAGGGTGAATCATTACAAATGTTGCACCCTTTCAGCTTCAACACATCAACCAATGACGGCTGACATGAAGGCCATTAAATGCTAATGTTCCCTTTGCATTAAATGCATTCAAATTTTAAAATTTCGTGGGAAAACATTTGCAAATAAACCCTTAAAGAAAAAATAAGGACTGAAAAAATAAATAAAAGGAATTTGAACAGTTTTTTTTTTAATAAACATAAGCAAAAATTAGAAATTACTCCAAGTTGAAACGCGGTTGAGGTCCAAGCGGTTGAGCTGCAGCATGCGGTTGGAATGAAGCGGTTGGCTGCAGGGCAGTTGGACTTACTTGCGGTTTGGCACACGCGGTTCAACAAGGAATTTGACACTATACTTAACACACAAGTTAGCAAATAAAAAGAATGGATTCATTTAAGTTCAAGCATACCCATTTCTCCTCTGAGGAAGGAAAACCTCTTGGAGTCAAGAGCCTTAGTGAGGATATCAGCAATCTGGTTGTTTGTCCCCACGTACTCTAAATGGATATTCCTCTTCTCCACATGGTGTTTGAGGAAATGATACTTGATATCAATATGCTTGGTCTTGGAATGCATGACAGGGTTGTTGGAGACTGAAATAGTTGAAGTGTTGTCGCACATGTAAGTGCTCCAATTTGAGCTTGTTAGAATTTTCGTTAGAAAATTAACGAAAGTTATAACATTTCTAACAATTCCTAACATTCCTAACATTTCTAACCAAGTAAGGGTAGATTAGGGATTGCCAAAAAAAGATAAACCAAGGAAAGGAATCAAAAAAGCAAAAGAAATAAGAAAAACCAAAAAAAGAAATGGCTGGAAACAAAATCTGGCTGGTTAATTTGAATTTTAAAAAAGATTATTCCTTGTGTCCAAAGCCTGGAGCAGCATTTAATGAACAGTGCACGCTGTAGGTCCTATCCGCGCGGATGGGATTGTAAAATTCAGAGGGTTATAAATTGAGCCCTCCAGTCACAAAAATAAGGAGGAACAAGAACACAATTCACAGCATTTGGCGAAAATACTTGAGAAAACAGTGAGAATTCTATAAGAATTGTCACCTTTTTCTCTTGAAACTTCCCAACATTCACTCACTCAAATCAAACCTAAACACTCTTGAATCCAAGCCTTCAAACACAAAACACAAAGAAGATAGGTATAACCTCCCTCTTCTTACCCTAAATCTCTCATCCATGCATGCATTTTCAAGCTACAAAATGTAGTTCATTCATCTTCTTGTCTTAGATCCAAGAAGATCACCATGGAAGTTCATCTCCATGGATGATCTTCTACAAGGATCAACATTTTGTTCAAAGTGTTCTTACTTTCTTGCAAAGAAAACACATTTTCAAAACCCTAAAAACCATTTTCAAGCATTAAATCTCATTTTCAAAGGATAAAATTCCCCTTCCCAAGCAAATGAAGTGCTTAGTCCTAATGTACCCCAAGGATGGTTTGGTATAGTTGATTCACCACTAAAATTTCAAGTGATCACTAACCAAAACCTAGGGAAATGGGGACAAGCATGGATGCAAAACCCCCCTTAAAATCATATTTTATTTCTTGAGAAGTTGCTGTCCAGTAGCAATTTTCCAAGACCCCAGTCCATTGTCTTAATTTTTGGACACAGATAAACTTGGAATTTGGTGTTGACTACAAAACAATTTTTGTAGAAAACATCCAGGGCTTTCCAGACATATTTTTAATTTATTTTTTGGGTGAGTAAAACTCCTCTTTTCAAATTTTCTTTTAGAGGCCAGTTCATCAGCTTCTGGGAATCCAGATCTCATATCTGAGATTTCCAGAAGGTTTTGACCCCTCAAATCTTCTCCAAAATGGAAAATTCCTTCGCATAAATCTTATTTAAGGTGTCTGTAACAACTTTCATTCTCTGAGTTTATCCAGATTATGAAGTTTTAAGGCCCTTGAATCCATTTCAAAATCAAAGGTCCACTGCCTTTTTCATTCTGGCAGAAGTGACTCTCAACTTCAAAAGGTCTTTTGAGTACCAAATCTCAACCCAAAAATCTTCCAAAAATTCATGGGATCAGTTTAAAGTCTTAAAAAGACATCCCAATTTTTACTTTTCTGAGTTTCAACTTATTTTGGCCAAAACACACACACACACACACAAATGATTTTCAGCTTGGAAGACTCGTTTTACGAGGCATTTCGGGTGCACACTAACGTCCTTACCGGCGTGTAACATGACCTCCGAACCCAAATCTTTAATCTCGGGCATTTTTCAAATTTTTGGCCCTTAAAACAAAAATGGCGTGGCGACTCCGTTCTTTTTCCGGGTTTTATTTGATTTTTTCAAAGAAACGCAAAAATCGAATTTTCCCGCGAATGGCAACATCATCACAGTGGCGACTCCGCTGGGGACAAATAAGCTTTTTTTTTTCTAAAAAAAAAATGATATTTGGTATATTGGTGGAAACCATTAAACTTCCCGTTATCGCCTCCTAACACGAGTCGGGGATAAATTGTGGTTTAACAATCCCACGTACCGGTATCACCGTTTTCAAAAAAAAAAGCTTTTGAGGGTCAAGCTTCCGTCCCGGCTTTAAAAATTATTTGTTGTGTGTGTTGATTTTTGCACATTTTCGTGTTGTTTTGGCCGCCTCGGAAAAAGTCAAAATTTTGACTGTCGGAATCATGTCCCTAACTGTCGGAATTTTTGTGTTTATGTGCTTATGTGTGCATTTACTTTCAAAAAAAAAATTCAAAAAAAAAAAAAGAATTTCAAAAAAAAAGGAGTTTCAAAAAAAAAAATTTCAAAAAAAAAAAATCATGCATCATTCTTTTTAAGACACATGAAAAATTTCTATTTTACTCAGAAAAAGAAGATAGACTGCTTGCATACTACGCGCACGTGACCTTACACTGCACACTACATCCCTAACCCTGGGAAATCCTTGTCGCGGCCCGTTTGGTATTATTACGCCTCTCGATGCAAGCACAGGACTACCCAAACATCCCATGGAGCCTCGTGTCGACCATGCACTTGTCCGTGACACACTTTGTCCGAGACCCGGTTGGTTTTTAGTCTTGTCTGTGTCATGCCCTGTCCGTGTATAGACCTTTCCTTTCAAGCCTTTTTCGGCATACCGACTCAATATCTTTCGGGGACCCTAATCAGTCGAAGTCATGCCGATTTTTCCGCCGCAGACTTTGACCAAGATATTGACCGGCGCCTTGACTTCGGCTCTGACTGGCACAAATTATACACTGACTCCCAGCATGACACTGAGTCATCAAGGCTTAATGATTATTCGATGCCTAATTACGGCCTAATTGACGAAAAGTCAAGATCAATCGTGGACATTTATCAGTCCAAATCATGCCGACTTTTTGTCGAGCCCTCGGACATGATCTTGACTTTGACGTCAGCTTTGTCCGTAATTTACATCGAATGCTCGTTAAGACTCGATTACCCGCCGGACTTTTAGGATCGTTTTCATTTTCGGTCGGTGGGACCCGCTTGCCCTATAGGACCCTCGCCCGGGGCTGTCCACCCTGGGAGGTCGAAATACATGTGGAATATGAGGGGCTTATAGACGTAGTGACGGGGCCCACTGATCCAGGATCCAGACTAGTTTGCGAAAAAGAAGAGCAATCTTTTCCAACCGATTAGGTTAATAAAACATGTTTTAAATAAACGTGAACAAATAACTGCGTGTTGCATGAGCCCAAAGCCCAAACACTTACCCTCCTTCAATTCCCAGACATCTGAACCCTCGTAACTTTTCCCCCGCAGCTCCTCACAAAGGTTGGTTTCGGGCACCGGGTCACCGTTTGATCATTTGGGAAGAGTCAAGCGCTTCGTCAGCTTCACCGTTTGTTCCGACTCCGGGTTTCAGAATGTCTGCATCAGCTGGTAACGATGGGGACAACGTCACTCCGCCTCCTGGGACTCCTCAAACAGAACCGCAATGGAATCAGTTAGCCGGACAGATGAGAGTGCGACAGGAAGCACAGCTGAACAGCCTTATGGAGGCTATCAAAAGCCATGGATTGGCCGCCAGTCTCAACCCAGATTGCACCTTCACTGTGGAAGAAGAGGAAGACCCCAATCCCACTCTTGGTCAACCCGACTACTCCAGGATGCCACCACCGGCTTCCCACGGTACTACCACCAGAGCCCATGCTCCTCGACCTTTGGGTCAGCCGGCTCCCCAACTGCAGACCGGATCCATGCGGCTGACGGGACGAGTCGATTCGCGGTACCTCGGTGGGGACAAAGTCGGTGCACGGAATGTCTACTCATGGTTGGGGTTACCTCGGAATGCCACGGCAAATGGGGATCCCACATCGGTTCGGGAACCGATCAATCCGGACCTTCACGGCAACGGTTTGGAATGCCGCCACGATGCAGTTGCGGGCCACGGTGAGCCCTTCCTCAGAATGATGCTAGCTCAGCTGCTCCTCACACAGCTTTCACAAATCCATGTATCACTCAGGGTTCGATGGGTTACCAAACCTCCATCCCGATTTCATCAGAATCACCAGGACCACAGTACCCCCCTGGTTACACACCCTCGCCACAGGCAGCCATGCAATTCAACAACTAGGGACAGCAGCCCGCACTCAAGCCTACTTACGGACCTCACCCCGGAAATCCGAGCTATCCAGCTACCTCAAATCTGCCTCCATCTTCTCTGCCGATTGGAAGCCAACAGCAAGTCGCTGGGTTCTATCCCTTTGCCCAAGCTCCTACCTACACTCCCCAGGGTAATTTGGGCCAAGGACCGGTTTTTACCTATGCTCCGGGATATGGTATTCCTTCCACCAATGCACCACCAACAGCTAGTCCTCTTCCTGGCTCAAATATCGGCTCAGGCATTCCCGCTCCACCTTTGGATCCCCAATTGGCTTGGTTTATGGAGCAACACAAGAAACTGAAAGCGCAGATCGCTGAATTGACCGTCAAAAGGAACACTGCTCTTCGGCCTACAGATCCCGACTCAATTGTACCCCTGCCTCACAAGTTCGTGATGCCCAATCTCGAACTGTTTGATGGAAGTGCGTGCCCTAAAACTCACTTGGACACCTACACTTTGGCAATGAAAGCTAAGGGATACACAAACCGAAGCGAGTTGGGCGACTACTTGATCTCTCTTTGAAGTCGGGGGCTTTGAAATGGTTTTTCCGATTGCGGCTGAAGCTAGGACTACTTGGGAACAGATTACCGGTACTTTCACGGATAAGTATAAAGCCAACTTGGAATGGGAAACAAACAGAGTTGACTCGCGGACAACGATGCAGCGCCACGATGAGAATATTGGGGATTTCTATAAAAGGTGGAACACGAAGCTTAGTGAAATGGCCATTCCTCCCTCGACGAGGAGCGATTAGACATCTTTCGGTCATGCTTGAAGCCGCATTTGAGAGCTTCCCTCGATCACTTCCCCTACGGCGACTTGCGTGCAATGGTTAATTCCGGGGCTAAGTTCGAAAAGGCTTACAATCGGCGGCCGATCGCCGCACTCCGCTTACGCATACCGGGTTTCTTCCACCTCCAACACAGCCTCTCCGCCCAACCAAAAGGTAAAGAAGTGATTAGCTATGCGGGACGGGACTCTAACAATGCCACTTCCTTTGTTCCCAAGAAACTCGATGCATCTAGATCCCGGCTCCAAGACTTGAGAAACTTTGGGATGCCTTTGAGTGATATCTTCGAGGTTTGGTGAGAGAAGGTTTGCTCCGGCCTTTGGAAAATTATCGGCCCTAGAAACCCCAATGCTCCTTTCGATACCTCCAAGCATTGTGCCTTTCATCGGTACCATGGGCACTGACGGATGATTGCGTCCCCACGAAAAAGGCGATCCAAAGTTTGATTGAACAAGGGAGGTTAGAGGTGCCTGAAGGGCCCAATACTATCAGTAACCCATTCCCTAGAAACAACAACCCGAATGTCAACATGGTCGAGTTTGGTGATTCAAGACTTGTGGGCATAATGGAATTTGACTCACCCCTTTGTAAGGTCGGTGGACCGACCATCGCAGATGATGAAAATGGTTGGATTAAGCAAGAGATTGCCAAAGAAATCCTGATGGAAAGATCTGCAATAGCCCCCATCTCCAGCGTCGAAGAGTAGATGCATGGTCCAACAACAAAGAACGGCTAGACTAGGGGCTACCTATCTTTAAAATAGTCTTTTAAGTCAACCTTCGTAGGTTCTAGTACTTTTCTTTCACCTAAGTCCTTCCTGGACATTTGTTGTTGTAGTCCATTTTGGACATAGTAGTTAAATGTCTAACTTTTAATATAAGTCTTTTTTCTTTTCTTGCTAGACTCGAGACATCACTTGCACACCCACGTTACACTTAATTGAAATGGTTTTATCCTAGATGATCACTTGAAATGATTAATATTTAAATTAATCGGAGTGAGAAAATCAATTGATATCCTTCCCAAATTGGGGCTTACCAACTCCCCATCTTGCATCTCATATGCTCACATCCCTTTCATCATCATCCTCTCGTTGCTCGATGAATTTGCATGGATATTTTCTCATTTAAAGCTTAAGCAAGCAATGAAGACTTAATTTCGTTTAGGTCATCCGGTAAGGATTGTGGTCGAAGCCTTTCACCCATAGGAAAACCATTACCTTACCCTCACCAAACAATATCCTTTCATTTCAAGATCGGCATGTTTTGAAACCCTGTTTAGCCATCACCTTTGCTCCTTATTGAGAGAAGTCCAAGCAACGCCAAAGAAGTTTGCTTCGAGAGTCAGCGATGCATAAAATGTTCAAGTTGTGAAGGAAGGAAAGATAGTCCTCAACTCCTCAAGAGGGCCTTCCGAATTATCAAAGGAAGGATTTTAAAATCCTCGCAATTCAGCAAAAATCCTCAACGTCTCAGGAGGCTCTTCAAAAAAAAAAAATAGAAAAATTCAAGCAAGAACTTCAAAAAAAAAAGAGGACCGTCGATCCTCACAATTCAGCAAAAGTCCCCGACTTCTCAAGAAGCTCTCCAATGATAAAAAAAAAGAGCCCGAATCCTCGCAAGTTCGCAAAAGTTGTCGATAGCTTGGACTTCCTCTCACCATTACCTTAAATCAATCCCAAGCCATCCTCTCGATTTTAGAGGATACTCCCATTACCCTCGCCTTTGGTCAAAGTCAAAATTTGACCTCTCATTCTTAGAGGTAATCAATCTTCCCCGCCATAGATTTCCCAAGCACATCCTCGCAAGCCAACCTCTCATCATTAGAGGTTCGGTCGACAAAAGGCCCAGCCGGCCTCTCATCTTAAGAGGTCATGATTTTCCAAATCACCCGATGGCCGATCGAAGCCCGGAAACCCAGCTGCAATTCCTATCGGATAGCAATTTCATCGTAAAATTTAAATCAAATTAATGGTTCATTGCTTGCTTAAATTGGAATCTAATCCATTTTGGCTCAAAATTACCAATCAAAGATTGTGCAAATTCGAATTTGATTCATGTGAGCATAATTCATTTCTACTCCACAAACACTTGCCGTGGATGTCCCATCAAGCTTCGCATCCGTGTCTTTCATGGACACTCTAAGGGGATATGTTATTCAATCCTCCAAATCCTCAAAATCCCCAAAGGTCCTCAGATCCTCGAATTTCAACATTCGTTCTCTTTTCATTCGGGATAAGCCCGAACTACGGCGACCTGAGCTCTTCATAATGGAGGGAACGTAGGCAACCATAATTGGTCCGGTCGAAATTACAAACAAATCTCAAAAAAAAATCCGGTCCCATCAAGGATCGTCCCTATACACTTTCCGTTCTTCCGAGCTTGATTCTCGATATCAGTTGATTTTCTCCTCGTGATTAATCAAAATATCTGTTTATATCAGATTTAGGAGTTGAATAAACCGAACATTAACAAAGGATTTTAAGCAGCCTTGTGATCATCATGAATAAGACAAGTTTTCAAGTGTCTCGACAAGTCTTCTCTCTCTCCATCATAGGGAAATAGAGCCAAACACTGTCTTTCTGTCAGCAGGGGCTTCCATACACTTTTCCACACCTTGTGATGCTTATACTCTCTCAAAAGAGTCAAACCTAAAGCGAGAGTGTCATACACAAATTCGGGAGACATTCCCACCTTACAAAAGATCTGCCTCTGCATGTAAACATTTCTGAGTCTTGTCCAGTATTTGGTTGACTAAGGTCTAAAAAGATGGGTGCCTCCTACGTAAGACTACTCGAATTTCTTCACTGGGGCTTGCTAAGCGGTTCTCCCGGGTTCTCTGTATCGGCTCTTCAAGCCGGGGCTTCTATAGTCATCTTTGGGTCCACATTGGGTTTTCACTACGAGATAGATTTGATCTTTGTCGATTATTTTCAGGATTGCTTTGCATTACCAATCGATTGGGACTCGCTAATGACAACGAGATTATAAGATTGGGGCTTCGCCAAGTCGCTTCTTCAAAATCTGGACTTTGCCTACTCAGTTCTTCAGACCGAGGCTTTGCCAAAGAAGGGATCTTTCCTCGCTTTAATAGGATCCGGGGGCTTTGTCAAGTTGGTCCTTTGGATCTGAATTTTATCAAGTCACAAGAAAGGTCTAGTCACATCAACAACTAGATTTTCAGCTTCAGAACTTGGTACATAGCAGCCTCCCATAGCATCGGGATTTAAGATCTGGGTTTCTCCCTGCATTAGCAATTTCATCAAATCATTCTCCGAACAAGGTTTCGGCCGAGGTCACAGCTCACCCAAATGAAAGAAGCTTCACTCATATCAACGTGCCCTAGAGCCTGTCAGCATCAGCTTCAAATAACCAAGATTGAGAGAGAAAATTTCAACCAAGACCCGGGATCCGAATTCAATCTCATCAAAATTGAGGTCCATGTGATACTGTTAACAAAACCTCATCAAAACGCGATCAAGGGCTCTCACCCCCCCCCACTTGCTCAAAATCTGTTCCAAACAGTCTCCAGACACATACATCCCCTCTCATCACCATGCATCCCCACAAAAATCTCCCCAGGGCTCATGTAGCATGCACGAAACTTGAATCAATAGGAAAAATCCTAAGTGATTGAAGATCATAAATCATAATTTCCCTGCCAGAAGCTTAGGCTAAGTGCATCTTCGAAAGCAAGGAAATGCATCATCTCGCGAACATATGCAATGATACTATCATAATCATTCTGATTCTATGCATGCATCTGTCATCATGAATGTCATATATGCATCTTCCTCTCTACTAACCAATGCAGGAATTCGAACGTGAAAGACCATTTTCCTTCGCTGTTGAGACTTGCCCTTTACAAGGAAGATATTTTTCCAAAGTCCAAAATCAATGGTTTCAACAAAATTGCGAGAAATCAAATTCCCCTTCTCGGCAAGAGATGATTCCGGGCAAAACATGTGCAGATCACCTCCAGTGTCTACAAATCGGTCAGAGACGCCAAGTTCTCAAATACAATTCGGTCAGGGACGCCAAGTTCTCAAACACAAATTGGTCAGAGACGCCAAGTTCTCAAATACAATTCGGTCAGGGACGCCAAGTTCTCGAACACAAATCGGTCAGGGACGCCAAGTTCTCGAATACAAATTGGTCAGGGGCACCAAGTTCTCAAATACAAATCGGTCAGGGATGCCAAGGTCTCAAAATGCAAGTCGGTCAGGGACGCCAAGTTCTCGAACACAAATCGGTCAGGGACGCCAAGTTCTCGAATACAAATTAGTCAGGGACACCGAGTTCTCAAATACAATTCGGTCAGGGATACCAAGCTCTCAAATACAATTCGGTTAGAGACGCCAAGATCTCAAATACAGTTCGGACAGAAACGCCAAGTTTTCAAAGATGCATCAAGACAAGCTCAACAACTTCTACAAGGTTGACGATCACCAGAAAGATGCAGACTCAACCAAACTCCTCCTTCAGGTCAAAATGCCTCCAAAGACAGCAAATCGTCAGCAGAAACCGTCCCACGAACGGCAACCCAACAACTCTTCATCAACATCAGCCGTAGCCTCAGTCCTTCCGGCAGCTACAGGTAAGCACAGCACAGGTATGAAAGCATATCTTAGTCAACTACTTTTCTAAAAGAACATTACATCAAACCTCGGGTGACTCCCAAATACCGTCAAACCATCAAAGACCATCCCCAGCAGTTTTCGAACTACGTCCAGGCTTGATTCCCACTCGGGATACGTAGGTAGCCTACCTTAGGTCCAGCCACTTGACCAACACGGTCACCCTTTTCCCCGGTAATCCTCGTAAGCTCAAATCTTCCCCAGCGAGAACGCCCTCAAACAGTCTTCCTCAGGTACAAAACCCCGACTTAGGATCATACTCGGTCCCCATTTAGGTTCATACTCCTGAACTAAACCTCGACTTAGAATCATACCCCTGAACTAAGTCCCCATTTAGGTTCATACTCCTGAACAAAACCTCGACTTAGAATCATACTCCTGAATTAAGTCCCCATTTAGGTTCATACTCCTGAACTAAACTCCAACAAAGGCTAACAAAATCCCCAGCGAAGTTAACGGAATCCCGTTTCTTTTCCCATTATCATCCATTTCCTCGGCAGCAAACATAAGACCGATCCCTTCAAATGAAGTCCACCAATAGACCATCTATCCCAAACCATCAAAGGAAAATCATTTCAAATCAAGGTTCGAGGCACCTAAGACGCCATCTCCAAGGTTCGAGGCACCTAAGACGCCATCATGAAGGTTCGAGGCACCCAAGACGCCATCATTAAGGTTTGAGGCACCTAAAACGCTATCACACACAACACGAGGAAAGCGATAAATCACAATCATCCCCAAAATAGCCAAACCATAGGGTGACTTCCCCAAAATAGTCAAACCATAGGGCGACTTCCCAAAAATAGTCAGATCTCAGGGCGACTTCCCAAAAATAGTCAGACCTTAGGGTGACTTCCCAAAAATAGTCAGATCATAGGGCGACTTCCCAAAAATAGTCGATCCTAGGGTGACTTCCCAAAAATAGTCAAATCTCAGGGTGACTTCCCAAAAAATAGTCAGATCATAGGGCGACTTCCCAAAAATAGTCAGACCATAGGGCGACTTCCCCAAAATAGCCAAACCATAGGGTGACTTCCCCAAAATAGTCAAACCATAGGGCGACTTCCCAAAAATAGTCAAATCTCAGGGCGACTTCCCAAAAATAGTCAGACCTTAGGGTGACTTCCCAAAAATAGTCAGATCATAGGGCGACTTCCCAAAAATAGTCAGATCATAGGGCGACTTCCCAAAAATAGTCAGATCTCAGGGCGACTTCCCAAAAATAGTCAAATCTTAGGGTGACTTCCCAAAAATAGTCAGATCCTAGGGTGACTTCCCAAAAATAGTCAGATCCTAGGGTGACTTCCCAAAAATAGTCAAATCATAGGGCGACTTCCCAAAAATAGTCAGATCATAGGGTGACTTCCCAAAAATAGTCAGATCATAGGGCGACTTCCCAAAAATAGTCAGATCATAAGGCGACTTCCCAAAAATAGTTAGGTCATAGGGCGGCTTCCAAAAAATAGTCAGATCTCAGGGCGACTTCCCAAAAATAGTCAAATCTTAGGGTCAAAAAAGCCCGAACTACGACTGGCTTGATTCCTCTTAAGGATACGTAGGTAGCCTATCATTAGGTTCAGCCATCCGACCGAAAATGGTCATTCCTATCCCCAGCAGAGCAGATAGCCATCCGACCGAAAATTGTCATTCCTATCCCCAGCAGTACGGATATACAATTTCAGCCATCAGACCAAAATGGTCATCTCTTATCCCCAGCAAAGTTTCTCTCCAGCAACCGACTGCAGAGCTCGCTCATCAAGGTTCGAGGCACCTAAAACGCCATCATCTCCAGGGTCAAAGACCCGAACTACGACTGGCTTGATTCTCATTCGGGATACGTAGGTAGCCTATTAAATAGGTTCAGCCACCCGATCACTCGATCATCCCGCCAAATATGGAGCCTTACTCTTATCGACGACCCCGCTTCCTTCGAAAGCGCCGTCGCCGAGGGGTTACTGTAAGTGCTCCAATTTGAGCTTGTTAGAATTTTCGTTAGAAAATTAACGAAAGTTATAACATTTCTAACAATTCCTAACATTCCTAACATTTCAAACCAAGTAAGGGTAGATTAGGGATTGCCAAAAAAAGATAAACCAAGGAAAGGAATCAAAAAGCAAAAGAAATAAGAAAAACCAAAAAAAGAAATGGTGGAAACAAAATCGGGCCGGTTACTTTGAATTTTAAAAAGATTATTCCTTGTGTCCAAAGCCCGGAGCAAAGATTTAATGAACAAGGCACGCTGCAGGTCCTATCCGCGCGGATGGGATTGTAAAATTCAGAGGGTTATAAATTGAGCCCTCCAGTCACAAAAATAAGGAGGAACAAGAACACAATTCACAGCATTTGGCGAAAATACTTGAGAAAACAGTGAGAATTCTATAAGAATTGTCACCTTTTTCTCTTGAAACTTCCCAACATTCACTCACTCAAATCAAACCTAAACACTCTTGAATCCAAGCCTTCAAACACAAAACACAAAGAAGATAGGTATAACCTCCCTCTTCTTACCCTAAATCTCTCATCCATGCATGCATTTTCAAGCTACAAAATGTAGTTCATTCATCTTCTTGTCTTAGATCCAAGAAGATCACCATGGAAGTTCATCTCCATGGATGATCTTCTACAAGGATCAACATTTTGTTCAAAGTGTTCTTACTTTCTTGCAAAGAAAACACATTTTCAAAACCCTAAAAACCATTTTCAAGCATCAAATCTCATTTTCAAAGGATAAAATTCCCCTTCCCAAGCAAATGAAGTGCTTAGTCCTAATGTACCCCAAGGATGGTTTGGTATAGTTGATTCACCACTAAAATTTCAAGTGATCACTAACCAAAACCTAGGGAAATGGGGACAAGCATGGATGCAAAACCCCCCTTAAAATCATATTTTCTTTCTTGAGAAGTTGCTGTCCAGTAGCAATTTTCCAAGACCCCAGTCCATTTTATTAATTTTTGGACATAGATAAACTTGGAATTTGGTGTTGACAACAAAACACTTTTTGTAGCCAATATCCAGAGATTTCCAGACATATTTTTACTTTATTTTTTGGGTGAGTAAAACTCCTCTTTTCAAATTTTCTTTTAGAGGCCAGTTCATCAGCTTCTGGGAATCCAGATCTCATATATGAGATTTCCAGAAGGTTTTGACCCCTCAAATATTCTCCAAAATAGAAAATTCCTTCGCAAAAATATTATTTAAGGTGTCTGGAACAACTTTCATTCTCTGAGTTTATCCAGATTATGAAGTTTTAAGGCCCTTGAATCCATTTCAAAATCAAAGGTCCACTGCCTTTTTCATTCTGGCAGAAGTGACTCTCAACTTCAAAAGGTCTTTTGAGTACCAAATCTCAACCCAAAAATCTTCCAAAAATTCATGGGATCAGTTTAAAGTCTTAAAAAGACATCCCAATTTTTACTTTTCTGAGTTTCAACTTATTTTGGCCAAAACACACACACACACACACAAATGATTTTCAGCTTGGAAGACTCGTTTTACGAGGCATTCCGGGTGCACACTAACGTCCTTCCCGGCGTGTAACATGACCTCCGAACCCAAATCTTTAATCTCGGGCATTTTTCAAAGTTTTGGCCCTTAAAACAAAAATGGCGTGGCGACTCCGTTCTTTTTCCGGGTTTTATTTGGTTTTTTCATAGAAACGCAAAAATCGAATTTTCCCGCGAATGGCAACATCATCACAGCACATGATAGGGCAATTTCCTTCATGGATTCCATAGTCTACCAACTGCTGCTTCATCCAAAGGATTTGACAAAGAACAACTACCAAAGAAGAATATACTCGGCCTCCGTGGTTGACATCGAGATCGAAGCTTGCTTCTTGTCGGCCCAAGAAACTAGTCTATTCAGGAAATGACAAGTACCACTAGTGCTTTTCCTGTCAATAGTACAAGCTGCATAATCTGCATCTGAATAACCTACAAGATCGAAGTTCGAATCTTTGGAATACCAAATTCCAAGGTTAGTGGTTCCAGATAAATAGCGGATTATACGCTTGACTGCAATAAGATGTGCTTCTCTAGGATCTGCTTAGTAACGAGCACGTACACAGACACTAAACATAATATCGGGCCTACTAGCAGTTAAGTAAAGTAATGAGCCGATCATACCTCGATATAAAGTCTGATCAACTTTCTTACCTTTTAGATCCTTATCTAGCTTATTGCCGGTGGCCATAGGAGTATCATATGCTTTAGCATTTTCTAATCCAAACTTCTTTATCAACTCCTTGGTGTATTTGGCTTGGCTGAGGAAAATACCTTCTTCGCATTGCTTGATTTGAAGCTCGAGGAAGAATGTTAATTCTCCCATCATGCTCATCTCAAACTTGCTTTTCATTAGCTTTTCGAAACGATTACAAAGTAACTCGTTAGTAGAACCAAAAATAATATCATCAACATAAATTTGAACAAGTAAAGTATGCTCATTATATTTGGCAATAAAAAGAGTTGTATCGATTTTACCGTGTTTAAATCCTTTTTCTAGTAAAAATTTAGAAAGAGTCTCATACCATACCCTTGGAGCTTGTTTAAGTCCATACAAAGCTTTCTGGGGTTTGTAGACATGATTGGAAAATTTGGAGTCTTCAAATCCAGGCGGTTGGGCAACATACACGATCTCTTGCAGTTCACCGTTGAGGAAAGCACTCTTCACGTCCATTTGATATAACTTGAAACGCTTGAAAGAGGCGTAGGCTAAGAAGATTCTGATAGCTTCCAATCTTGCAACTGGAGCAAAGGTTTCATCATAATCAATTCCTTCTTCTTGCCTATATCCTTGTGCTACCAACCTTGCTTTATTCCTAGTGATGCTTCCATTCTCATCCATCTTATTCCTAAATACCCACTTAGTTCCTATCACTCCTTGATCCTGAGGTCCAGGCACTAACGTCCAGACCTTGCATCTTTCAAACTGGTTGAGTTCTTCTTGCATAGCAACGACCCAACTGGAATCTTGGAGTGCTTCATCAATCTTCTTGGGTTCAACTTGAGATAATAAGGAAGTATGCTCGTCATAGTTAGATCTCCTTGTTTGAACACCAGAAAACAGATCACCAATCACATTTGTGAGGGGGTGACTGCTGACTTCACGAACCTCCGGGGGTAAGTCTGGTTGGACAGAGGTTTGCTGAAGATCTTCAATTGGAACATCGTTAGATCCTTCAGCGAAGTCATGGAAGGTAAGTTGACGAAGAGGTTCTATAAGCTAGATAGGGGAATTTTCAACTTCATCTTCCCTAGGAGTTGCATCTGGAGTAGGAACTTCAGGTGCGGGTTTCAAACGTGCGGTTTGAGGGAATTTCAATTGAGGGTGCTGGATTTTGCGGTTGAAGTTCAGGTGCGGTTCTAGAAGGTTCACCTTCATCGGCCTTGGCTCCGAATTTACCTCTATTTTCTCTTCCGTTGTAGAGGACAAAACATTTGCAGCCAAAGATCTTGAAGAATGCAATGTTGGGGGTCCTTCCTCGCCAAAGCTCATAAGGAGTCTTGTTATAGGTTTTGTTGATGAGGGAGCGGTTCTGAGTGAAGCATGCGGTATTGATTGCTTTAGCCCAAAAATACTGAGGTAGCTTCGCTTCAGATATCATTGTCTTTCCAGCCTCAATCAACGTCCTATTCTTCCTTTCCACAACCCCATTTTGTTGTGGAACACCAGCGGTTGAGAAATTGTGATCAATCCCATGCTCATCACAATACTGAGCAACACCGTTGTTCTTGAATTCTGTTCCATTATCTGATCGAACACTAACGATGTCGTCCTCTTTTTGAGTTTGGAGCCGTCTAAAAAGTGCGGTGAGAATATCATAGCAATCATCTTTGGAAATCATCATCTCAACCCACGTATGTCTTGAATAATCATCCACCACTATTAAGGTATATCTATTTCCTCCAATGCTTGCAGTGGTTACGGGTCCAAACAAATCTATGTGAAGCAGTTGTAAGCATCTTGAAGTTGATGGAGCGGTCTTGCTGGTGAAAGACGACGCGGACTGCTTACCAAGCTGGCATGCACTGTATTTCTCTAGATGGTGGTCAGCCACTTTGGGTAAACCACGAACGAGGTTTTCCCTACCAATCTTTGCAAGATACTTGAAGTTCAAGTGGCTCAACCTCTTGTGCCAAAGCCAACTATTTTCGCTCACATTTTTAGCTACAAAACAGAGATTAGTAATACTACATGCAGAATCTAAATCAATAATGTAAATATTACTCTTACGAATCCCTGTGAGTAGGGTGACGCCGGAAATGCTATCTTTGATAAAGCAGTTTGATGACGTGAAGTTGCAAAGCATTCCTTTGTCGCAGAATTGAGAAATTGAAAGGAGGTTGTGCTTGAGTCCTTCAACAAGAGAAACCTTCTCAATAGTTAGATTTCCTCTCCTTATTACACCATATCCAATGGTCTTGCCTTTTTTGTTGTCACCAAAGGTTACAGAAGGGCCACTTGCTTCAATGACATCTTCTAGTAATGATCTATCTCCAGTCATATGTCTTGAGCAGCCACTGTCAAGATACCATTCATTTTCCTTGGAGTGACCAGCCATGAAGCAGAGGACCTGAAATGTAAACATTAAGAACGAGGTCCCCCTTTATTCCTTGGGTCCTGAAGTTAGCAACCCTTCACGACCCACACCTGTTTGACAGAAGGAGGTTTACTCTTCCTGGCATTGGATGTGAACCGTAAAAGGCATTCTGCAGCCTTGTGACCTAAACCATCACACACAGAACATTTATAAAAGCTATAAGCATCATGAGGTTTTACTAACTCCTTACTCTTCTTAGGAGTTGCATGCGATTTGAGAGGAGCGGTTGTAGCTGGGACAAAAGGAACTGGCTTTAGTTTGACCACGTATTTTCTGGGAATGCTATTCCTGCTTTTGAAGGCAGGAGGAGCGGTCGAAGAAGAGGCGCGGTCAGACCTGGAATTGCCAGAACCGCCTTTTCCACCAGAAGCGGTTGGAGCAGGGATACGACCAATTCCATAAGCCATTTCCTCTGAAGCTACACTCTCAGAATCCTTTGGCTTCATCTGAGAGTTCTTACCATATTGCTTCCCTTTTGGGTAGACATAATTAATTTGTCGTCCTTTACCCTTGCCTTTAGCATGCTTCCCCTTAGGAATTTTTTTAGTTAGTTTCAAAGTTTCCTCATCCTTTTCACTAGAGGATGCACACTTCTCCTCTTTCTCAGATCCAAAACCTAGACCTTCCTTAATTCCAGGAGGAACTTGGGAGTCTATGATTTGATCCTTGGTGGATTGAGACTTGAGCCACGAATCAATAATCTTTTGGAGATCGTTGATTTGGGTTACCAAGTCATCATTCCGGAGTTGAAGTGCAGCAACCTTAGTTTCAAGGATGCGGTTACGATCGACAAGAGGAGTCATACTTCTGATTTGGTCCTTAAGATTTGAAATTTCAGACCTCATCACAGTTTTCTCCGTCTTGTACAGATTAAGTTCATCATGAGCTAAGCTTAAGGCTTTCTTAAGATTAGAGAATTGATGGATCACCACTTCTGCTTCCTTGAACATCCTTTCATGTTCCATGGGAGAAACCTCTTCCACCACCTTTTTCAAAATTTTCTTTGGAATTGCTTTTGAAGGTGGAGCATTTTTAGATGAGAAAATGGGAAGTGAATACGAGCAATTTCCTATCTTAACGCTAGGAGTAAGTTTGATATCATCATCCAATTTATAATTTGGAAGTTTTGTAGAAACCTCTTTTTCTTCCATATCTTGCAACTCGAATGACTCGTAATCGACTCATCGGAAGCGTCTGCAACTAAGCAGAGATTAACCTCTTCGGTTTCATCATCACTTCCATCATCAGAATCTGTTTCAATCCAAGTTGCTAATTCCTTGGAATTCTCTTCCTCCTCAGCAACCATTCCCTTGCGACGAGAAAATTTCGCAGGAGCGGTTTTCTTTTTCATATATTCATACTTAGGATGTGGACACTCAGATGCAAAGTGGCCAGGTTTCCTACATTTGTAGCAAACTAGGTCACTCTTTTTCTTTGTATCTGCAGCCCTAGAAAATGTTGCAGGAGGTTTGCCTTTTGAAAATGATTTTGTGAAAGGTTTTGAAGATTTTCTAAATTTTTGGAATCTTTTCACAAACATGGCAAAATCATCATCATCCATCTCGATGAGTGATGAGGTTGATATGGAAGGATCTGCGGTTTGATTGGATGTAGATGGTTTCTCCTCATGTTCCACTACGGACATAGAAAGTGATTTGGTTTTTCCTTCAATTTCTTCAATATGATTTAATTTAAGCTCATAGACTCTAAGGTTTGCATACAAGTTACTTAACGACCAAGTATTCAAAACTTTGGAGTCTTCTAGAGAGGTAGCCTTATTAACCCATCTAGAACCTAAAGCAGATAGGAAAGTCATATTGATTTCCTTATCGGTTAAAGTTTTACCAAGAGATCTACAAGCATTAACTACCTCAACATAGCGATCGTAGGTTTGACGCAAGGTTTCGTTGGATTTTCTGTTGATGTTGTTGTAGGATCTTTCAACAGTGTATAATTTGTTTTCCTTGCACTCTTCGTCACCTTCGAGGTAGCTCTCTATGGCATCCCACATCTGCTTTGCGGTTTTGAGGTACATTACTTTCTGAAGAGTTGAAACGGGGAGGGTTCCCGAAATAATGTGCCTAGCCTTCTTTGTCCAAGGCAACTAATCTCTTCTCTTCATCCGACCACTCTTCTTTTGGCTTTTTGACTTCTGGAGTTTCAGCATTGGTGGTTGCATCAGTGTTGGCCTTCATTGGAATCAATGGCCCATTAACTACGCATTCCACCAGCATCTCATCTATAGTTTCCAAATGAATAAGCATTCGGCACTTCCAGATGTTAAAGTGGTCTTCGTCCAAAATTGGAATGTGTGAATAGTTAACAGTTGTCATTGTCTTTGAGGTTGCCATAACGAATTGGCACAGAAGTTGTTAAGCTTGAAAAATAGTGGTTTTTAAAAGTGTTTGCTCTGATACCACTTGTTGGTCCCAAAGGTGGCAACAAGGGTGAAAATACAGCTAGAGGGGGGGTGAATAGCTGTTTTAAAATTTTTCGCCCTCTTATAAAAACTAAACCTCTTGCTTACAAAATCTTCTTGCAGTTGATAATACGCTGCAAGTGAAGATGTAAAATGCACAGCAGAATAATAAAGTGTAAAGCGGTTTTGAAGAGGCGGTTTGTAAGTGCGGTTATGCTTTGCGGTTTTGGTGAGTGCAGTTTTATAAACACGTGTGATTTTGACAAAGTTAACTCCAAACACTATTTCACAATAATGGATAACTAAAATAAGATCAAACAGAGATAGAGATAAATAATTAGCAAGCACAGAAAATATAAATGCAGTAAAGTACGAACAAGCTATTTGGAGTGGTTCAATCGGTAAACGATCTACGTCTACTACCAAGATGGTTAGTCTTGGATTTCTAAGAGAGATTTTATATTGAGTATTGAGAGATTACAAAGTACAATAAAATCTTTTCTATGAAGAACAAATCCTAGACTATAACCAGTGTATCTCAAATGAATAAACTATGTGTTTAAACAAGTGAGGTGTGTGTGTATTCAAGATCAAGGCTCTTTAAATCTGTGAGATGTAGAGCTCAATGATTCTTGAAGGTGTTAAGGCTTGATTTCGAGAATTTGGGAATATTTCTTGAAGTATGAAGATGAAGATTCAAAGGTTTGAACACTTTACGGGCGAGCTTCGCTTACATGAACACAGCACTTCTCAATTTTTAAGCCATCTTCAAATGGTGAAGATTAGGGGTATTTATACCCAAGCATCTCAAATATAGCCGTTGGACACAGCTTTTGTAAGTACAGTACTTGATGCTTTCCCATTGGTCCACAATATCCACTTTTGTCCTTTGGTACATTGCTTTGCAGATAAAGTGATCGGGCTCAGTGCAAGCAATGAGGTTAGGACACTGTCACCTTTTCAAGATCCTTGCGGATCTTCTGACATTTAATCACGTGACAAGATTTAGTGGTTGACTTTTGATATTGCTGACGTGGATTCCAACGGTTAAAAAGTGGTTCACTTCAAGTCTTCAATCATTGGATGCGGTTGGTGAGGAGCGGTTGATGAAGTGCGGTTTGCTACACCAGGAGGTTGCACAGAGCGGTTGCAGATGAACTGCAAAAGGTGCGGTTCATAAGCGGTTTGCACTGAGGTAGTTCATTGAGCAGAATCAAGGGAATCATACATGCGGTTGCATGTGCGGTTATGAGGGGCGGTTTGATACTGCTGAACTGCAACTCTCCAATCCAATGAGTCTTGTGCCAGTCTTCAAGCCTAAATTTAACCTATTCTATAAAATGGACTTAGCTAAAAAATTGAAGACTAAGCTTCATTACATAGGGTCTTAAAGTCCTTAAAATAGACAGGAGGTTATGGTATCAATCAAATCTAATACAAAATAGGAGGGTTAAAACATCCATACCCAACATCGCGCTTTGACTGTCACAAAACAACCGCACTCCACCTTGCTGAATACCCAATTCTGTTACTAAGCCCCGAAGCCATAAGGCTTCCTTTGCAGCTTCAACCGCTGCCATGTATTCCGCTTCCGTTGTAGACAATGCAACGATAGACTGAATCATAGACCTCCAACATATAGGACCACATGCGAGAGTAAACGCATATCCCGTAGTCGACCTCCTCCGATTCAAGTCACCCGCATAATCTGAATCAACATATCCCACAACAGAAAGCTCCTCACTCTTTCCTCCAAACATGATGCCATAAGATATAGTGCCCTTCAAGTATCTAAGAATCCACTTAACTGCTTCCCAATGCTGTTTACCCGGATTCGCCATATACTTGCTAACCACACTAATGGCTTGCGCCAAATCTGGCCTAGTGCAAACCATAGCATTCATGAGACATCCCACTGCGCTTGCATAGGGAACCTTTGACATATTCTGAATTTATTCAATAGAACTCGGGGAATCTGAGGCAGATAAATTAAAATGACTCGCCAATGGTGTTTTCACAGGTTTTGCATTCCGCATATTGAACCTCTCCAACACCTTCTCCACATAGCCAGCTTGAGACAACCACAATCTCCTAGATTTCCTGTCTCGGCGAATCTCCATCCCACGAATCTTCTTGGCTTCCCCCAAATCCTTCATGTCAAACTCTTTACTCAACAAGGCCTTCAACTGATTGACCTCGTTCTTGCTTCTACCCGCGATAAGCATATCATCCACATACAGTAACATAAAAATATATGAGCCATCATCAAGGCTCTTCACATACATGCAGCAATCATACTCACACTGCTTGTAGCCAATACGTACCATGTAGGAGTCAAATCTCGTGTACCACTGCCTCGAAGACTATTTCAGCCCATAAAGTGATTTCTTCAATCTACAAACCAAACGCTCCTTCCCGGGCTCCGTGAACCCATGTGGTTGCTCCATGAAAATCTGCTCATCCAACTCACAGTGTAGAAACGCAGTTTTCACATCCATCTGCTCCAACACCAAATTATAATGTGCTACAAGACCCAACACAATTCGAATAGAAGTGTGCCTCACAACAGGAAAAAAAATCTCATTATAATCCACCCCCTCTCGCTGCGAATACCCCTTTGCTACCAACCAAGCCTTGAACTTTTCCCCCTCTTTTACTGATACTGCTTCTTTACGCTTGAAAACCCACTTGCAACTAATAGCACGCTTCCCTTTAGAAAGCTCCGCCAAATCCCATGTATCGTTCTTGTACAAAGACTCCATTTCCTCCGCCATAGACATTATCCACTTATCCTTTTCCGGACTGTTTATTGCCTCCTTAAAAGTACTTGGGTCTCCACTACTAAGAACAAGAACATATGAAGCCATGTCTTCAAACCCATATCTGACCGGTGGTTTGATTACTCTCTTAGGTCTCCCAACTGAAGTACTAGCCGCTTCAGTTTCCTGTATAGTCACTTCTGAATTCGAAAGAGTGAGATCCGTATCAGTTTCATCCTCATGTAACTCCACCTCAATAACCTGCTTCTCGCTCCCTTTGTTTTCTGGCACCTTCTCCTTGTCATCTTGAGTACACTTCAACATAGCCTTTTCATCAAAGACCACGTCCCTACTGATCACTACCTTGCTTGACTTGGGATCCCAAAGCTTGTATCCTTTCACACCTGTTTCATACCCGAGAAAGATACACTGTTTTGACTTCGGGTCAAGCTTCGACCTCTCTTCACCAGGAATATGCACATAGGATGGACACTCAAACACCCGGATATTGGTGAAGTCTACTTCATTACCCATCCATACCTCCTCCGTAAATCTGTTATCCAAAGAGAGTCTAGGTGATCTGTTTATCAAGTAACATGCCATACTCACCGCATTAGCCCAAAATTTCTTCGCTAACCCTGCATTGAATAGTAGGCACCTAGCCCTTTTTGCAATGGTTCTATTCATCCTTTCAGCCACACCATTTTGTTGTGGTGTTTTGCGTACTGTGTAGTGCCTCTTGATTCCATGCTCTCTACAGAACTTCTTGAACTCGCCGTCTGTGTACTCTGTCCCATTATCACTTCTCAAACACTTGATTTTTCGCCCTGTTTGATTTTCCACTTCAGCTTTCCACACCTTGAACTTCTCAAAGGTTTCTGACTTGTGCCTCATGAAGTAAACCCAAACCTTCTTCGAAAAATCATCAATAAACGTCACGAAATAATAATGTCTACCCCTTGATTCTGTTCTAACCGGCCCCCACACATCTGAGTGAACATAATCGAGAATGCCATTTGTTGTATGTTTACCCGTCTTGAATTGCACCTTGTTTTGCTTTCCATGAACACAATACTTGCAAAACTCAAGTTTGCAAGTCTTCATACCCTTCAACAACTTTTGTTTATGAAGTTTCCGCATCCCCCTTTCACCCATGTGACTCCACCTACAACCGTGCTTCCTAGCAACCTGTAAATGTTCTTAGAGCCCTTCTCACCCTTCATCACAACCATAGCACACTTGACTACTTTCAATACTCCACCTTGTGCTTTATAGTTTGGAACCCTGTAGAGAATGAAGACGGGCCAAAGATCTTCCTCTTAACAGGACATACCGTTTGCATCCAAGGTACCCAATGAAATCAGATTTTTAGAAACCTCCGGTACATGTCTAACATCACATAACGTTCTAACCACACCATCATACATCTTAATTCTTATAGTTCTTATGCCAGCAATTTTACATGTAGCACCATTACCCATATTATAACTATACCAGAATTAACTGACATGTAGGTATCGAACCAATCACGATTCGCCGTCACATGAAACGAACATGCCGAATCCAGAATCCAGCAATCTGTCGGGTGCTTCATAGCTGATGAAGTCGTGAGCATATCTCCATCCACATCCTCTGAGCAATCTTCAACCACATTAACTGACTTTGAAGATCCTTCTTTGCCTTTACCGTTCCCCTTCTCCAGACAATTCTGCCTCTTATGCCCCTTCTGTCCACACTCGAAACAATTCCCCTTATACTTCTTCCTTGACTGCGAATGGGAATTCTGCCTCTGCGAATTATCCCGGAACTGGGCTCTCCCACGTTCCTGATTCTCCTTCACAAATAACCCCTCACCTGCAGGTTCATCAACGGACTTCTTCCGTTTATGAAAAGCTAGAAGAGCTTCTGTGACCGGTTGCAATTCCACAGTATCCTTCCCCCAAGTCAACGTAGTAATAAGGTTTTCGTATGTCGAAGAAGTCGGCAACGAATTCAACAGCATCAACGCCATGTCCTCCTCTTCGAACGTTACCTCCACCCTAACAAAATCATTGAGTATTTGATTAAACGTGTGGAAATGAGATTCAAGATCCGAACCCTCTGCCATCTTAAGCCCATACAGCCATTGCTTAAGATGCAACTTGTTCGACAACGATTTTGACATATACCTACCCTCCAAAATCTCCCAAACCTTCGTCGGTGATTCTTCATCAATCACATGATACACCACCTCATTCGCAAGGCACTGCCGTATTGAAGATACAGCCCGTTCTTGCAACTCCTTCCATGGACCTTCTTCGATATCATCGGGTTTAGTCGAATATCGAAGAACCTTTCTCATGCCTGCTTGAACCAGAAAATCCTTCACCATGCTCATTGAATTTCTGAAAATCGGACTTCACGGTGATAGAATTAACCCCACCATCGCAACCAGGCTCTGATACCAGTTGTTGTGCAATCGCAGCGAAAGCCAATTGACAAAACCAAGAACACACACACACAAGCAATTGAGGAATCGAAAGAGAAAGAGATGTAATTGAGGTTTTGAACTACTTCATTTGTATTATTATGTGCAATATCTCTCTTAGTTTACATAGGATTACATAACATATACTACCCTCCGTCCCATTACAATTCACACAGTTGGTCAACTGTGTGAATTGTTGACCAATGATTTTATGAATATCTAGATATTTTTTTGTAATTTTAAAAATTGTTATTGCTTCACCATTAGAAATACTATCAATAACTTTTTTTAGAATTGCATAGAGATATCTAGACATTCATAAAATCATGGTAAAAAATTGATTCAGTTGACCAACTGTGTGATTTGTAGCGGGACGGAGGGAGTATATATTAACCAAACCCTAGCCCAATTAAGACAGAAATAACCCAAAAGCCCGTAATTTCGTAACCCCCCGTCTGGCCTTGAGGCGCCCGCCTGGGCTTACCCCAGGCGCCCGCCTGGCGACGCCCAACCACGGCTCCAGCTTCTGCCATTCAGGCCCTCGCCCCAGCCTGCTTCATGCGGTCGCCTCAAAGCTACCACGCACGGCCATACCTTCTGCCTCTCAAGCACCCGCCTCGGCCTTGGTGAGGCGCCCGCCTCATCTGCAGAACACGAGCCACCATCCTACAGACATTATTATGGGGACCAAAAGTTTTTGAATTTGTTCATTCAATAATAAAAAATACTTCATCCGTATCAAAATAAATATTTAAAAAAAATCAAATTTGCTCATTTATCATTTGAAAAGAGCAATAGCGGAAAAACATACATTAAGTACGACATTTATTATGGACAGGGGCGGACACACCCTTTGCAAAGGGGGTGGAGGGGAACCCCCAAAGTCAAGGTTGACTTGCAAAAAAAAAAAAAATTAGTACTAAGTGCACCCCCCACACTTACCAGTTTGCCCACCCCCTTGGCCAAAAATGGATGCTTAGTATGTAACAAACAATTAATTTTAAAATTTTTTTAATTAATGTAATTTGTGAACCTCCTCTATTTTTATCCTGGGTCCGCCCCTGATTATGGAATGATGGGAGTAGCATAAAATATACAGTACTACTATCTTGAATATCAATCTTATTTCAGCTTCTGTTATGAACGTTAGCAAAAACAACGATGTAGAGTTTGAATACGGATCCGGGCAAATAAATCAATCTGAAAGTTTTGTGTAGCTAGGAAACTTGGATCACGCAATAGGCAAAGGATGTGAGTACAGATGTGTCTCACAACTGTCCACACATCCACAGATAATGCAGCGGAATAAAACAATTAAATGTAAATAAAATGCAATAACTCAAGAGTTATTTACGCTTACTGATCTGTGTGATCAGCAAACTAGGCTTACGCCCAAAAACCTTTCACTATAAAAACTTTTGTTTCTTACAAAAACAATTAAGTGAAAAACTAAAATATGAAAATACTAAACAAGTTCTAATCACCTTCTACGATATGAACAACTCCCCTTTCCCAAGTAGGACTTATTCAATCAGAAGTAAAACAAGAGAACTTTATGAAAACCTAGATGTGAGTTACGGATGTAAGCTCACAACCTAAACACAACTCAATCGAATGCTATGAAGTAAGTATATTTTTCTCTCTCAAACCGTAGCTTCTCTTTGTGCTGAATGCCTTGTATTTATAATGCACCATTGAGAAGATCTTCATGCAATCGACCTCTTCCTTTGTGAGATTCCTTTTCCTATATGAAAACATATAACACACTCACAAGGAAATCAAATATTAGTAGGTTAGTCCTAATATAAAACTATGTACATAAATAAAAGATATTTACATAAATACAATCTCTTAATAAAAGTAAGATACTTATAAATCTCCATGAAAGTCCCAAAATCTTCTTACCATATAGAAGTCTTTTGAAATAAGGAAACATAATTATGTTCCCATAAAACTCACGTTTTCAATCTCCCCCTATTTTGGACTTTCTGGTCAAAACCAAAGATTTATAACAAACATAATATTATGACCACAGAATATAAAAAACATAACTCCCCCTGAATGGATGTGTGTCCAGATGTGTATACACATCCACACATAAAAAGCGCAAAGCAAGAATTAGAACAGAATACTAGCAGTTCATTAAGCAAAAGCAAAAACCATTCAGAAATATCCTAATTAAAGCTATTACAAACCATTGTTTAGAAACTAACAAACTAAAACAGAAAATTAAAATTGTCTTTAAAAACCATCAATTCAAAAAAAAACTTTTCTCCCCCTAAGTTAAAGTTCCCAGCCCCTCCAACTAGTAGCAGACACAGCAGTGTTCCAAACTTTATCTCCTCCAAAAGCAGCAGCAGCAGCATCTCCCCCTTTTTGAGCAGAAAGTGAAGCATGCCATTTGAGAAGATTATCCTTAAGTGCTTTAAGGTTGTTGGCATGGGCAGTGGAGGCTTGAGCTTGAGCTTCGGTGGCAATCTCGGCATCTAAATCCTTCATCGAACATCAAATGGAGCTACGGTGTGGGTTCAGATGTATCCACATCTGGCATAGTAATTTCAGGAGAGGTACCCACAGGGAGATCAACATGCCTTTGCTTAGGGTCTAACAGAGTTTTGGATTCCTTAAATAAGGCAAAATTATCAACTCTTTCTTCTTCTTTTTCAGCCTTTACCCCATTGGCAATGAGAATTTGGGATATCAAGGAAGGGTAAGGTAAAGACCATTTCTTGGAGGGAGACTCTCCATAATCACAAATCTTTCTAAATATAAAGTCACCAAAATTAATGTGCCTCTTAATCCCCAATTTATAAAGAAGTAAGGCTTGCACCCTAGTGGCGAGGTTTTGTTGTTGGAGGGACACAAATTGGCAACCAGGATAGAGTGGAGAAAACAATAAAGAGATGATAGAGAACCACTTCCTAAATCTTTAGGCTTTGCGGCCAAGAGGTTACCTTGCCATGGGTAATTGCAGTCACAAGATCATCATCCTCAATAGAAACCACATCATCCAAATGATCATACAACCCAAGAAAATCATTGATGATAGAAGGGGTAAAAGGAACAAATACTCCTCTAACATAAACACCAGAAGAATGAGAATAAGTTTTATCTAATCCCTTAGGCAGATTTGCATAGAACTCATAAACCAATTTGGGGTAGAAGGGAAGGGGATGGTCCACAGTCAAGAATAATCCTCTTTCCTCAAAAAACTTGTCCATACAAAGCTTAGCAAAAGTCTCCCTATCCCTTTTCATCTCAACAACAAAGGCTTTAGAGGAAATTAAAGCAAACCTATCGGCTGACCTTTTGGATAAAAACTTTTTGGAAAAGGGTTTGGGGTTAGAGACCAGAGAAACAGAAGATGACATACCCTGTTCAGCTTTCTTTCGAGTAGATGTGCGTCTAGATGTGGGCACATCCTTAGACACATCCTTCACAGGGAATGGAACAATAATGGGTTCAACCTCGGTGTCATCGGCATCGGTGGAATCAATCTCTTGGTCTTCTTTCTGATCAAGTTCTTCTCTTCCTAGCTTGTAGTTCTCATCCGAGGCAGTATCATCATCATCTGAACTTGAGTCAGTTTCATCATCAAGAGGCTCTAAGTCAGTTGCAGCCATCTTTTTCTTTCCCTTTAAATCTATTAAAATTTTAGCTAAGGGCTCTTCATCACTAAAGGATATAAAGTCCTCAACAGGACTAGAGACCAAGGGAACAGAGGATTCAACAACAGGAGCAGACACATTATCCTTAGAAGGTGAAACAATAGTGGGGATAATGGGATCAGATGAAATTAGGGGAGAAATAGGAGCAATTGGCTCAACGGACTCTGCGTGGAACGGTCTCAACGGGGATCAAAGGTTCAACATGGGGAGTATCAACGGGAATAAGCGATTCAACAAGGGGAACAACCACAGAAGGGGTAATAGCAGGATCACTAACAGAGGAAGGGGGAATAGATGATTTAGCCCTAGTCCTGACAAGAGGAATTATTACCTCATCTTCTTCTTCTTCTTCAAGAACAATAGCAGTTGAAGATTTCCCGCCAGGTTTCGATAGGTTCTTGGCTTTGTCGAAATCGACGGCTTGCGAACCCTACCGGATCGACGAAGAGCACGTTTGGGGCACGGGAGTTGTAGCAGACTTTGGGGGTTTTACTTGAGACAACTTCCTCTTCTTAGTTGAAGAAGGTTCTTCAGCAATGGCGACATCCGATGGTGGGATCACCGGAGAGGATGGAGCTTTAGGGTTTTCATCGGTTGAAACAGCCACAGGTTCCAATAACGGAGATTTGGGAGAAGAAGCACCCATTGTAGGATCAGACGAGGGTGATGGAGAGGAAAAATCCGCAAGAAACTTTGAGATTACAGGGTTTAGGAGTATGGAATCCTCTCTCTTGGCTATTGAAATCGGAACAATGTCAAGAACATCTTCTTCTCTAATGTTCGAATGCTCGGCCATTTAACAGAGTGATTTGGGTTGGTTGAACAGTGCAAAGAGGAATTAATGCAAAGTGTGTGAGATTGTGTGCAAAGAGGAGGAAGAACAAGGGGTTTTGTCAAGGTTTATGGGGGATGGGACGGATGTGAGGTATATTAAATACTCACAGCTCCCCCTTTCCTACTAAAATTAGGAATCCTTCTCCAAACAGGTTTAACATACCACAAAATCCTTAGAAGTCCTCCAACGGCTAGAAACCTTTGAGGTTACTACACACAAGCACCTTCCAAGAAAATAAAGGATCAAAATAAATCAAGATTTTGTAAGATTTTTATGGGAACAAAAATACTTCGGCCATATCTTTAATCAAAACCGAATCCCAAAAGAATTTTTCAACCTTTTCAAACAAGGATTGATACACACCTTTTCTTTTCATGAAAGATATTGGAGATCAAAAACCTATATAATCAAAGAGTGAATTAAGAGAGAAAATTAATTAACTAACATATTTACAAAGCTCCTATATGTCCTAAAATGCAATATGCCTAGCATGATGCAAACACACAAGTGAAGGAAATATTCTCAGCTTATGGATGTGGCATAGGATGTGAGTTACATAATGGGACACATTTAGATCACAAAAAGTCAATGAGCAATAATCCAATCTGCACAGCCTCTAGGATGCATCCACCAATTTTTTGTTGTGGATTTTTTGCAATGTGAGTAGCTTTCACTTTACTTGATCCCAAAGATAGCCCTTTTTCCCAATGATCTTATCAAGTTTGACTTCAAGTTTTCTTATGAAAATCACTTGATCACAATGGTATGGCTTCATACTAAGGGTGAAGCAGCTGTTTCTCACATATATATATTTTTTTCTTTTAGCACCCACTGTGAGATACCTAGGAAGGTTATACCAAGTTATCAAAAGATAACATGGACAGGAAATACTCACAATTAAGTGATCAAAAATAATGTCAAAGATGAAGACTCACAAGTGACCACACTGAGAAATTTCGTGCTAATGCATGATATTTTTGGATTTTTCTTTTATAATTTTTTTTTTTTTTTTCAGTTAAACTAATCTACAGATGTGTTAGAGGATGTGAGACACATCGGGTCTCACAACCTTAGATATCACACAAGCCAAGAGACTTCCTCAAGGAGGAAAATCTCTCCAAATCTAATGCCTTTGTAAATATATCGCCCAATTGATTTTCGGTCCCAACAAATTCCGCACACACGCTTTTTGCTCTACAAGATCTCTAATGAAATGATGTCTAATATCAATGTGCTTTGTTCTAGAATGTTGAACAGGATTTTTAGATATGTCCAAGGCACTTTTGTTATCACAAAAAGCAATTTCAAAACTTTGCTATTTAATCCATAATCTTTTAGCATTTGATTCATCCAAAATAATTGTGTGCAAAGCAACTCCCAAGGGCAACATATTCGGCCTCGGCGGTGGACAAGGACACACAATTTTGCTTTCTACTATACCAAGACACAAGGTTATTACCTAGGTAGAAACATCCACCAGTGGTACTCTTTCTATCATCACTATTTCCAGCCCAATCGAATCGGTGTACCCAACCAAATTGGTGTTTGTTTCTTTAGAGTAATGCGAGACCCAGGAGTTCACAAATCCCACTCACATACCTAATGATTCTTTTCAAGGCTTTAAGATGGGACACTTTGGGGTTAGCTTGGTATCTAGCATAGAGACACACTGCTTGAACATAATGTCGGGTCTACTTGCGGTGAGGTAAAGCGGACTTCCTATCATGCTTCTATAAAGGGTTTGATCAACACTCTCACCATCGAATCATGACTTAGCTTTTGGGAAGATCCCATTGGGGTTCTTTGATGTGAAGAGTGTTCAAGCTCAAACTTTTTCACAAGATTCTTGGCATATTTAGACCGTGAAATGAACATGCCATCTTTGAATTGCTTAATCTGTAAGCCTAAGAAAAGTTCAACTCACCTACCATACTCATCTCAAATGTGGAAGTCATGCTATCCACAAATTCAAACTAGCATTGGATCGAATTTGATCCAAACACAATGTCATCTACATAGATTTGTGCCACAAGAATCTTCTTCTTATTTCTCCTCACAAACAAGGTTTTGTCAACCTCACCTCTCTTGAATCCTAGTTGAAGCAAATGGTCAATCAACCTACCATACCAAGCTCTAGGGGCTTGCTTTAGCCCATACTGAGCTTTCTTCACTTTATACACATGATTAGGATATTTGGAGTCCACAAAGCCTTTAGGTTGTTCAACATAGGCTTCCTCATTTAATATCCCATTTAGAAAAGCACTCTTAACATCCATTTGATGAAGAGTAATCTTGAGGTAACAAACAATGGCTAACAAAAGCCTAATGGACTCAATTCTTGCAACAGAGCAAATGTCTCCTCAAAGTCAATTCCCTTAATTTGAGTATAACCTTGAGCAACTAACCTAGCTTTATTTCTCGTCATCACACCTTGCTCATCAGTTTTGTTCTTAAAAATCCATTTGGTTCCTATGACATTACCATGTGAGGGTCTAGGAACAAGAGTCTATACCTCATTCTTTTCAAATTGAATTAATTCATCTTGCATAGCCATAATCCAACAAGGCATCTTTCAATGCTTCAAAGTAACATTCTTAGGTTCAATTTTAGAAACAAAACAACGAAGCTTACCTGGGAGTATGCTTTGAGGAGCAACTCCACAAACCAGCCATCTTTCTATAATCAACTTTGTCCTTTTGTCTAGTTCTCACTTGAGCATGCACATCTCCCACAACTTGTGAAGTGGGGTGGTTTTTCCGGATTTTTGAAGGGATATCCTTTGACCTATCCACACACCCATTCACATTACCTTACGGAGCATCATCACGATCGAGAATCGGAAGGCTGTCCTCGATTACGGGAGTTTGAGTGGATGTGGGTTCAGATGTGGGTTCAGATGTGGAGGCGATGTGTCCACATCCTTGGTTACATCCTTATCGAGGTTCAACATTTTTATCGGCCTTTGGAAGCTTCTTTTGATTTTTCGGCACTTGTTTCTTCATCCTTCCAAATTCCAGCAAGCAACACGAAACATCATCCTCGGCAGTCTTGAGGTTAAGATCAAGTGAGTCATCAAATTTAACATTAGCGAGATTCCATATTGGTCTTAGTTTTGAGATTGAAAACTCGTAAGCTCTACTTGTTTGTGGAATAGCCCATGAAAATTGCTTTGTCACTTTTGAATCAAACTTGGACAGTATTCTCTATCATTGAGAATATAACAAACACAACCAAACACATGAAAATATTTTACAGTTGGTTTCTTTCCAAGGAGGATTTGATATGGGGTGACAAAGTGCTACCAATCCTTAGGAACACCCTATTGCCAATGTGGCAAGCGGTGTTTAAAGCTTACGCCCAAAATTTCTTGGACAAGTTCTTGGAACTTAGCATGACCCTAGCCATTTTTTGCAAGGTTCTATTCTTTCTTTCGGCAATTCCATTTCTTTGTGGGGTGATTGGTGCGAGAGAACTCATGAGTGATACCCTTAGAATTGCAAAAATTGGTGAACATTTGATTCTCATATTCAAGTGCCATGGTCGACCTAATCCTCACAGCCTTAAGACCATAAAGATTTCTCACTCTTTGTACCAATTCTTGAATTCTCCAATTGTTTCGACTTTTCTCTTAAGAACATTACCCAAGTGTACCTAGAATAATCATCAACACACACAAAGGCATACTTTTTCCTACCAAAGCTTTCTACTTCAATAGGTCCCATTAAATCGGTGTGAATCATCTCCAAACATCTAGTTGTGGAGCATTGTTGGACCTTTTTATGTGATGCTTTTGTTTGTTTTCCCTTTTGACATGAACCACGGACATCGGGGTTCTTGAAGTTCGGTTAGGGAGGTCTTTAATGGCTTCAAACCTTTGAAGTTCTTCCAGAGTTCTACGGCTAGCATGCCCTAATTTTTGGTGCCACAGTTGACATCATTAGCTTTTGAGCTTAGGCAAGAAAGATTATCACCAAATTGGTAACAATTATCAGCCAGATCTAGGACCAAGAAACACACATTTATTATCCTTATCAAACACTTCACACAAGTGCTTATCATACTTCACAAATAGGTCATCATCACACGGTTGACTGATGCTTATTAGGTTGGCTTTCAAGCCTTCCACATGGTACACATTGTGCAATTTTGGGAGACCCTTGACATCTAGGGTTCCTTTCCCCAACAATCTTTCCTTGAGCACCTCCACCAAAATTTACTTTCCCTCCATTTATCACTTCATAATCAAGAAGGGCTCGCTTGGTTTCCGGTCATGTGCCTAGAGCACCCACTATCAAAATACCAAGAGCGAGACTGTACTCTTGAGGGAAGAGTAGACAACATTGCGGGTGGTAATTGGTTTGGCTACCATTGTTTAATGCTTTTCTTTTTGGGTTGCAGAGGTCTCAGATTATTTGGATGTGTGTTAGGATGTGCATACATCTTCTCACACATACGAGGCCGTTTGAAATTATCGAATTTTTTATCGGCCTTGAGTTTGTAACGAAGGGCCTAATGTGACCGGGAGCTAGGCAAGAATGGCAAATGTAATGCCTCTTTCTTGGTCTCTTCTCACTCGAATGACTTTTTCTTTAAAAGCTTGTTTTTCATACTTTTAGAGGTAGAAGTCTCACATCCCTCCTTTACAAAATTATTTTCAAAACCTATACCAATTTTGTCACGTTGACCCGTAGAAAAAGCTTCTTCCATTTTCATTTTACTTTTGTTTAGCTTAGTAAAAGTATTATCACTTTTTCACATTCATTCTTGAATTTTTCAAGGTCAACTTCTCTTTTGGTCACAAGGACTTCTAGTCTTGCAATGGTATCTTTTTGAGCATCATTTTCTTTTGAAAGTACGGTTTTTCATCTTCACAAGCGACCCAATTTATCGAGAGAGATTTGTTTACTTTAACAAGTACCTCAATTTTGTCCAATCTTTTCATCCAATCTATATGCGGCTCCTTGTATGTGGCAAATAGTTCCTCATAGGGAATGTCTCTTTCTTCATCTTCATCATCTGAATCTCCTTTTATAGAGAAGCTTGATTTCGGCTCCGAGTTCGAGATGTGACACCGGATGTGTACACAATCCGAGCCCACATCCAAGGGTTTTTCGAGTATATTCTTCTATATCTCGCGAAAAAGCATTAAACACAGAATGACAATTTAAGGCAGACATGTTAGCTTGCTTCTTCTTCCTCATCCTCACTTGTCACTAAGGGTAGCGGTTAAGCTCATCCCCTTCTTTTTAAGTGTGTTAGCACACTCATTGGCATAATGACCAAAGCCACGACATGCCCTACATTGGACGATTCGAGATGATTTATTTTCAAAACTTGGTTTCTTGAATCCGGTGTCGGTGCTAGGTTTGGGCTTTTCAAATAAGATCTTGGAAGTAGGTCTATTGGGGAATTTGCTTATTCTTCTATTTTTCAAGATAGAACCGAATTTCTTTGAAATAAAAGCTACATCCTCATCTTCAAGATTAGACTTGTCAATTTCGAGAGGATAATTTCACAAGCTCCTTTGGTAGACGGCAGAAAGCACTTTTAAGAGGCGAAGGCTGTGTGTCTTGTTCTTCTTACGAGCCTCAAGGTTAAGCTCAAATACGGTCAAGATTCCTATGATGGTGTCAAGACCTACGGTGTTTGTGTCCTTTGTTTCTTCAATCACGGCTACTTTAATGTTAAACCTCTCGAGGCAAGGTCCTTAGAATTTTACTAACAAGTCTTGCATTGGAGATAGATTCTCCTAGACTTGTGCATTCATTTGAAATCTCATGAATCTTAGCTGACATATGACCACAATATCCTCGAGTTTCTTCCATTCGAAGTAACTCAAACCTATCCATTAAAATTCTAAGCTTTGGTAGCCTTCACACTTGGTGCTCCCTCACATTGAGTTTGCAAAATATCCCAAGCGATTTGGCTATACTCTCATTTGTTATAAGCTTGTACATATTCAGAAACATGGCTGGAAATAGCACCCATGGCTTTTGAATTGTAATTAGCGGCTTGTATTTCATCAAGAGTCCATTGTTCTTCGGGTTTTCTTTCAAAAAAGACTCTGACACCGGAAGATGGCTTTTTCTCCACGGTTGGAGGTTGCCATGCAACAAGAATGCACATCCAAGCTCTTTCATCAATACTTTTGATGTAATTTCGCATCTTAGACTTCCAAAGAGAATAATTTGTGCCATCGAAGACGGGAGGCCTATTTTGGTGATTTTGGCATTCCATAATGACTACACTTTACGGATCGACACTCGGTAATATTTCGAGAGTTGGCTCGATACCAATTGAAAGTTTTGTGTAGCTAGGAAACTTGGATCACGCAATAGGCAAAGGATGTGAGTACGGATGTGTCTCACAAGCGTCCACACATTCACGAGATAATGCGGCGGAATAAAACAATTAAATGTAAATAAAATGCAATAACTCAAGAGTTATTTACGCTTCTTGATCGTGTGATCAGCAAACTAGGCTTACGCCCAAAAACCTTTCACTATAAAAACTTTTGTTTCTTACAAAAACAATTAAGTGAAAAACTAAAATATGAAAATACTAAACAAGTTCTAATCACCTTCTACGATATGAACAACTCCCCTTTCCCAAGTAGGACTTATTCAATCAGAAGTAAAACAAGAGAACTTTATGAAAACCTAGATGTGAGTTACGGATGTAAGCTCACAACCTAAACACAACTCAATCGAATGCTATGAAGTAAGTATATTTTTCTCTCTCAAACCGTAGCTTCTCTTTGTGCTGAATGCCTTGTATTTATAATGCACCATTGAGAAGATCTTCATGCAATCGACCTATTCCTTTGTGAGATTCCTTTTCCTATATGAAAACATATAACACACTCACAAGGAAATCAAATATTAGTAGGTTAGTCCTAATATAAAACTATGTACATAAATAAAAGATATTTACATAAATACAATCTCTTAATAAAAGTAAGATACTTATAAATCTCCATGAAAGTCCCAAAATTTTCTTACCATATAGAAGTCTTTTGAAATAAGGAAACATAATTATGTTCCCATAAAACTCACGTTTTCACAATCCCGCCAAAGCATTAAGCCCATGTTAGTATATGATGCAGGGGAGACTGATTATATGCAAACTTTTTTTAGTGGATATATAGTTGTAGTGTAGCAACAAATCTAACCGTTACTAACAAATCTAACCGATTTTAGGATCTGCATATCCTTCTTGTACTCTATTTGAAAGGTCACTCACATTTTTCATCGAACTGTTACTAATGTTGGTTCGCCTGTGTCAACATACAAATCACTCACATTTTTCATTTAATAATATTTCTTTTTTATTCCTTTTACACAATTATCTCACATCTAAAGATATATATAACTGAGTTATACTCCTATTATAAATTATACTCCTACCTAAATTAAGAATTCTAATTTAAGTAAGATAATATTGTAAAAGATATGCAGAAAATTTTGGGGGAACTCTGTTTCCCCCAAACATATAAAAAGTCTTGTTTTTAAAAAATCCAAGGCAAAAACTCAGTGTTTTAAGACATAAACTCGATGTTTTAAGACAAAAACTCGATGTTTTAAGACATAAACTCGATGTTTTAGTTGCTAACCTTAACTCGGTGTTTTAACGCCTAAACTCGATGTTTTAACTTCTAGGTATTTTAACGCCTAAACTCAGTGTTTTAAGCTCGAAACTCAATGTTTTACGCTCGAAACTCAAAATTACAAAGTGGACTTTTTATAACTTATGGAGAAACAAGTTTCCCCCAAAATGGACTCAAAGATATGCTAGATATGCACAATGTTCTCGTTGTTGATCTCAATCTCAATCTCGATGTACCATCTTCGTCTCTCGATCTCAGTCCATCATCTCAAATCTATATTCCATCATCTCGAATCTATATCTCAGTACCCTTCCTCAAGTTTGAGTATCTAGATTGTAGATACCCAACTTAGCAAATAAAAATTAAAACAGAGTGAATGAAAAAAAAAAATCTTTTTTTAATTATGTCATGAACATGACTTTCATGTGGTTGCATCCAGTGGCATATCTAGAATTTAGAGTGCGGGTGTGCAAAAAAAAAAAAATATAGGGTGCAAACTGTTTATAAGTATAATAATATATAAAAAAAAATAAAAACAAAATGATAAAACTAACAATATTACTAAAATATTTATAAGTATAATAGCTTGTTGTAATATTTTCTAATAATGGGCCTTTAGTATTTTTCCTTAAATCCATTACTTCTCTTGGGACTTTTACTTGTTCCATTTTTATGTGAAAGCCTCATGAAATTTTTGGAGGCAAATGAAATTTTGTTTTTTCCACCATCTCTAAATTAAAATATTTTTAGTGTTTTTCACATAGATGCATCCTACCTTTTTCTAATCTTTCTTCTACTATAAATAGATGATCCATCTTTATTATTTTTCAAGTTCCTTTGAGACCTCTCTTAGTGAGAAGACCTTTAAGAGGACTTTCTTTTTCTAATTTAGTATTATATATATATATATATATATATATATATATATATATATATATATAAAGAAGAGAAGAGAAGAGAAGAGAAGATGAATCATCTAATTTAGTAATATTTTAGTAATATGTTTTTTTTGATATATTTAAACTTTGCATCCCTCTTCTTTCGAAAATTATAGTTTGCACCCTATATATATATATATATATATATATATATATATATATATATATATATATATATTATTTTTATAAATACTCGGTAATTTTTTTTCAAAATGTCAGGTGCGTCGTTAGCACTTCCTGACGTCATACTGGATCCGCCCCTTGTTGCATCTCCATTTTATGAGGCTTGCCTCCAAGCAAAAACAATCTTTAATGCAATTCAAAGCACTAAAGAATCTAAAAGTTTAGATTTCAAGATTGCTTTTCTGTATTATTGATACAGAAGATTACGTTCGTGCCTTTTTCTTTTTACTCTTCTTCTTACATGCTACTCTTCATCTTCACAAGCAGCGCCAGATTCTTCTTCCTCCGACATGCTATAGTTCGAGCAACACCGAATTTATTTTTCTTATCCAACATGATATAATTCATACAACGCCGGTTTCAATTTTCGGCCCAGCATCAACTCGTTTGCCATTCACATTCCGTAATGCGAATAAGCATTGTTTGGCCGTTTTTCAATTTTATGGCCCTTGCATCAACGTGTTTGTCATGCACATTCCGTGCCGCGAAAAAGCATTGTTTGATCGTTTTTCAAGTTTATGACCCTTACATTAACACCTTTGCCATGCACATTCTGTGCCGTGAGAAAGCACTGTTTGACTTTTTTTGAAGTTTTTGTCTCTTGGATCAACGTGTTTGTCATGCATAATACGTGCCGCGAAGAAGTATTGTTTGGCCGTTTTTTAGCAGAAGAAAACTAGGCAATCAAGCTACCAAATCTATAGTTCTGATACCATGATAAAACATATGGAGAGAATATAATATTGCTTTTCTATATTAGTGCTACAGAAGATTAGTTTGTACATTTTTTTTACTCTTCTTCAGATACGCTACTCTTCATCTTCACAAGCAGCGCCATATTCTTCTTCCTCTGACATGTTATAGTTCGAGAAACACCGGATTTATTTTTCTTCTCCGACATGCTGTAATTCATACAATGTTGGTTTCAATTTATGGCCTGTATCAATGCATTTGTCATGCACATTCCGTACTGTGAATACGCATTGTTTGGCCCTTTTCAAGTTTATGGCCCTTGCATCAACATGTTTGTCATGCACATTTCGTGCTGCAAAAAATCATTGTTTGATCGTTTTTCAAGTATATGACCTTTGTAACACGTTTGCCATGCACATTTTGTGCCGCGAAAAAGCACTGTTTGACTGTTTTTCAAGTTTATGTCTCTTGTATAAACGTGTTTGTAATGCACATTATGTGCCGCGAAGAAGCATTGTTTGACCTTTTTTCAGCAGAAGCAAACTAGGCAATCAATCCACCAAATTGGTAGTTCTGATACCATGATTAAACATATAGAGATAACATAATATTTCTTTGTTATTCCATCTCAAATAATACAAAGGAATAAAGCCCATATTTTCACACAATCATGTACTTGAGAAATACTCCTCCTATTATAAATTATACTTCTAACTAAATTAGAACTCCTAATTTAAGTGAAATAATATTGTAAAAGAAATGCTAGATATACACCATTTTCTTGTTGTTGATCTCGATTTTGGTGTACCATCTTGGTCTCTCGATCTCGATCCATCATCCCGGATCTATATCTCAATATGTAGAGTTACTACTTGATCTAAAATCTTACCTTGCGCTCTGATTCCATGTAGAATTACCACTTGATCTAAAAGCTTAATCTGTCAGATCAGGGCTCAACAATGTATATCAAGTTTTCACACAAATAAAGAAAGAAAGCACCGCACACAAGCATACAAAAATCATGAATTTGTTTCTAAGTGTATTGGCACCATGAAAAATAATTTACTCCCCCTCAAAATGATAGGCTAACACTTATTTATTTAAAGGATGTTTTGAAGAAGTTGGATTTAAGCAGATTTAGTTATAAGTCAACTACAACACTTTCATCGAATGAAAATAAGTTGTGTTAACCTGCTTTACAACATGGATTTTCTGTTCCTATCCTTCTCAAAGTCCTCAACAAACTATTAAAAGATTAGCCTGCCAAAAATAACAACAAAAAGCCTGCCAAAAATAACAACAAAAAAAAAGACTTTCCTGGGAAGGAATTCAACATTTGACAATTATATTGTTGGGTTTAATACCATCTAACTTGGGAAATTTAGAGGATTGTACAAAGGGGCAAATCGGTAATTCCTGTGGCAGAAAAAGGGGCCGACCGCGGAGTCAGGCGCGCGATCGCGCGAAGTTACTGGAAAGAAGGAGCGATGGCACCCTCACTTGGGGCGAGCCCACCCAAGGCAGCAAGATCAGTGCGGACATGTTTGGTAATCCGGATTGGACCTGATCAACATCTTCTTCTGGTAGTTTTGGTGCAGGACTCTAAAATCTTGCAGGGCTAGGAATAGGGCAGTATAAATAAGCCATATTCCCTAGCAGTTTGTTAAGTTGTAATTCCTAGTGTGATAGGCATATCAATAAATCTAGGTGTCTCAAACGGTTTTCTTGTTTCTCTGTTGTTTCTCTAGATCTAGGATTTGCACAGTTGTGAATTCCTTGCAAGGATTCATGCATTAGATTAGAGATTGTATTTCGGTGATTGCCAGTTGATAATAATATTCTTGCCCTCTGCCCGTGGACGTAGCCAAGTTGGTGAACCACGTATATCGTTGTGTTGTATGATTGAACTGCCTCAAAGGAAGCAGCTCTTCAGATTGTTTATCGACCTGAGCCTCCAAGACCAAGATTTGTTTTTTTGGAGGCCTCCAACTTGCTCGCATACTCCTCCACCCTCTTCTCTAGCACCTCCTTGTGTAAGTTTTGGCTCGAGAGGATTTCATTTTTGGTTCATGAAGTTTCAAGCTCGGGTTTTATCGTTGATCCTTCGAAGATTGAGGTCGTGGCTAAATGGAATCAACCTTCGACAGTGACAGAAGTCCGTAGTTTTCTGGGTTTGGCAGATTACCACAGAAGGATTATTGATGGATTTCGAGAATTGTAACACCGTTAACTATGTTGATTCAGAAGGAGGTATCATTTGTGGGGAATGCTGGGTGAAGCTAGTGTTATCGAGTTGAAGAAGGGATTTTACTACAGCTCCGATTCTTACACTACTTGATGGATGTGAGAACTTTGTGAAATTCAGTTACGTGTCAAAGGAAGTTGGGTTGTGTTCTTATGCAGAATGGAAAGGGGATAGCTTATGCTTCAAGGGGGTGAGCACCGACAGAGCAAAATTATCCTATTCTCGGCATGGAGTTGATTGCGATTATTTTGCGTTACCTAAGTGGAAATATTATCTATATGAAGCTAAAATTGAGATTTTTACCGATCATAAGAGTTGAAGTATTTGGTTACTTAGAAGCATTTGGTTACTTAGAAGTAATTGAACAACAGGCAGATTCGATGGTTGGAATTATTAAAAGACTTTGATTGCGTTATCTCATACCATCCAGGAAAGCTAATGTGGTTGCAGATGCGATTAGCCGAAAGGCTTATTTATCAACATTGATGTCCCGTGAGTCGCAAGATGAGATATTAATTGCGAATGTTCGAGCTATACCTACCTTGTATGAAGACCTTATAGAAGCTCAACAAAATGATTCTGAATTGAAGAAATTATCGGACAGTTTCAAGATGGAAGGTGTAAGTACGCCAATCCAATTCGCAACCTTTTCGATGCATTTTAATATAATAAAACTGCATTAAGGGGCATTTTGGTAAATTCCCGGCCTATCCCGAGACTTCCGGAAACGTTCCATGAGTTTCCCGCGAAGAAAGTACCTTTTGGTACATCATTCATGCCAAAGGACCCCTTGGGAATAAAACCTGTTGGACCTTTTGGGTATTTTCCCGGAATGTTCCAGAAACTGGTTTTTGGCGCCAAAAGCGGTTGAGCCACCTTGTGTCACGCGACATCTTGAGGCATGGAAAGTGGACGCGTAAGGTCGTGCGACATACTAAGGCAGCCAACTGCAGCCTATAAATAAGACCCTCCCCCTCATTGAAATAGATCCCAATTCTAGCCTACTGTTACTCTGCCAAAATAGCAGTGTAACGAGCGTCCCAAGCAAAAAACCTCTCTCTCTCCTACCTTCCAACCCACTAATCCCTCTCATCCAAACCCAATTCTCTACCTACACCAATTGGAACCCTTGGATCAGAGCTGTGAGATCTACAACGAAGAATTGAAGGATTCTATATCTGACTAGATATAGAATTTGTGGAATCAACAAGGGTAACAATTCCCTAACCCTCTCTCTCTCTCTCATTTAATTCCTTGCAATTTTATAGTTCTATTTTGTTTGGATTCGGTAATCGGATCCTAGCTATACGAATTCTTGAATCCCAATCGCAATCTCTCTGTTTAACTTGCATAGATTGTGTAATTGAGCTCATATTGATTGATTTGGTTGAATTTGGTGTTTGAGCCCCAAAGGGGGTGTGGATCTACCCATATCCACACTCCCTGGGTCGATTTGACGTTGTTTATGTTTTTCGTTCATAATTCAGCTTGTTAATTAGATACGTATAGCTTACATTAATTTTACGAGTTCATATTGTGAGGTTTTGCGAGAAGGCTCATATGTGTCACGCGACACCTTCGTCCCAAGTGATCCTGTGTCACGCGACACATGTGGTCACGGTACGATGTGTCATGCGACACACATGACCCATCTGCAGTGACTCTTTTCCTTTATGTCTGTTCTAGTTTGTTTGTATCAGGGATGTGGCCTCCCTAAATAATGGGCTCACAATATGTAATTTCTCGTTTCATAATTAATAAGATGCATTTTATCACATTTCGTTTATTATCGATATTTGCACACACTTTGGATTTACTTGGATGTGTTTGATTGAAAGACTCGTCTATGGACGAGGCGTGTTGGGTGAACTCTCGGTTCTTCCCAACACGTAACCTGACCCCCGAACTCATGTTTTCTCTCTAAAACAAAGGTTTTCAATGTTTCCTCTTAAAACGGCATGGCGACTCCTTATATATTTATATATATTTTCGGCGAGCGCGCATTCAGTGGCGACTCTGCTGGGGACTTCACTTGAAAACCTGTTTTTCAAGTGTTAAGTGGGTCAAGCTTTCGTTTAGTAAAAAAACATCCAATGCATCCATGTTGTGTACATTATTCGATAATCATTTGTGATGCCTACATTTTGTTGATTATGGAACTTGTGAGGCCTTTGTGCTTGTGGTCATTTGTTGTGCATTGGTATCTCTGTGTTGCTCTTGATATGGTAAAGCAGGGGCTGATTTGATGATTTGAGGAGCTGCTGGTTCAGTGACCACCCAAGTCGTGCGACACCTTTGTCTCTGGTTGTCCTGTGTCACGCGACAAAAGGTGGCCACTGAACAGATCATCAGAAGACTGGTTTGAGGGCAGTCCCTTGGACCAAAGCGTGACTCATTTGGTTATTGTTCCCTGTTTAACTTGTGTGAGGGTGTGTGTTTTCTTCATAAAAAAAAACAAATAAAAAAAAATCTTGTTTTTTGCAAATGAACGAATTAGTCATCCGCACACTACATCACTTAGATTTAGAACCCTCGGGTGCGATTGACGGCATCGCGGACGGCCATAAAATTCGCCTACGCTTGAGCGCCTGAAATCAAACCTAAACCCCTAGTGCGTTATAGGTGGCACCACACTAAACCTTACCCACGGTTGGTTTTTGATACGATGTTTTCATTACAACAAAAATGAATTGTTTTTGAAAAATATCATAGATTCTTATACCTTCTCCCAAAACCTCATACCTTGTGGGCATGTTGCCAAATGCAACATGATTTCACGTGGGAACATGTCACTCTCGTGGCGTGTTCTAAACGAGAGATCATGCCGCATTGCCAACATGTACCGACGAGAGGTCATACCGGATTTTTCTTCGAAATTCTTCGAAAAGACCCGTTATGCTGCCCAAATTTCCTTAGAAATTTGGACTAACCTCTTCGTTCCATAAAGATGTTAGGGTTTGGTTAGGTATCATTACCTATTATATGTTTCAAAACAAGACATTCGATGTAATTCGAACGTCGCGTCACTAGGTTCCCCCGAGGCATAGTTAGAATGAATAAAGGCTTATCCTTTCCCAACTGTATTTAGGATTTAAAATACTGATTTATACTTGAACATAAATAAATTTGTGTTTGCGTGAGTCTGTCCCGTTTCTTTCCCTCTCCCGTAAAAAAAAAGAGGAAAAAAAAGAAGAAAAAATTTTTCCCTTCAAAGCACCTTATAAACCCCTCTCTACACCTGCAGCTACGGCGAGTTGGGTCCGCTCATCTGCTTCGGGAGGTCGTTTAATCCGTGTACAAGCAGTGTCGGTTGGTTTAGAATTAGAAATGGGCAATGGAGATGTTTTTCGCTCGGTCCGCCGGAAGCTTCGGTGTGATGGAGTCGAGACAAGTTTGAATGAGATGACTACGGAGGAATTGAGGGTGATCTTTGGAAGCCGCTCTAGCTCGGGAGCGTGAGGCTTGTCTCTTAGTTCAAAATGCCAAGTCTCGTGAAGAAGAAGCTCACAACCGATTCGTAGAAGCTATGAGAGCCAAAGGGATTGCGGTACTTCGTCGGGAGGATGGTTCCTATGAAGAGATTACGGAAGATAGCCACAATGAAATCGGATCCGCTTCACACCTTCGGCCAAACCCGGCCTAGCTACAATACGATGCCTCCAGTGAATTACGTTCGGCATTCGATCAAGTGGCTTCTACGGGAATGGTGGCAAGTGACCAAGGAAGACTCATTCCCCCGTCTTCTCAAGGGTATGGCCGGGTTATCCAAAGGTGTCGGCGAAATGACGGTCGGCCCACAAATTTCTTTGATCTCACTTTGCTTCTCCAACTCCTAATGCTCCGGCACCACGGTTTCGACATGGACCTCGGTTTCGAACCGGCTTTTCCCGGCCTCGATACGGTGTGTATCCGGATGGTTATTAGGGTGTTCGGTATGGTGTTGTGAGAATGGTCGATCGGCTCTCGAAAATCGAGATAGTTCGGGACGGTGTCTCAAGGTACCGCAGTTCCGGCACTCAAGACGGTTTTCTCAACCGGCCAGTATGTTCCACCCTTACTCGGCATATTTATGGTTCCACCCCTTACTCGGCTCCGTGTGTCGGCTCGGGATTATCTTCTTTTGGTCAGTACAAAAAGTCGGTCGGCGCAATACAACTCCCGAGAATCTCGGTAGGCAATTCAACGGTTATGATATGTATGGGAACAAGATTCGAGCTCGATTAGCTTGTTGGACAATATTGGAATTCCTAGTACTTTTGGTCTTCCACCAACCGCTTTGCCCGTGGGACCTAATTCGATTCCCCAATACCGTCGTCAGCGGTGGCTCCCGCAATTCCTCGGACTTCAAGTTTGGCACCGAGTAAGGCCGCTTTCTTTAAAGCGGATGCAACAACAGATTGAATGATTAACCGTGGGTTCTAGTGGTATTAAAGTCGTGGATCCCGCCCAAGTGACACCTTTGCCGCACAAGTTTAAGATGCCCAAGCTGGATTTTGATGGTACCGCCTGTCCAAAGACGCATGTAGACACTTATGTGATGACAATGGGGGCAATGGGCTGCACTCCCGAATTCATGGCTTCCCACTTCCACCTAACTTTGAAAGGATCGACACTTACATGGTTTTTAGCTTTGAAGCAAGAATGCCGTACTACTTGGAGCCAGATAACAGAAGCCTTCCTGGAGAAGTACAAGGGTAATTTGGAGTGGCGTACCACGCGGGATGATCTAGTGGGGACAATTCAGAAACAAGACGAGTCAATCATTGAGTTCTACAAGAGATGGAACGCTAAGCTGAATGAACTCTCTGAGTCAATCCCACTGCAGGATCAAAAGGACATCTTTTTATCGTGTGTGAAGCTAGTTCTCCGTGAAGCTATCGGAAGTGGTTGGTATCCTGACTTGAGGGAAATGGTAAGCATGGGAGCACGCAGCGAAAACAGACTCTTTAACCTTGCATCAAACACCAATGTTGGCAATAATGGTGGATTTCGACGCAGAGCGGCAAGTTCAACGATCCCTAAGGCAAAAGAGATGACCATCGATAACAGTGTCAGCAATCTACAGGCAGGGGACCAGAGAAAGCAGCAACCCCGTAAGCAGTATCAGTTTGATGATCTCGGAATGACAACCGAAGAGGCCTTCAGAGGATTGGTTCAACAGGGAATGATCGAGGCCACTTGATAACTACAACCCCACCAAACCCAATCCGGACTTGGATCATAGCAAATATTGCCAATATCACCAGTATCCGGGTCACATCACCAATGATTGCATCCCCTTGAAGAAGGTTATTCAAAGACTTGTTGATGATGGAAAGGTTGAGAAGGCTCGCCCCAATGTTGTCCCCGATCCTCTTCAGTGATATCGGCGAAGCCCGCAGGTTATCTCACCCATGACGGCGAAGTCAATCGATCGCCGTCGTAGGTTCTAGAGTGTCTTTTATGTGGTCGCGAGTGCATCAAGTCCATGTTATGAGTCTTTTATTTGCAATAATAAAATATTTGCTTCTATTCTGCTAGACTCGAGACATCACTAGAACACCTACGTTACACTCAATTGAAATGGTCTTATTCCAAATGATCACTTGTGCTTGCTCACCGAGCTAACGCTTTGGAAATGACTAATATTTAAATTGATCGGAGTGAGAAAATTGGTGATATCCTTCCCAGAGTGGGGCTTAAGAACTCCCCACCTCGATTCCAATATGCTCACATATCTTCCTTCGTCCTCGCTATCTCGTTGCTCGATGAATTTGTATGGATCTTTCGCGAAGTAAGCTTAACAAGCAATTGAAGACTCTATCTCGTTCAGACTATCCGGTAGGTGCTGCGGTTGAAACCCCTCACCCTTAGGAAAACCATTACCTTACCCTCACTAAACAATATCCCTTCATTTCAAGATCGGCCTAGTTGAAACCCGTTTAGCCATCACCCGAAGAAGAGGGTTGAGGCTCCCGCGATGCAAAAGAAGATCGACCTGGTCCAAGCTCAAAAACGATGGAAAGCAATGATCCATCTTGGGGACTAGCTGAAGTACTTCTCTCAAAAAAAAATAAATAAATAAATAAATAAATAAATAAATAAAAAATAAATAAATAAAAAAAGAAAAGAAAGAGAGCCTAGTCCGGTGATACTCTCGAAAGCAAAGTCAAAGGATTCGGTCGTTACTCAGGAGGAGTCTCGGATTGAATAAAGAGACAACTTGGATGTCCCCTCACCATTACCTCAAACCGATCCCAAGCCGTCCTCTCGATTTTAGAGGACATTACCATTACCATTACCCTTACCTTTGCCCTTTAGCCAAAGCCAAGATTGACCTCTCATTCTTAGAGGCATTGAAGATGCAACCACAGATTTCCCTCACCTTAGAAATCCCAAACACATACCCAAGAGCCAACCTCTCATCTTTAGAGGTTCGGCCCGGCCAAAAAGCCTAGCCGACCTCTCGTTTTAAGAGGTCATAATATCCTAAATCACCCAAAGACCGATCGAAACCCCGAAGCCCGATCGCGGTTCCTACCGGATAGCAGTCTCATTCCAATACCGTCGAGATATAAAACAGATTATTGCTTGAAGCAGAGCCAAGTTCACCCCGGCTCAAAGGACAATAAATTGAAGATTGTGCAAATTCCGTCCGTTCATTTGACGTTGTATGTGAGCATATTTCATTTCTCCTCTGCAAACACCTGCCGTGGACGTCCCACTGGGGCTTCGCATCTGTGTCTCCCATCGACACTCTAAGAGGACATATTTTTCAATTCTTAAAATCTTCGAAGGTCCTCACATCCCCGAACTTCATCGTTCATTCTTTTCATTCGGGATAAGCCGAACTACGGCGACCTGAGCTCCTCCTATGGAGGGGAACGTAGGCAACCTTAATTGGTCCGGTCAAAATCACAGACAAATCTCAGAAAATCTGGTCTCCTCAAGGACCATGCCCATACACCTTCCATCCTTCCGAATTTGATCTCGATATCAGTGGGCTTTCTCCTCAGGATTGATATAAAATATTCGCTCATATCAGCTTTGGCGGTTGACTAACCCGAACATCAATAAAGGGTTTTAAGCAGCTTTGTGATCATCACGAATAAGACAGGTTTTCAAGTGTCTCGAAAAGTCTTCTATTTCTACATCATAGGAAGATAGAGCTAAACACCGTTTCGGTCAGCAGGGGCTTCCATACACTTTCCACACCTTGTGATGCTTATACTCTCTCAAAAGAGTCAAACCCAAAGCGAGAGTGTCATACACAGAATTCGGGATTCATTTCCCATCATTCGAAAGATGTGCCTAGCGTGTAAACATTTCCGAGTCTTGTCCGGCGGCGATTGACTACGGTTTGAAATGATGAATTGCCTCTGTGGCTACAAGATGACTCGCACTGCGATGAAGCTGCATGGAATATCCTCAAGTTTGGGGCTTTGGTTAAGGTATCCCTCCGGCTCTCCTTACCCGATTCCCTCCAAGATTGCTTTGCACCGTCCAACCGGGGCTTCACACGCGATACACTCGGACCTACCGCAATCGTACTTTCGGGAGCGTCCCCGACTTGCCTAGCTGCGCCATATCATTTTCCACCTCACGGGAGAGGACCCCTACTATACATACCTGTCCGAAACAATCCCAAAACTTCATGAATAAACCTGGCAAACCGACCTTTAACCCAATAATCACATTTGCTTTCCCGCAACGTACGGACTCGTGCAAACAAGCTAACATAAATTAATCTTTGCTAACAAGATAAGCTTATTTAGGCATAGCATCGGGAGTTGTTGTCTTACCCTCGCAGTACAATAATCAATTGAGTCTCAAGACCGGCCCTCGAGACCAAATTGAGAAAGAAAGAAACGAGAAAAAGGCAAAGTCCCGGTTTCCCAAGCAAAGCCCCAGGACATGAAAGAAAGAACAACAAGAGAGCGGGAAAGAAGTAGCGTGAGCCCTCCGGAAGCTACACTTATCCCAGTGAGCGAAGCAACAATGGTAGTCTAAGACCTTCCGACAGCTGCGAATGAGAACAATACAGGTATGAACGCATATTTCTTTCAAGCGTCTAGTCATCATATCATGTCGTTTTAAAGTTGGTTCGAGACACCATAGTTCTCACAACATTTTCAAAATTGGTCCGAGACACCATAGATCTCACAACATTTTCAAAAGTGGTTCGAGACACCATAGATCTCACGTTATTTTCAAAAATTGGTCCGAGACACCATAGTTCTCACAACATTTTCAAAAATGGTTCGAGACACCATAGTTCTCACAACATTTTCAAAATTGGTCTGAGACACCATAGATCTCACAACATTTTCAAAAATTGGTTCGAGACACCATAGTTCTCACAACATTTTCAAAAATTGGTTCGAGACACCATAGATCTCACAATATTTCCAAAAATGGTTCGAGACACCATAGTTCTCACAACATTTTCAAAAATGGTTCGAGACACCATGGTTCTCACAACATTTTCAAAATTGGTTCGAGACACCATAGTTCTCACAACATTTCCAAAATTGGTTCGAGACACCATAGTTCTCACAACATTTTCAAAATTGGTTCGAGACACCATAGTTCTCACAACATTTTCAAAATTGGTTCGAGACACCATAGTTCTCACAACATTTTCAAAAATGGTTCGAGACACCATAGATCTCACAATATTTTCAAAATTGGTTCGAGACACCATAGATCTCACAATATTTCCAAAAATGGTTCGAGACACCATAGTAATCTTTGCTAACAAGATAGGCTTATTCAAGTGTAGCGCGTTGGAGTTGTTGTTTTACCCCCGCAGGTACAATAATCAATTGAGTCTCGACGACTGGACCTCCGACCAAACTGGAGAAGAAAGAACAAAACAAAAAAAGCATGCGTATCTGTGACAGCCCCAAGAAAAGCCTCTCAAGCAGAGCCAAACCAAGGAAAAAGCCTCTCTAGCAGAGCCAAACCAAGAAAAGCCTCTCAAGCAGAGCCAAACCCAGGAAAAGCCTCTCAAGCAGAGCCAAACCAAGAAAAGCCTCTCAAGCAGAGCCAAACCCAGGAAAAGCCTCTCAAGCAGAGCCAAACCAAGAAAAGCCTCTCTAGCGGAGCACACAAAGAAGAAAAGCCTCTCTAGCGGAGCACACAAAGAAGAAAAGCCTCTCTAGCGGAGCACACAAAGAAGAAAAGCCTCTCAAGCAGAGCCAAACCAAAGGAAAGAGCCTCTCTAGCGGAGCACACAAAGAAGAAAAGCCTCTCTAGCGGAGCACACAAAGAAGAAAAGCCTCTCAAGCTGGGCCAAACAAAAGAAGAAAAGCCTCTCCAGCGGAGCCCACCAAGAAGAAAAGCCTCTCAAGCAGAGCCAAACCCAAGAAAAGCCTCTCAAGCGGAGCACAACAGAAGTCACAGGTAAGCACAGCAAAGGTATGAAGACACATCTCTACCCCTTTCTTGCTTGTAGTCAGTATTGGTAATTCCGAACTACGATTTGGCTTGATTCCCTTCTTAAAGGGATACGTAGGAATCCTTTCTCAGAAAGGTCCAGCCATAATTTTCCCCTTCTCACCCTTCTAGCCCTTCACCTTAACCCCAGCCGCTCATTGAGATTGGGTCTTATTTTATCGACAACCCCACTTTTTCCAAAAGTGACGTTTCCGAGGGCTCTGTAAGTACGCCAATCCAATTCGCAACCTTTTCGATGCATTTTAATATAATAAAAGCTGCATTAAGGGGCGTTTTGGTAAATTCGGCCTATCCCGAGACTTCCGGAAACGTTCCATGAGTTTCCCGCGAAGGAAGTACCTTTTGGTACATCATTCATGCCAAAGGACCCCTTGGGAATAAAACACATTGGACCTTTTGGGTATTTTCCGGAATGTTCCGTAAAACCGGTTTTTGGCGTCAAAAGCGGTTGAGCCACCTTGTGTCACGCGACATCTTGAGGCATGGAAAGTGGACGCGTAAGGTCGTGCGACATACTAAGGCGACCAACTGCGGCCTATAAATAAGACCCTCCCCTCATTGAAATAGATCCCAATTCTAGCCTCTTTGTTACTCGCCAAAATAGCGGTGTAACGAGCGTCCCAAGCACAAAACCTCTCTCTCTCCTACCTTCCAACCCACTAATCCCTCTCATCCAAACCCAATTCTCTACCTACACCAATTGGAACCCTTGGATCGGAGCCGTGAGATCTACAACGAAGAATTGAAGGATTCTATATCGACTAGATATAGAATTCGTGGAATCAACAAGGGTAACAATTCCCTAACCCTCTCTCTCTCTCTCTCGTTTAATTCCTTGCAATTTTATAGTTCTATTTTGTTTGGATTCAAGCAATCGGATCCTAGCTATCTCGAATTACGAATCCCAATCGCAATCTCTCTGTTTAACTTGCATAGATTGTGTAATTGAGCTCATATTGATTGATTTGGTTGAATTTGGTGTTTGAGCCACCCAGGGGGTGTGGATCTACCCATATCCACACTCCTGGGTCGATTTGACGTTGTTTATGTTTTTCGTTCATAATTCGGCTTGTTAATTAGATGCGTATAGCTTACGTTAATTTCGAGTTCATATTGTGAGGTTTGCGCAGAAGGCTCATATGTGTCACGCGACACCTTCGTCCCCAAGTGATCCCGTGTCACGCGACACATGTGGTCGGGTACGATGTGTCATGCGACACACATGACCCATCTGCAGTGACTCTTTTCCTTTGTAATCTGTTCTAGTTTGTTTGTATCAGGGATGTGGCCTCCCTAAATAATGGGCTCACAATATGTAATTTCTCGTTTCATAATTAATAAGATGCATTTTATCACATTTCGTTTATTATCGATATTTGCACACACTTTGGATTTACTTGGATGTGTTTGATTGAAAGACTCGTCTATGGACGAGGCGTGTTGGGTGAACTCTCGGTTCTTCCCAACACGTAACCTGACCCCCGAACTCATGTTTTCTCTCTAAAACAAAGGTTTTCAATGTTTTCTCTTAAAACGGCGTGGCGACTCCTTATATATTTATATATATTTTCGGCGAGCGCGCATTCAGAAGGACCGGAGATATTGTATTGAATAATGATGGAATTTTAACCTTCAACGACAGAATTGGTGTACCATATCCACAAGAGAGTAAAAGACAAAATTTTTAGAGGAAGTCCATAAATCAAGAATTGCGATTTATTCGGGAAGTTTGAAGATGTATAGAGAATTGAAGAAGGGATAGAGGAATGGAAATGGGAAGGCATTGTGATGGATTTTGTGACGGGACTACATCCGACATCGAAGAAGATGGATGCATTTGGGTAATAGTGGATAGATTGATCAAGTCGGTTCATTTCAACCTTGCTCAATGAAATATTGGATGGGGAAGTTAGCACAATTGTATAGACGAGAGATTTGGTTGACTTCGCAGAGTACCAATCAACATTGTATCAGATCGGGATCCGAGATTCACATTGCGATATTGGAAGACTTAGTAAGAGGCTTTGGGTTTCAAGATGAGTTTCAGTTCTGTGTTTCATTCTCAGATAGATGGGCAGACAGAGAGAACTATCCAGATTCTTGAGGATATGTTGCAGGTTTCTGTGATGGATTTCCAATTATTTTGAGAAATTCATTTAACCTTAGTTGAGTTTGCGTATATCAATAGTTATCAGTTTAGCAGCGAAATGGCATCTTATGAAGTGTTGTATGAGAGGAAGTATCTTTATGATCCTTTCCTTGTATTGAGTTCTTCAACCGAGGATATTCAGGCTGAATTGATTTATGTTGAAGAACAGTTGAGAGTTATTAGAATCACAAGTCCAGGAATTGAAAACCTAGAGTATTCGGGTTGTGAAAATTTAGTGGAAAAATCATATCATTGAGGAAGCCACTTGGGTTTAGGGAATCCGAGAGGCGTGAGAAATATATGTGATTATTTGAGCGTTCAGGTAATTCAATTCCAAATTCGGAACAAATTTTATTTAAGGGGGAGTGAGTGTCACGACCCTAAACCTAGGCACTATTTTGGTCACGTGTTGAGCACGTGGGGGGTGGGGTGCATTGTGATATTTTGATCATTTACATGATTTTAGATGTTAATAAATTAATTTTAATTATTTAATGTCTAAATGGAATAAATAAGAATTTTGTAGTTGATATCACTACTACATTTCCGACCTAATGTAACGCCAATTTTCGTTGCATTAGGGCCCAAAAACCGTTACATTAGGCCTAATGTAACGCCAAATGGCCGTTGCATTCTCTTGCGTTGCATTAGGTCTAATGCAACGACATAGTAAGCTAATGTAACGCCAGAGCTTTGGCGTTGCATCAGGTAATTACCTGATGCAACGCCAATTTTAAAACTATATGAACACCTAATGCAACGCCAAAAAGTAGATAAGTACCTAATGCAACACCAATTTAAAAAGTGATTGAATACCTAATGTAACGCCAAAAAGTAGATGAGTCCCTAAAATTTATTATATAATTTCACAATTTTATTAATTTTCTTTCTTCAATATATATATATATATATATATATATATATATATATATATATTTATTCTCAAACAATCCCTTAACTTTTTTTTTCTCAAATCAGTCCCTTAATGTTTTTTATTCTCTAATTAGTCCCTTAACTTTTTTTATATTCAAATCAATTCTTACATTTTTCAAAAGTAACACTTTGCTCCACCACCATCCACCACCATCCACCACCGTCCACCACCGTCCACCACCATCCACCACCGTCCACAACCATCCAAAACCGTCCACAACCACAAATCAAACAAAAGATTGTACAAATCAAAATAAAACACAAAATACAATAATAAATCGAAAGGAAACCCATGGAATATGTTAATTGAGAAGGTGACGGCCAGAAGGATGGGGCGAATTGGAAATCTGTCAAATCTAAATTGAGGGCAGGATGTCTTGCAGGTGGCCAGTCGGAAATGGGATACACTTGGTGGTGGAGGCAGTGGCCGGAATCTGCAGGCGTAAGTGCAAGGCTGTTCAGAGAAGATTTGATGGTCAACGATGGGTGCATAGGAGACGGAATTAAAAGAGATCGGTGTTGGGTGCTGCGGTTTGACGGAGAGGAGGTCAAGGGAGATGGTAGTGGTAGGCCGAAGATACCCAGCTCCGGATTATACCAAATGTCGGCGGTTATGGCGGATCTAGTACAGAGAGATGCATGTGTCGCGTCGGAATTGAAGAAGAGGATCTGGTCTAGAGATGGCAGTCGTGAACGGCGTGGGTAGGCGTGGGTTGTTTGTTTAGGAGATGTTTGAAGAGAGAGAAGAATGAGAGAAATGAGAGAGAGATGAAGAAGACGGGTAGGATTGAATGGGAGAAGATGAAGGGTACTGGGTTGTTTGTTTATTTTGATAAAATGAAAATAAAGAGAGAGAAATGAGGAGAGAAAGAGGGATTTATTGGTTTGTTTTGATTAATTGTGGACCGTTGGATTGAATGTGTGAATGGTTGGATTTGGTTTAGCTCATAATCCGCGTGATTATATGAGAACCAATAAAACAATGCCACATGGCATTGTTTGATTGGGTCTCAAATAATCACGCGGATCATGAGCTAAACCAAATCCAAGCATTCACACATTCAATCCAACGGTCCACAATTCTAATAATACATAATATCAAAAAAAAAATATTTTTATATTATATACTTTTATTTCTTTAAAAATTATTAGTAATAATACTTAATAATAATACTATTAATGATGCTATTATTAATAATACATAATAATAATACTAATAATTTAAACTATAAAATAATATTATGCCTAATATCAATAATATTTATTAATGAATTATTAATATTAATAATAGTACTAATAATTAATTATGCCTAATAAATTTTTTAAAAAACTTACCAAAAAAAGTCTAAAATATTTATCTCAATTCAAAAATAAAATTTAAAAAAAATAATACTTAATAATAATATTAATAATAACTAGTAATAATACATAATATCAAAAAAGTAAATGTTTTTATATTATATACTTTTATTGTTAATTATTCAATTAAATAATTGAAAATATTAATAATTATTATTATATAATTAATAATAATAATTTTATTAATTATTAATAATACTCATTAATTTAATAATTTAAACTTCTAAGAAATATTAATATACCTAAGTAATAATTGATAGAAATATTTAGTTAATTTCTAACTTATTTTATATATTTTTTTTAAAAAAACTTCCTTACCAAAAAATGTCTAAAATATTTATCTCAATTCAAAAATAAATTAAAAAAAATAATTATACTTTTAAAATATTAATAATACTTATAGGGTATAAGGTAAAGGGCATAGGGCATAGGGCATAGGGCATAGGGTATAGGGTATAGGATATACCCTATACCCTATACCATGTACCCTATAGGATATACCCTGTACCCTATAGGGTATACCCTATATCCTATACCCTATTGGTTATACCCTATACCCTATGCCCTATGCCCTACACCTTATACCCTATACCCTATATCCTATAGGGTATACCTTATACCCTATAGGGTATACCCTATACCCTATACCTTATAGGGTATACCCTATACCCTATAGGGTATACCCTATACCATATGCCCTATGTCCTATACCTTATACCCTATACCCTATAACCTATACCCTATAGGGTATACCCTATACCCTATAGCCCTATGCCCTATACCTTATACCCTATACCCTATAGGGTATACCCTATACCCTATAGGGTATACCCTATACCAAATGCCCTATGCCCTATACCTTATACCTTATACCCTATACCCTATATCCTATAGGGTATGCCCTATGACGTATACCTTATACCCTATATCCTATAGGGTATACCCTATACCCTATAGGGTATACCCTATACCATATGCCCTATGCCCTATACCTTATACCCTATACCCTATACCCTATAGGGTATGCCCTATGCCCTATACCTTATACCCTATATCCTATAGGGTATACCCTATACCCTATAGGGTATACCCTATACCTTATACCCTATACCATATAGGGTATAGGGTATAGTGTATAGGGTATATGGTATAGGGTATAGGGTATAGGGTATAGGATATAGGTTATAGGGTAGTGTATAGGGTATAGGGTATAGGGTATAGTGTATAGGGTATAGGGTATAGTGTATAGGGTATAGTGTATAGGGCATATGGTATAGGGTATAGGGTATAAGGTATAGGGTATAGTGTATATGGTATAGGGTATAGGATATAGGGTATAAGGTATAGGGTATAGGGTATAGTGTATAGGGTATAGGGTATAGGGTATAGGATATAGGATATATGTTATAGGGTATAGTGTAGGGTATAGGGTAAAGGGTATAGGGTATAGGGTATATGATATAGTATATATGGTATACGGTATAGGGTATAGGGTATAGTGTATAGGGTATAGGGTATAAGGAATAAGGTATAGGGTATAGGGTATAGGGTATAGGGTTTAGGATATAGGTTTAGGGTTTAGGGTTTTGGCGTTGCATTAGTAATTTAGCCGTTACATTAGAAAAATCTAATGTAACGCTGAGATCAAAGCCATTGCATTAAGCAAAATTTGCCGTTACATTAGCTCTGTCGTTGCATTAGACTCGTTACATTAGCTCTGGCGTTGCATTAGATGCGTTACTGTAAGTACCCAAATCCGGATCGTCAAAATCCGTTAGAAAGTTAACCGAAATCCGTTAACTGGCCCGCTCCAGGTTAACCGGAACTCGTCAAACTCCCCGTTGCCGTGCCAACGAGACGTCCCGGGACTGCCCCGTGCATCCCGACGTCGAACCGTACTTAACACGTGTCATCACACGTAAAAGTACGTCTTTCCCGGAAAAACGCACTTTCCGGCACTTTTCGGGGGCATTTCGGACATTTTCCGGACTGTTATTTTAAAAAACGGACAAAATCGGGACCGGGGAACGAACTCCCACATGGCTGGTGACTCATAGGGCACGTGGCAGCCATGCCACCTCCCTCTAGTCACTCTTCAATCACAAATCAAGGCCAAAAGACCAAAATACCCCTGATTTGCAAGCCAAGTCCGGCCGGACTCCCTGTGCACATTTTCTGAAATTGCCAGCAAGTCCTTCAAATTCTCAAAATACCACAAAACCCCCTGGATTCAGGCAAAGTCCGTCCGGACTCCTACTGCATTTTTCACCTATAAATAGAAATGGCTGTCAAAGCCAAAGGAGGAGAGATTTTTTACCCCAAAAATTCACCACACCCCACGGCCCAACTGATTCTCACCCCTTCCGAGCTTCCGTTCTGTCTCGATTCGCGTGAAACCTTCGTATTTCGATCAAATACGCCCCTTACTACTTCGAAATAACCTTTCGAATTACTTTCCGTGTCCCGTACACACCTTCCGAGCCAAAGGAGTCGACCCTAGCCATAGGTATAACTCCCTCTCTCTAAATCTCTCATTCCGTCTCGGTTTACGCGCCAGTCGCTACAACCGTTTCGAACAACATTATCAAAATGTAGACGCCTCCGTCTAACGGGGTTCGATACGTTTTAGCCCCTCGATTCTCTTCTCTTTCCGTAAGAGAAGTAATCACGGGTTAAAACGGCGTTCCGACCCCGTTCCGTTTACTTTTATCGTCATTTACCAATTCCGGATCGATCGATCCGTTGATCGTCATTTAATTTCTGTCATTTACAAATTCGAGCTGATTGGCCTCGTTGATCGTCATTTACAATTCCGAGCCGATTAGCCTCGTTGATCGTCATTTACGATTCCGGATCATTTGATTCCGTTGACACTGCTTTAAATACTGTCATTTACAAGTCCGACCCGTTTGGATCGTGATAGTATTTACTTTTCAAAGTCCGAGTCGCAACCCGATTCGTTGATCGCATATCATTTAATACGCATTTTTCTCGTAAAAATCGTTGACAATGTAATGCCCGGTTCAAAACCGGAGTTCGTCCGTCGAACTCTCTTTCAAAAACGCGCGACATGACGTTTGGCCTCCAAACGCTCATCTTCAAACTAAAAGCCGCCATTTGACACTCAAAATCATTTAATACGCATTTTTCCCGTAAAAATCGTTAACAATGACTCGCCCGGTTCAAAAAACCGGAGTTCGACCTTCGAACTCCTTTTCAACTCAAAGTCGACGTTTGCCACGCAAACGCTCATTTCAAACTCAAAGTCGACGTTTGCCACGCAAACGCTCATTTCAAACTCAAAATCGACATTTGCCACGCAAACGCTCATTTCCGTCTCAAACCGACGTTTGTCATTCAAACGCTCGTCTTTTCAAACAAAGTCACCTAATCAACGTTTGACATTCAAACCAAGATTAAGCTTGTCATTCAAGACCCCATTTCAAAACACACACACACACACACGTTTTTCGAGAAAGGTAGAAAGACTCGTCATGCGAGGCATTTCGGGCGATCTCGTAATACTCCACCCGAAACGTAACGTGACCTCCGAACCTAACAATCTCTGGTACTAAAAAAGCTTTTTACTCGTTTTTGCTGCCAATAAAAATGATCCCCATTTTCAAAGTCTTTTCCTAAGTTTTTGCTACCAATAAAAACGACACCATTTTCAATAGCCGTTTCTCAAAGTTTGGGCTCAAAATATAAAAACCGTGTGGCGACTCCTCATTTTTTCTTTCCCATGAAGCGAGGTCTCAGACACCAACCCTCCGCGAAAGACAACCGCGTTTCGCGTCCGCGCGAAATCCCGGGTAATTTCAGTTGGCGACTCCGCTGGGGATAAGATACTTTTTTCAAAACTACCGTTGTTTTCTAAAAAGCATTCCGTGGGTCAAACTTTCGTTTACCCTTCCTCGTTTTCGTGTGTGTGAGTTCCTTTAAACCTCGAACGGTTTTTTTCAAAAGGCATTACATTGTCAACTTTTCAAAATCATACCATGTTTGTGCATCCCCATTCATGCCTGATTTTCATCGCTGTCTTTTGAATTGTGCATCATAAATTCTTTAAGACACATTCTGAAAAAAAATCTCTGTTTTACTCAGAAAAAGAATTTTAGTTACCGCACACTACGCGCACTTGCTGCCTCGGAACACCGCACTTCACGTGCACTTGCTGCCTCGGTACACTGCACACTACAACCCCTAACCCGGGATGGCCTTATCTGTTGCACTCCGATTGGTCTGCCAGACACCTTTCGGGGGCGCACGGGGTCGTCCCAAACATCCCATCCTAGCCCGTGTAAGCCATGCACTCTTTGTGTCACACTTTGTCCAAGACCCCGGTTGGTTTTTGGCTTAGCTCGTGTCATAAAGCCTAAGTGTATGTTTTTTACGCCGGGCCCCGCTCCGAGTCAAGCTCGAGAGTTTGAGACCAAAGGTCGTTCCTGACCCGAAGTCTCGCGCTCTTCAGCCTTGACTTTGACGCGGAGCTCTGCCGAAAAATATACCCGAAGGTTCAATGTGACGCCGTGTCACCAAACCTCGCCGTATGTATCGTGCCAGCCACAACTTGGCCAACGCTAAAAAGCTAAGGTCTCTCGCACAAGCGAGTCAGGAGTGGTCATGCCCAAATTTTGGCACGATCCTCGCCTTAACTTAAGGACGTTGACTTCGACTGTGGCCCGTACGTCACACACGTTGAAAGTTTGCGTGATCAGCTAGCCTTAAGTTCATTTTTTCCTTTGTCGGTGGAACTCGCTTGCCTTATCAGACCTCGCTCGGGATAGTCCGTCCTGAGAAAGATGATCTACAATGGAAACGAGGGGCTTATAAGCGTAGTGACGAGATCCACTGATTAGAGCTCTAGGATTAGTTGCGAAAAAGAAGACCTGCTCTTTTCCAACCGATTAGGACTCTGAGAAAACGCGCTTTAAGTAAACATTAATCGGTAACTTGCACATTGCACAAGCCCGAAAACCTTTAGCCAAATCCCCTTTTCCGAAGCCTAAACCCTTCCTTTCGTTCCACTGCGGCGGCGAGAAAGTGGTTCGATTTCGGGTCGGCCGCCTTGCCGGGATCACCATTACGGCGGCGTCGGACAGGTTCTTCGGTTCCCTTAGTTCCCTCGGCCAATTTCGAGACATGTCTAGCTCAGAGAAATCGTGACGGGGAAGGACCCCGCCACCGGTAACGGATATGACTTTGGAAGAAGCCATCCGGGCTTGTGAGGTTCACAAGAGGCGAGAAGAAGATCGGCGGGAATTTCGTGGTACGGCTTACGAATGAGCGTGGTATAGCGGCTATCCCCGGTCGGACGATACTTTTGTCACAGTCGAGGATGACGATTCCCCGAAACCAGTTCACCAAACCTTCAACCGGGTTCCTCCCCGCCAACTTACGGGATGCCTTCCAACCGAAGGAAGCAGTAGGCCCTAGGCTCCATGTTGCCACCTCTCGGGGCAACCACTGTCATTTTTGGCCGGCCAGTGCCGCTCCTATCACTCAATACCACCGGCGCACCGGACCATCTCAGGATGCCAATATCCCTCAATACCCTCCCGGGTTCGTCCCGTTGCCTATACACGAATCCTAAACACCGGACAAACCCCGATACTGATTCGAAAAGGCTCCCATATATTCTCATATATCAAGCCTTCCACATCCAATCACTATCGCTCACGTGGTAGCACCGGCGCCGTGCCTCACAGTCCACCGCTGGACCCAACCTTAGCCTGGATGGTCGAGCGGATGAAAGACACGAAAGCCACCATGAGCGGCTCAAAGCGGAAATGCTCAAATCCACGAGATCCGGGAATGGTCACGCCTCTCCACTGCCAAGTTCGAGAATGCCGGAGATGGACCGATTCGACGGAACCGAATGTCATCAAACACACGTCGATACCTACGTTCTCGGCATGAGAGCAAAAGGAGCAACCCTCTAGCAAATGGCCGACCACTTCCAGCATACGCTCAAAAGTTCGGCGTTACGATGGTTTCCGAGGGTCAAGCACGCGGATCGCCACACACAGGAACAGATCGGTAACATCTTCTGGAGCGGTACCGATCCAACCTAGAGTGGGAAATAAGTCGCGAGGACTTAATCACCACTGAGCAGAAAGCGGATGAAAGTGTTGGGGAATTCTACAAGAGGTGGAGATGGCAACTCTCCGAGATCATGGAGCCACTCTCCAAAGATGAACAGATGCGGATCTTCAAGTCTGCTTAAGACCGTCCATCGGAACTCTCATCGATCATCATTTCTTCCCGGATCTCCGGGCCATGGTCAATGCCGGCTCACGGTTCGAGAAGGATCTCAAGGAAAAGTTGGCTCTTTGCACGGCCATACGAGATACCGCTCGGCGGTTGCATTCAATCCCGCACCGGCCCCGGCGAAAGGGAAAGATACGTCTGTCAACTACATCCATCGGGGACAACGGTCGGGTAACGAAACCCGAGTCCCACAAAGCAACAATTCTACTCGAAAGCGGCACTGTCGTACACTTCGACAAGTTGGACATGCCACTGAGCAAGATGCTGGAAGGGTTAATCAAGGAGGGTCTCCTTAAACCCGTTGCCAATTACAAACCCAAGAATCCCGTAGCCAATTGTAAGTACCCAAATCTGGCTCATGCCTTCCGGTTAAATTTCCCGGCAATTTCGGTAAGTTTCCCGGTAATTCCCCGGACCTTCCTAGTGTTCCGGAAATGTTAGAGCAGTCCCAAATTAAATTAAGAATTTGAAGGGAGCCTTCCTAATTAAGAAACACGTTTTCTTAATTAGGAAGAGGGTTCTAGAATTTGCCACCTTGCATGGTTCTAGAAATCTTGAGTCACAATGGATAATGCCGCACGGCTGCATTAGCTCGTTTGTCCCTAGCCGCACGGCTTCATTAGCCTTATCCAGGGCGCCTATAAATAGAGCCCTCCTCTACCCATTTCAACACACACAATCCATAGCAAGTCACCCACAAACACTCCAAATACGTGAAGAATCTTGCTTTGGAAGCTCAAGAAGGTGAAGAAGAAGGCCAAGAAGCTCCCTCCCTCCTCCTTGAAGATCCAAGACCAACCTCTCCTCCTAGCTCTGACCAAAGAAGAAGGAAGCTATTGGTAACCTCGCACGCCCTACCTTTGCATCCTAATTGCTTTATAATTTGCTCATTGCATTGTCTTTATATTGCTTGGGACTTGGTAGATTAAAGATCCTATCTTTATATTCCCCTTCCCCTTTGGCATGCATTAGACATCATTTGTCATAAAAATGTAGTCTTTTCCCATAAAGGTGCATCCTTTGCACCTAATACCCCCATTTTCAAATAAAAATGTCATCTTCATGCATCCTTTGCATATAAAAATCAAATCTTTTTCAATCAAAATGCATCATTTGCATCCAAAATCCCTTGTTCAAGCATCATTTGCTTTAAAGACCATGTCTTTATCATAAACTAGCATCATATGCTTTTCAAAATGCAATCTTTATGCATCATTTGCATAATGAATGCCAATTTCTTCAACAAAAATGCATCATTTGCATAAAAATCAAATCTTTATGCATCATTTGCAATAAAGATTATTTCTTTAAACTAAGTGCATCATTTGCAACCCAAAAATGTCATCTTTTCATTAAAGATTCATTTTTACATACATTTCCCCCATTCCCCCATTAACAACCTAGGAATGGACCGGTGTAAAAGATCCTATCTTTACATCGTTCCTTCCATTAAAGGTTCCATATCTCTTTAGAAAGGGACACCTTGAACCCTATATCTCCGATTATCGCTTAAGAAAGAGTATGAAGCATCTATATGAGCTCGGCCATCTTAAAGCGTAGGATTGATGGGCTAAGGACCCTCCTTTTCTAAAGAACCTCATCTTTGACCAAAAGAGAGTCATTCTCTCGATCACGCAAGTCCCGAGGGTCCCGAGGTTAAAATGCGATGATCACAAGTCATAAGATGAGGACGGGATCATAATCCCAAATACATAAAATTCCAAGGAATCGGCGACAACCAACAAATGGTTTGTACGTCCGGAAGACAACTTGGGACATTCCCCCCACTTTTCTCAAACACATGCACACAAGAAAGCACGCAAGCAAGCACGATTGCGAAATCTTGGGAGACTTGCTCCGGCAAGGCACTTTGGGTGAACGCCAAACGTTCTTCCCGAGGGGTAACTTAACCTCCGAACCCAAGTAAAAACCTTTTTTTCAAAGTTTTGAGGTAATCAAAATGGCGTGGCGACTCCGTTTTTCAAATTAAACCGGATGTCTTCAAACTCGCGTGAATCCAACAAAATTTGGGCACCACATTCACTGTTTGGCGACTCTGGTGGGGAAGGTCCCAAAGGAGAAAAGCTTTTATTTTCAAAACAAAAAAATCGATACTCGGTATATAGGTGGAAACCACTTACCCTTCCTGTACACTCCACGACGTGGGAGTTGGGATAACGGTGGTTTAACAATCCACGTACCAGTATCCCTTTTCGAAAAAAAAAAACAATTTTGAAAAAAATAAAAGAAAGCTTTTTCCCTTTGAGCGGGTTAGACTCCCATCGCCGATTTCATTAATCGTGCTTGCTTTCTTTACCATGCATTGCATCATTTGCATCTTGGAATTTGTGCATACTTTGAAACGGGAAACAACCCAAAAAATAGCAAAAGGAGTGGAACCTGGAAAATTGATCCATGCAGTCGTACGGCTCAATCCTCCTTGGATTCGGCCAGGGCGACCTCGGTGGCAATTCCACCAGGAAAAATCATGGTTAATCTGGCGGTCCTAGCGGCTTGGGGCTACTCGGCTTCATGGCCAGGGGCTCCCGAAAATTTACGTGCTTACGTGTTGCATTTTCCCCCGTCCCGAAAATCATTCCTTTAAAACACATTATGAAAATCTACTGTTTTAACTCAAAGGAACATTTTTAGGAGATCGCACACTACGCGCACTTTGATATATCCTGTACACTTTGCACGCACGTCCTTCAAACCCGAGGGTGGTTCAGTGCGATCACGGACGACCTTACGATGCTCCGGGCGCGCACGGAATCATCCCAACCTCCCATGGCGGCCGGTGTCGACCAATGCACGGTCCGTGTCACACGTTTCAAAAAACCGTGACTTTTGGTTGGTTTTGGTCTAGTCCGTGTCATATAGCCCGGTTGCATACCCACGTAAAGGTCAAGCCTTAGCTCATAACGGAAGCCAAGATTTTCGCTCAAGCGAAATGCGCGAAATTCCGACAAGGAAAAATCGGTGGGATCTTGACTCCGACATTGACTATTGACCTTGACCCGCACGGAATGCGTAAGAGTCAAGACCGAGTCTTTGCCAAAAATCAAAAGATCTTTCGCTCAAGCGAAGCTACGCAAAATTCCGACAAGGAAAAATTGGCAAGATCTTGGCCGGCATTGACTTCGATTCCGACCCACGCACCGTGTATGCAACAAAGTTCAATGTGACACCGTGTCATCCGGCTTTTTACCGCCCGACCCATGCCTATTATTCTCTCGGACATTACCGAAAGTCAAAAACCGTCATTCGCTCAAGCGAAACTCGCAGATCCGTCAAGGCGGAGACGAGACTTTCCGGTATTGCCTTGACTATAATCCGCATCGCTCGTGCGTTGAAAGGTCCTATGACCCGCTAGACCCGATAGGAGCGTTCTTTACTCTCGGTCGGTGGGATCCGCGTGCCCTATAGGACCCTCGCAGGGGCTGTCCACCTGGGAGGTCGAAATACGGGTGGAATACGAGGGGCTTATAGACGTAGTGACGGAACCCGCGATCCGGGATCTAGAGTAGTTGTGAAAAAGAAGGGCGAGAATCCCTTTTCCAACCAAATAGATATTAATAAAAGACAACTGTTTTAAGTAAACTTGAAGATTCTAATTTGCATATTGCACAGGCCTTCGGCTAAACACCTACCCCGAGTCTAAACCTTTCCTATCCCTTTCCTTGACGAGAAAGAAGTGGGTGAGAACACCGGGTCGGCGACTTGTTAGCACGAGAATCCTCGGACAGGTTCGCGAGAATCCTCGGTTTCGAGAGTCGAGAATGGCCGATTTGACAGAGAACGATCTTTGGTTTGGGTAACCGAGATGACTAGGGAAGAAGAGCTAGCCTATAACCAATGCCCTCCCCATCTTCATATAACCCATTGCCAAAGACCGTCCCTTCTCGGTCTTCTCCAATACCCCAAGTATTAGGGTCCCGACACCCTCGCTTCCTCTGCATCCCCCCACGGGACCTTTTTCCTCCTTTCAGCCTGAGCCTACTTTGGAATCCCAGTGCCAATTTGACCTTTCCAATTTTGTTAACGCCTGTGTGAATTTGCCTACCTCTCGGACGGCTACGGTGAAGAGTCGGTCGGAAACGAGAATAGGAATGGATGGATTCTGGCGATGATGACAGGTTCGATAAAAGGAATGGACTTGGAGCCAACGGAAGTGAAACCCGAAGGGCAAGATGAGGTAGAAAGCCACGGACACGGAATAGGGGATGAAATCACTTCAAAGTGTGTCTGCGGCCTATGCAAAGGCTCGGAGAAGGATGAGGTAGTGTATGAGTCCTATATCCTAGAGTTCAATACTCCGTACAAGGACTTGGTAGGTGAATGGAGGAACTTGATCGAAGCTTTAGCCAAAGAGGGAAGTGGGCTCCGCCCGCCGTCTGGAACATGTAAGCGTCGCCGAAGCCAAACTCTCATCGGGAAGGGTAGACTCTATCACGGTGTTAGTAGTCACTCCTGAAACTTGGTACGAAGAAGAATGTATGGATGCCTTGGAAAGAGTCTGAGTTTAGAGCGACCCCGGTCCCCTTTATGTCCTACGATGATAATGATGTTTTCTGGTAATCCCTAAGCCCGAGGAAGAATGCGAGATACCCCTCATATGGCGTCAAGTATCCCGACCTGCTTTTGCCCTCATTGGTCATAAGAGCCAAGGCGAAAGTTCCCACGAGAGCTCTTTGTAGTGACAACGATGAAGACACGGTCGAAGTGCCGGAAGGGACAATAGAGGAGTGGTTAGCCCGAAGCCAAAAGCCCGGAAAATCTCTCGACGGTAAGGAAAAGGAACCCGCCATGAGGTTTGACCCCTTGAAATCCTTATTGATGATGGAATTTCCCACTTGAGAAAATGTTTGGCCAACGTCAAAGATGCCGTCGAAGGTTGACCCCGGGGAAAGAAAAGACATGCTTGACGGTGATGAGGAATGTGATCCTACTCTGTTAAAGAAGTTGCTAGGTTCGGATGAGAAAGCCATTTGCCAAGCTCCAAACTCCGGAAGTGATAATTCTTGTTGCATCTTTGACTTTGAAAAGTTTGAATGAGGCGTGAAAGCTTTAAACGGAGAATGTGAAGTTGAAATCAGCCGGTCAAACTCGAGAAAAGGTCAAAAAGCCGGTAACACAGGACCGGTCGGGAAGCCGCCTATGCTTCGGCGGCACCGTCAATCGAGATCAATCGGCGAAATTGGCCATACGCCGGTAAGAATCCGCCTACGACTTTGAAAGAATTGTGAGAATCCTCCGGTAGGAATAATGACCAAGGAAAATCCAATGTCTATGTGATGACTCGGTGCAGGCGAGATGAATGTTGAGCGACCTAAGGGTGACAAAAGAAGCACCGTCTACGAGCCAAAACGAGATAAAAAGACCTTATAAGCCGAAGCGAAAAGCGACTACGATAAGGAGGATCCGGTCCTAACTCGGTTGAAGTGTACCCAAGCCAATATCTCCTTATGGTCCTGTTGACCTCTTCGTACCCTCATAAGTTGAAGCTAGAAGAAAGTTTGGCCAAGACCATGGTGCCCGTAGATGTCACCCGGATGAGGTCGTCCAAATGATTGGAAATATCCACTACGGAAACATCATTACCTTGGCTGACTTAGACACGCCAAAGTATGGGGCTAGTCATAACGAACCTCTTTACATCACAGTCCGGTTAGAAGAGCGTCGATTGCCACAGTATTAGTCGATGGAGGGTGCAATGAATGTCTTGCCGGCTAAAATGATGGATTTATTGGATGCGAAGCCAACGGACTTAAAGCCTTCTAGTCGAGACTATTAAGGCCTATGACTCCCTTTGCACGATCGGTTTTGGGGATCGCCACTCTCAAGATGTGGTTCGGAAAAAAGGTCATGGACGTTGACTTTCAAGTTATTGATATTCCGATTTCATTCTTGCCTTCTTTGGGGACGGCCTTGGATCCACGGATAAACGGGGTAGCCTCTACTTTGCATCGGTGCGTCAAATTTCGGTCGAGTGATGGAACTATCACCACCATTTATGGAGATAGTGTCACGGTAGAAGGAACCGGCCTTTGGGGATATCCCGATATTGGAGATCAAGCACGATGATGAAGGGTTAGCATTGGCCAGGATTCTCCGTAGCTTCTTCCAAGGCACAAGTGTGTTGCCTTGACCTCACCACTACTTAGATAAAATCCCTCTGCCATGAGAATGATGCGAAAAATGAGTTATCTTAGGGACTTGGATTGGGTAGAAGACTTCAAGGTCGTAACACCATCATTGATGTGAAGGAGCAGACTACGAGATATGGCTTGGGGTACAAACCGAACTCTCGGGATGCCGGAAAAGCTAAAGGCACGAAAGGTGAAGGGGTCCGGCTCCATCCTTACGGTCTGTCTCGACCCATTACTTTACAAAAGGAGGGACACAATATGATGAAAGTGATCGCGGATCTCCTTGCGAAAACCCTTCTAGAGAACCTTGAGAAAGTTAGGGAAAGCCAACCAATCCCGTTCGAAGAATGTTCCTTGATTTGCCGAGATATCCACAGGGGCTACCACTACCGATTCGAGAATGAGTACGTCTTGAAAGGAAATCCGGCCGGTGTCAAAGAGTCGGCATCCGGGACAATGGACTTCTCCGCCTTTGAGTTAGCTCTTCCAAAGATCAGCCCGAGATAGAAGTTTGCCGGCTGATGAAAACGATCGATGGGGTTTGCAAGAGTTGTTTGACGAAGAAGCACAAATCCCGGACTTGATCGACTTGATTCGAGACGATGAGATAGTTGCCGTTATTGGAGACGATGGTGAAAGTCATTTTGATCCTCGCACTTTGGTGACTAAGACGAAATGCCATTGAAGAATTGGGAGACATTCTCGGGGCCGATAGCGATCGACGGCAAATGATCACGGAGCTTGGATTGGTACCCGTCCTTCTCAACCCGGTCGTGTCAAACACCTGTTGTCTATTCGGTCGAGTCGGGAATCTTTGAATTCCGAGTCCTCGAAGTCATCCGAAGGCCTCACGCTGAGGATTATGAAAATGTAATCGATGTCATCTTTCCCCTTATTTTGAATGAAATGACAAATCTTTACGATTATCCTCTTATTGCCAACTTAACAAATGATAAATTAACTCAAAACTTAACAACGAGTTAATAATGAATCATTTGAACAAGATGCAAACACACTAAACGAACAATACATTAAAGAAATCTTTAAGCGGGTTTCGGAAAAAAAGGAAAACCGGGCCCAAGCTTGCCGAGGAGGTTTTGATAAGTGTGAACTTGGGTACTATTGAGGAACCTAAAGAGACACAGATTGGAAGCTTCTTCCGGGGGTTGAAAGGGACGATTGATCGAGCTGCTCAGAGAATACGTCGACGTGTTTGCATGGTCATACAAGGATATGCCGGGGCTAGGCAGGTTCGATAGTAGAACACGAGAATCCCTCTAGCACCGAGATGCTAAGCCGGTAAAGCGAGCGAGAAAGATTAAGCGGAATGGTCTCTACGGGTCAAAGAAGAAATTGAGAAGCTCTGCGGGTAGGGTTCATCGAGTCATTGAATACCCGACATGGTTGTCCAACATCGTGACCGTAACCAAGGCCAATGGGAAGGTGCGGCTTTGTGTGGATTTAGAGATACGAACAAGGCCGGCCCAAAGACGACTACCCTCGCCAAACATAGACATCTGGTGGACTCCACGCCCGACTACGAAGTCAAATCCTTCGTTGATGGTTTCTGCGAGCTACAACCGAGATCAAGATGGCCGAGGAAGACCAAGAAAAGACGGCCTTCACCACACCATGGGGAACCTCTTTGTTATACGGTAATGCCATTCGGGCTCAAGAATGCGGGGCTACTTACGAAGGGCGGCGACCGCGCTTTTTCATGACATGATCCACAAGGAGATTGAGGTCTACGTAGATGATATGATAATCCACTCCAAAGGAGAGGGTGGGCGGCACTTTGTTGACCTACGAAAATTCTTTGAGAGGTTGAGACGGCATTCCATGAGACTAAACCACACAAATGCACCTTCGGAGTGACAAGGGGAAAAGTGCTTGGGTATATGGTCACGGGCGAGGTATAGAAGTTGACCCCAGAAAGATCAAAGCCATCATGGATATGAGGCCACCTCAAACCAGGACGAAGTCAAGAGCTTCATGGGTAAATTGCGGTACATCGGCCGTTTCGTCAATCGGTTGACCACTATGTGCGAGCCCATCTTCAAGCTCATGAAGAAGAATGTGGACACGAGAATGGACCGAAGAATGCCAAGATGCCTTTGACCGAGATCAAGGCATACTTAGTACATCCCCGGTACTATGCCCCCACATAGACGAAGCCTCTTACGCTCTATCTCCTTTATCCTGAACACGGCGGTTGGGGCTATGCTTGCTCGGGAAAAGAAAGACTCTCGGGTAGAAACGCCATTTACTTTGTCGGTAGGAAGCTACGGGGAGTGAGCTCAATTACTCGGCATGTGAAAAGACACTGTGCGGGAGGTAGTGCAGGTAGTCGGCAAATTGAAGCATTATATGCGAAGCCCACCTGTGAATTTGGTCTCGAAAATGGACCCCATCAAGTACATCTTTGACAAGCCTTCCCTCTCGATGCGTTTAGCGAAGTGGTCCTTCTTCTTGGCGAGAATACGACATCAACTATGTGACCGAGAAAGGCCATCAGGGTCAAGCATTGTCGAGATCACTGGCGAACTTCCCGATAATGAAGACGAGAGGGCTGAACCCCAATTCCCGAGATGAAGGGATCTTTGCGGTTGAGCACGAGAATAGATGGCAATTGTTCTTTGACGGAGCCGCTAACAAAAGAGGAAATGGTGTAGGAATGCTATTGGTCGATCCGAAAGATGAGCATACCCCCATAGCCCTCAAGTTGAACTTTCTGCCACGAACAATGTCGCCGAGTATGAGGCTGCATTCTTTGGTTTGGAGGCTGCCTTAGAAAGAAATGTCAAGGAGCTCGAAGTTTACGGAGACTCGGCCACGATCATCAACCAAGTCTCCAACAAGTGGAAGGCGTGGACCCTAATCTGCAACGGTATCATGCCCGTATGGAGGAGTTATTTGGACGGTTCGGAGAAGTGACTTTCCACTACTAGGGAAAAGAAGCAGTTCGCGAGATGCCCTAGCTACTCTAGCCTCATTGGTAGAGATCCCAGGAAAAGCCATAAAGCCCTTGAGTGGGTAGAAGAGAAGCCCCGACCTATACATTTGTGAAGTGGACACAGGACCCGAGCCTATAAAGGAACCTTGGTACAATCAGTTACCAATTCCTCAAAGACGGAGAGTCGGCTTTCGGAGACGAAGAAGGTAGACCAAAAGAAGGTGTCGAGCCAAAAGCTTGCGAGCCACGAAAAGGTTGGCCTCCCATTATGTCATCCTAGGAGGCAGCACTTTGTACAAGAAACGCTATCAAGGACCACTCCTCTTATGTGTCACTCAAGAAAGAGCCGAGAGAGTTGATGGCCAGAAGTCCACAATGGTCCTTGCGGTCCTCACATGAATGCGAGCCACGATGCAAGTGATCCTCGAGAATGGGTTACCTCTTTGGATCTCCATGGAGAGGCTGCGTCCGGCACGTCCGAACTGCGACAAGTGCCGGCGGTTTGCCAACCTCAACCATCTCCCACCTCATGACACATGTCTTGCATGGCGACTCCTTGGCCGTTTGCAACTTGGGGCATTGACGTGATAGGGAAAATAGCCCCGACGAGGAAGCAATGGGCACGAGTTCGTGTTGGTAGCCATCGACTACTTCACCCAGTGGGTAGAGGCCAAGTCCTACAAGGTCCTCACTTCCCGAGAAAAGTGGCCCGGTTCATCAAAGAAAACATAATGTGCGAGATATGGGGTGCCCAGCGAGATCATTTCGATAATGGGTCACACTTGAAGGAAGGCTGCGATAGGCTAGCTGTCGAGAATTGAGTTACTCGCCACAAGTCGTCCCGTCTGAGACCTCGAGACCAATGGAGCTGTGGAAGGCTGCTAATAAGACACTCGAGCGGATCATCAGGAAGATGGCCACCGTGGTCGTGATTGGCCCGAAAAGGCTGCACCTAGCACTGCAGGGGCTCTGAACGTCTGTCGGAAACGGCCGCGGGAGAAACTCCTTTTGCCCTAACTTACGGGATGGAAGCGGTGTTACCGGTGGAGTTGGAAATCCCGTCATTAAGGGTCCTCTGGAAAAGCAGTGTCAACGAAGTAGAATGGCTCTGGCCGGCATGATGAATTGGCCTTGCTCGATGAGAGAAGGCTCAAAGCCATGGAGCACACCGAGCCTACCGGAGGCGAATGGCGGAGCGTTTGATAAGAAAGTCAAAGCCGGAAACATCAAAGAGGGTGACTTAGTCTGAAAGTAAAGCCCCCTACCCGAGAGGCTGACCCCACAGGAAAATGGGAACCCGTTTGGATCGGCCCTTATGTAGTGCGAAGATCGTCGGGAGGAGCAATGAAGCTTGCGAGACTTGGATGGCAATCCCTTTGTCCACCCGGTCAACGGTGATAAACTCAGAAGATACTATGTCTAATAAAAAAAAAAAAAAAAAATCTTAGTGCAAAAAGAGTAATACCCGGCTAAATTTGAAAAACCCCAAAAAGGGCGGTCTAGGCAAAAAACGGGGTTGCACGAAAAAAAAAAAATAAAAAAAAAAATATATAAGAAAAAAATCTTAGTGCAAAAAGAGTAATACCCGGCTAAGTGAAAAACCCCAAAAAGGGCGGTCTAGGCAAAAAACGGGGTTGCACGAGAAAAAAAAGAGACTTAGTTTTGTTAGTTCACCGAGAATGAACTACGAAGACTGAGCCCCTTAGCCTTTCTTGTAAAAGGGAACGTAGGCGGCCATATATGGTTCGGTCTAAACAATAAAAAAGGGCAATAAAGCTTCCATAAAGTGCGTCCTTAGCAATAAATAAAAGGGTATTTCGGTTTTCATAAACGGGTCCCAAGTAATAAGACATTTGAATTTCCATGAAACATGTCTTGATTAATTTCTAAAATAATATTTCTTGTTCATTACAAGTCAAAAATTTCTTGATGAGTTCAAGCACGGTCTACCTCTTGACTCTGCTAACTTTTGCTAAAAAGATCTAAAAATACAATAAAATGCCTAAATAAACTAATGTGTTTGCAAATGGCAATAAGAGGATCTTGAGAAAAAGACTTGTCGATCGTCATTCGCTAAGTCTTCTTCGGTCTTCTTCCCTTTTCCTCGGCCTCGTCGAGTCTTCTTCCTTTTCTTCTCAATAATGTCGGTATCCCTCATCCCGACCTGCTGGTATCCTCATTTGGAGCCTCTACCCGACCCCGTGTCAATAAGCGCTCTCTCTATACGAGCACGAGTCAGTATCTCCTCCCTCGAGACTCGGTCAAATGAGCAACCTCGGACAACCTCTTGTCACAGAGCCTCCATGTCCACTGACCAAGTCACCTGATTGGTTATGGCAACTCGCCTTAGCCTCGGTCTCCTCGAGTCCTACTCGAGTCGTGGTCGGCCCCCAATAAAACTCGGCGTCTATCCTCCAAGATAACTTTGAGTCGCTCCCGTCTCCCTCTCGTACCGGTCCAAGTAGACGGTGGTCAAGATCGTGCTCTTCCTGCTCCTAAAGATAGCCCTGGGTGGGAAAGCGGTGTATGTCCAAGCCCTCGAGAAAAAGTGAAGGCATTTGGGTCCCTCATGTCTAGAGACATCACCTCCATAGTCCGGATGTCCTCCCGGTCACTCAAAGGCTCTGTAAAGCCCCAAAGCTGCTGGATACCAAGCGGGGTATGTAGAAGGATGACCGGCGAGAATCTGGAACCCTCATGACATAAGACTCTGAAATATCCTCTGATACGCAACCTCCGGTGTGGTATCCACCAACGGATGTCAGAAGTGGATAGCCTAGCCATCATCGGCTCCCGGCTACCACTGTTCTGCTTTGCCCTAGGTGCACCTCTCAGAAATCACCCGAGGGCAGAGTCGGCAAAGCCCCGAGGCAAAGCCCAGAGCCTCTCCTGCGGCCACAAAGTCAACATAGCCGGACTCCGGACCTCATGAAATGGTCTCCCAGAGCCATCTGTCGATCCCATGCAAAGTCTCCCCCAAAACCGGTGGGACGATATCCTTCCCGGCCACTGCCAGTCTCGACCATGTCCGGGAGACCACCGTGACAAATCCCACGGACTCGGCGGTAAACGAACGAGAAAGACGCAAAGGATAAATGCGTCCATAGCCACCATGGTAGCGGCCATAGGCGGAGATCCAAACTTGCCGGGATCTCGGAAGGTCAATCTGTCCAGAAGCTACCATCATCTCCTCGGCCTCTCCCGGAGGAATGCGAGAAAAGATGCAAGCTTTACCGCCATTGGCACGTCTCCGATCGGCGGAATAGATATAGCCTCGGTCTCGGGACCCCCAATCAAGGCTCACGAAGTCTTCGTGCGTTGGGACGATTTCGTTGTAAGAAAAGCGATAAACATGTCTCCGGACGTCCCAGAACTTTGCTTTGCGGCTCTCAACGAGTCCCAATCGGGCGGGAGATCCCTCAAATGCCATAAAGACTTGATCTTGAAGGAAGAATCAAACGGCCCCTTGTGATTTTGGAAGTTATGTCTCGCCCAAGATTGAAGACCGGACGAGAAAATGGTCTCTCTTCCCCCTTTGTAGTCTAACGGGCCTCTCCATCGCAAAAGTGATCAAAGATGGTGCTTTTAGGTCCAAAATGTGCCACAGGAACAATTGGGACAAGTTTAGAGTGAAAATGAAATGAAATGGCCAAGCCTTGCTTTTATTCGAGAAAATAACCGGTTCGAGACAGGCTGTGAGCCGCACGGCTTCATTTGCCCAGAGACCTATCCGCACGGCTACATTAGCCCTCTGCGAGAAAAAATTCTGCGGCAACCAAAGTTGCTGCCCAAGGGAGTTTTCACCCCACTTTTTCAACCAAAACATGTACAAAAACATATCCGAAGCCATTCAAGCATTTATACACCATTATAAATCATTTTGGCCCAGTTTCGGCCCCAATTCCAAGCAAAAAAGTCGCCCCAGGCTCGAGATAATATGCAAATTGAAAAAGCATAAATTAGAAAAGTAAATAAAGCGTAAATACAATGTCTTCGCCCCATAGGCGTCAAAATAAAGCAAAAATAAACAAGTTGTGCATAAAAAGTGTTCATTGTTTGTTCTTGTTCCAAATCTACTCTAGAGACCTCCTAGGCCTCAGATTCTTCTTCTTCCTCATCCTTTGCTCGGCTCATAGACGCTAGGCTCTCTCATCGCGTCCTCACAGTCGCTCGCATCGGAAAGAGGGATGTTGTCGTGCTCGTACTCCGCCCATTTGCTCCAAGATATCAGCATTAGGACCTCGCCCACGAGGCTGGCCTTGGATGAATACTCCGAAGCCGAGGAAGAGGATCTGCGCCCCAGACATGCCTCCTTTTGCGCACGGGCTCCTGCACGCTTGTTGACGCTTTAGTAGCGCGAGCCCGGCTTCTTGACCAAGGATCGGCACACGTCTTTCCAGCCCCTGTTGCACGACCAACTGTCATAGGTGCGGCTGGAACACGAGAAAAGAAAGAAAATCTCGAGAAAATCTCGGAAAAATCTCGAGAAAATTGCAAAAAACGAGAAAATGCGAAAGCTAAAAAAGGGAATAAGACCCTAAGAGTATACTCACGGTGCTATCGGGTGGCGGGGTATCTTTGGGGCTCCCTCGTGTCGGGGACGGGAATCCTCATCCTCCTCGGTACTCAGGTGTACGACGTATGAGAGGTGTGCGGGAGAGGGATAGGCGGGTCGATAGGCTCATCCTCCCCGTATCCACAGTGACCGCCGGCTTCGTCGGCTTACATGGCGTCCTCGAGGCGCTGCTCCACAAACACTGGCGTAGGGGTACCCATGTCAAAATACTCCTCCGCGGCTATACCTCCACAGGTACCTCTCAATCTCATCCGCTGCCCGGTCCACAGGCTGCGGCATCCGTCTTTGGAGGATCGTGTGGAGTAATGGCGTCGATGGAGGGACATGACCATCTTGCCTCGAGAAACGGTCCCAGATATATGATGTCGCAAGTCGGCCCGGTGAGCCACCTCCTACGCCTTGTCACCTCAATAGCATCTCCCGGCCAAAATCTCAGGATACGCCCCGGGGTAGAAGTCCACTCCATCCGGTCCATCCTTATTGAGCACAGGCTTCACCATCTTGTAGTCGAAAGTGATCCGGGTCTTCCCAGTGAACCTATCCCTCACATCTCCCCTCCGGCGAACCATCGCGGGGAAAATGGTGATATCACTCTGCTGGTTCCAAGGAAAGAACCCGATCACCTCGCAAAACCAGGCTGCATGTTCAAAAACATCAAAAGGTCATTTTTCTCATAAGAAGTCTCAAGAGAGAGAGAAAGAAAAAGAGAAGAGAAAGAGAGGCTACCTCAAGGGCAAATGAGAAGCGATCCATAGAAGCGGCTTTGTTTATTTGTACATGTCCGAGAGAGAAGTATAACTCGGCCAATCCGGCCTCTCCCCAAGAGACCGTCCCTATCCCATCCACATCCTCCCAAAGAGTCGGAGGCAAGTCATGGCTAGCGTCCCGAGAATTAGCAAAGATAGTGGACGATAGCATCAACCACATGAGCTCTAACCGGTGGTGGGCGGTCACGTCGCTACCGGCAAAGTCCGCATGCGGTTACGGGCTGCCACCTCGACATTCCTCGTCTCCATACCCAATCCCTTGGGAATCGGCTCAAATCCAACCAAAGCTCGGAACTCCTCGGGTGTAATGTGGTCTCTCCAAGTCACGGGCCTCCCGGTGAAGCTGAGCCGATGTCGGCTGTAAAATCGGCGAGTCACGGTAAGCTCTCCCGGCTCGAGGTGGAAACTATGAGTAGAGTCCCACCAAAACTCGGGAAGAGCACGAACCAGGCCACTTGCTCTTTGAGGTGATGTGAATTCCGTGCCGATGGCCTCCACAAACGCGTCCCGAGACCGGTAGCCCTCACCAACTTCTTTAGGGTTCACCCCATTCTTCTCAAAATCCGGCATCCTCGCCAAAGATTATGCTATCTCGAGATGGTCCCTAGACTTGTTCTCCACTGTGACAAGCACATCAAAAGAAGTGTCGGTCCTTCATCTCATTTCAAAAGCATGCATATAGTCACAAAAGTGCACATATTTTTCAAAAGAAAAGCATTCATACAAGTCTTTTTAGCATCTTTTTGCATCAAAAACGTGACTTTCATCATTTGAAACACGTCATTTTAAGCACGTTGCTTTCCTAAGGCACAAAATCATAATTTTCACGATTCTTTGCACATAAGCATTATTTTTCAAATAAAATGGCATGCATGAATCATTTTTCATCTTCCAAAATCATGTTTTCTCATTGAAAATCAGAATTTTGACCTAGTTCTAGCACAAGGCAAGAACTCGAGTCTCATATTTAGACAATTCTCATTCTTACTTCATTTGCGAGAAAAAGTGAGTCATTCTCATAATTTTCATCAAATAAATTGCACATGCATATTCTTAGCCTCATAGGTTGTTCATGCATCTCAAAATCATTCAAAAATCCTAAGAAAATCCTAGAAAATTCCTAAGTTCGGGTTAAGCCCTAAATTATTCAAAAATCAAGCAAAATCATCGGATTTGAGCCAAATAAGAACGCTTACCCCAGCCGTCCGCGGGTTCGTCGATTTGTGCTCCCTCCTTCCGGATAGAGCTCAGATGGAGGCGTGAGAAAGTCATACCTCCCTATCCGTGGGACAAGCTCCTTCCTCCTCCTTTGAGCGGCGGCGGAGACATTCCTCACTTGCTTGTCTTGGTGCCGGATCCATCTCAAATCAAGGGAAGCAAGGGAATTCAAAGAATTTGAAATTCTTTCTTCTCTCCTCTCTCTCTCTCGGCGAATGGGCGGCGGCAATGCTTGATAGCCCGTTCAAAATCTGTTTTAAATAATGCCAAAAATCGGGTTTCCAGTAGTACGGCTTCTTTTTCCGACCTCTCATGCAGGGCGGCCTCTTTCGCTACATGAGCAAAAATTACGATTTTTTGCCCTTTGGACTTTCCACTTGGGCCTCCAATCCTCGTTTATCCTCTAACGAAGATAACACCCTTCTTGAAGATATCACCTTATCTCCTAAGCAATCAAACTCTAT